>OZ025256.1:36618550-36775459 GCA_964019135.1 Arenicola marina | reverse complement strand
GCTCGCCCCCAGCCTCCCCCACCAGGACACGGGGCGGGCCATGACGGGGGCTCGCCCCCAGCCTGCCCAACCAGGACACGGGGCAGGCCATGACGGGGGCTCGTCCCCAGCCTGCCCCAGCAGGACACAGGGGCGGGCATGACGGGGGTTCGCCCCCAGACTCCTCCACCAGGACACGGGGCGGGCCATGACGGGGGCTCGCCACCAGCCTGCCCCAGCAGGACACAGGCGCGGGCCATGACGGGGGTTCGCCCCCAGACTCCTCCACCAGGACACGGGGCGGGCCATGACGGGGGCTCGCCCCCAGCCTCCCCCACCAGGACACGGGGCGGGCCATGACGGGGGCTCGCCCCCAGCCTTCCCCAAAAGGACACGGGGCGGGCCATGACGGGGGCTCGCCCCCAGCCTCCCCCACCAAGACACGGGGCGGGCCAAGACGGGGGCTCGCCCCCAGCATCCCCCACCAGGAGACGGGGCGGGCCAAGACGGGGGCTCGCCCCAAACCTCCCCCACCAGGACACGGGGCGTGCCATGACGGGGGCTCGCCCCAGCCTCCCCCACCAGGACACGGGGCGTGTCATGACGCTGGCTCGCCCCAGCCTCCCCCACCAGGACACGGGGCGGGCCATGACGGGGGCTCGCCCCAGCCTCCCCAACCAGAACACGGGGTGGGCCAAGACGGGGGCTCGCCCCAAACCTCCCCCACAAGGACACGGGGCGTGCCATGACGGGTGATCGCCCCCAGCCTCCCCGACAAGGACACCGGGCGGGCCATGACGGGGGCCCGCCCCCAGCCTCCATCACCAGGACACGGGGCGGGCCAAGACGGGGGCTCGCCCCCAGCGTCCCCCACCAGGACACGGGGCTGGCCAAGACGGGGGCTCGCCCCAAACCTCCCCCACCAGGACACGGGGCGTGCCATGACGGGGGCTCGCCCCAGCCTCCCCCACCAGGACACGGGGCGTGTCATGACGCTGGCTCGCCCCAGCCTCCCCCACCAGGACACGGGGCGGGCCATGACGGGGGCTCGCCCCAGCCTCCCCAACCAGAACACGGGGTGGGCCAAGACGGGGGCTCGCCCCAAACCTCCCCCACAAGGACACGGGGCGTGCCATGACGGGTGCTCGCCCCCAGCCTCCCCGACAAGGACACCGGGCGGGCCATGACGGGGGCCCGCCCCCAGCCTCCATCACCAGGACACGGGGCGGGCCATGACGGGGGCTCGCCCCTAGCCTCCCCCACAAAGACACAGGGCGGGCCATGACGGGGGCTCGCCCCCAGGCTCACCCAGCAGGACACGGGGCGAGCCATAACGGGGGCTCGCCCCAAACCTCTCCCACCAGGACACGGGGCGTGTCATGACGGCGGCTCGCCCCCAGCCTCCCTCGCCAGGACACGGGGCGGGCCAAGACGGGGGCTCGCCCCCAGCCTCCCTCACCAGGACACGGGGCGTGCCATGACGGGGGCTCGCCCCCAGCCTCCTCCACCAGGACACGGGGCGGGCCATGACGGGGGCTCGCCTCCAGCCTCCTATACAAGGACACTGGGCGTGCCGTGCGGGCTATGACGGGGGCTCGCCCCCAGCCTCCCCCAAAAGGACACGGGGCGGGCCATGACGGGGGCTCGCCCCCCGCCTCCCCTAGAAGGACACGGGGCGGGCCATGACGGGGGTTCGGCCCCAGCCTCCCCCACCAGGACACGGGGCGGGCCATGACGGGGGCTCGCCCCCAGCCTCCCCCACTAAGACACGGGGCGGGCCATGACGGGGGCTCACCCCCAGCCTCCCCCACCAGGACACGGGGCGTGCCATGACCGGGCGTTCGCCTCCAGCCTCCCCCACCAGGACACGGGGCGTGCCATGACGGGGGCTCGCCTCAGCCTTCCCGACCAGGACACGGAGCGGGCCAAGACGGGGGCTCGCCTCAGCCTCCCCCACCAGGACACGGGGCGTGCCATGACGGGGGCTCGCCCCAGCCTAACCCACCAGCACACGGGGCAGGCCATGACGGGGGCTCGCCCCAGCCTCCCCCACCAGGACACGGGGCGGGCCAAGACGGGGGTTCGGCCCCAGCCTCCCCCACCAGGACACGGGGCGAGCCATGACGGGGGCTCGCCCCCAGCCTCCCCCACTAAGACACGGGGCGGGCCATGACGGGGGCTCACCCCCAGCCTCCCCCACCAGGACACGGGGCGTGCCATGACCGGGCGTTCGCCTCCAGCCTCCCCCACCAGGACACGGGGCGGGCTATGACGGGGGCTCGCCCCCAGCGTCCCCCACCAGGACACGGGGCGTGCCATGACGGAGGCTCGCCCCCAGCCTCCCCCACAAGGACACAGGGCGTGCCATGACGGGGGCTCGCCTCAGCCTTCCCGACCAGGACACGAGGCGGGCCATGACGGGGGCTCGTCTCAGCCTCCCCCACCAGGACACGGGGCGGGCCATGACGGGGGCTCGCCCCAGCCTCCCCCACCAGGACACGGGGCGGGCCAAGACGGGGGCTCGCCCCCAGCGTCCCCCACCAGGACACGGGGAGTGCCATGACGGGGGCTCGTTTCAGCCTCCCCCACCAGGACACGGGGCGTGCCATGACCGGGGGCTCGCCCCAGGCTCCCCCACCAGTACACAGGGCGTGCCATGACGGGGGCTCGCCTCCAGCCTCCCCAACCAGAACACGGGGCGGGCCAAGACGGGGGCTCGCCCCAAACCTCCCCCACCAGGACACGGGGCGTGCCATGACGGGGGCTCGCCCCAGCCTCCCCCACCATGACACGGGGCGTGTCATGACGCTGGCTCGCCCCAGGCTCCCCCACCAGGACACGGGGCGGGCCATGACGGGGGCTCGCCCCAGCCTCCCCCACCAGGACACGGGGCGTGCCATGACGGGCGCTCGCCCCAGCCTCCTCCACCAGGACACGGGGCGTGCCATGACGGGGGCTCGCCCCAGCCTCCCCCACCAGGACACGGGGCGGGCCATGACGGGTGATCGCCCCCAGCCTCCCCGACAAGGACACCGGGCGCGCCATGACGGGGGCCCGCCCCCAGCCTCCATCACCAGGACACGGGGCGGGCCAAGACGGGGGCTCGCCCCCAGCGTCCCCCACCAGGACACGGGGCGGGCCAAGACGGGGGCTCGCCCCAAACCTCCCCCACCAGGACACGGGGCGTGCCATGACGGGGGCTCGCCCCAGCCTCCCCCACCAGGACACGGGGCGTGTCATGACGCTGGCTCGCCCCAGCCTCCCCCACCAGGACACGGGGCGGGCCATGACGGGGGCTCGCCCCAGCCTCCCCAACCAGAACACGGGGTGGGCCAAGACGGGGGCTCGCCCCAAACCTCCCCCACAAGGACACGGGGCGTGCCATGACGGGTGCTCGCCCCCAGCCTCCCCGACAAGGACACCGGGCGGGCCATGACGGGGGCCCGCCCCCAGCCTCCATCACCAGGACACGGGGCGGGCCATGACGGGGGCTCGCCCCTAGCCTCCCCCACAAAGACACAGGGCGGGCCATGACGGGGGCTCGCCCCCAGGCTCACCCAGCAGGACACGGGGCGAGCCATAACGGGGGCTCGCCCCAAACCTCCCCCACCAGGACACGGGGCGTGTCATGACGGCGGCTCGCCCCCAGCCTCCCTCGCCAGGACACGGGGCGGGCCAAGACGGGGGCTCGCCCCCAGCCTCCCTCACCAGGACACGGGGCGGGCCATGACGGGGGCTCGCCTCCAGCCTCCTATACAAGGACACTGGGCGTGCCGTGCGGGCTATGACGGGGGCTCGCCCCCAGCCTCCCCCAAAAGGACACGGGGCGGGCCATGACGGGGGCTCGCCCCCCGCCTCCCCTAGAAGGACACGGGGCGGGCCATGACGGGGGTTCGGCCCCAGCCTCCCCCACCAGGACACGGGGCGGGCCATGACGGGGGCTCGCCCCCAGCCTCCCCCACTAAGACACGGGGCGGGCCATGACGGGGGCTCGCCCCCAGCCTCCCCCACCAGGACACGGGGAGTGCCATGACCGGGCGTTCGCCTCCAGCCTCCCCCACCAGGACACGGGGCGTGCCAATGCGGGGGCTCGCCTCAGCCTTCCCGACCAGGACACGGAGCGGGCCAAGACGGGGGCTCGCCTCAGCCTCCCCCACCAGGACACGGGGCGTGCCATGACGGGGGCTCGCCCCAGCCTACCCCACCAGCACACGGGGCAGGCCATGACGGGGGCTCGCCCCAGCCTCCCCCACCAGGACACGGGGCGGGCCAAGACGGGGGTTCGGCCCCAGCCTCCCCCACCAGGACACGGGGCGAGCCATGACGGGGGCTCGCCCCCAGCCTCCCCCACTAAGACACGGGGCGGGCCATGACGGGGGCTCACCCCCAGCCTCCCCCACCAGGACACGGGGCGTGCCATGACCGGGCGTTCGCCTCCAGCCTCCCCCACCAGGACACGGGGCGGGCTATGACGGGGGCTCGCCCCCAGCGTCCCCCACCAGGACACGGGGCGTGCCATGACGGAGGCTCGCCCCCAGCCTCCCCCACAAGGACACGGGGCGTGCCATGACGGGGGCTCGCCTCAGCCTTCCCGACCAGGACACGAGGCGGGCCATGACGGGGGCTCGTCTCAGCCTCCCCCACCAGGACACGGGGCGGGCCATGACGGGGGCTCGCCCCAGCCTCCCCCACCAGGACACGGGGCGGGCCAAGACGGGGGCTCGCCCCCAGCGTCCCCCACCAGGACACGGGGAGTGCCATGACGGGGGCTCGTTTCAGCCTCCCCCACCAGGACACGGGGCGTGCCATGACCGGGGGCTCGCCCCAGGCTCCCCCACCAGTACACGGGGCGTGCCATGACGGGGGCTCGCCTCCAGCCTCCCCAACCAGAACACGGGGCGGGCCAAGACGGGGGCTCGCCCCAAACCTCCCCCACCAGGACACGGGGCGTGCCATGACGGGGGCTCGCCCCAGCCTCCCCCACCATGACACGGGGCGTGTCATGACGCTGGCTCGCCCCAGGCTCCCCCACCAGGACACGGGGCGGGCCATGACGGGGGCTCGCCCCAGCCTCCCCCACCAGGACACGGGGCGTGCCATGACGGGCGCTCGCCCCAGCCTCCTCCACCAGGACACGGGGCGTGCCATGACGGGGGCTCGCCCCAGCCTCCCCCACCAGGACACGGGGCGGGCCATGACGGGGGCTCGCTCGAGCCTCCTCCACCAGGACACGGGGCGTGCCATGACGGGGCTCGCCCCAGCCTCCCCCACCAGGACACGGGGCGGGCCATGACGGGGGCTCGCCCCCAGCCTCCCCCACAAGGACACGGGGCGGGCCATGACGGGGGCTCGCCCCAAACCTCCCCCACAAGGACACGGGGCAGGCCATGACGGGGGCTCGCCCCCAGCCTCCCCCACCAGGACACGGGGCGGGCTATGACGGGGGCTCGCACCCAGCCTGCCCCACCAGGACACGGGGCGGGCCATGACGGGGGCTCGCCCCAAGTCTCCCCCACCAGGACACGGGGCGGGCCATGACGGGGGCTCGCCCCCAGCCTCCCCCACAAGGACACGGGGCGGGCCATGACGGGGGTTCGCCCCCAGCCTCCCCCACCAGGACACGGGGCGGGCCATGAGAGGGGCTCGACCCCAGCCTCCCCAACAAGGACACGGGGCGGGCCATGACGGGGGCTCGCCCCCAGCCTCCCCCACCAGGACACGGGGCGGGCGATGACCGGGGGTTCGCCCCAAGCCTCCCCCACCAGGACACGGGGCGTGCCATGACGGGGGCTCGCCCCAGCCTCCCCCACCAAGACACGAGGCGGGCCATGATGGGGACTCGCCCTCAGCCTCCCCCACCAGGACACGGGGCGTGCCATGACCGGGGGTTCGCCCCAAGCCTCCCCCACTAGGACACGGGGCGTGTCATGACGGGGGCTCGTCCCAG
Source organism: Arenicola marina (assembly GCA_964019135.1). Classification (NCBI taxonomy): domain Eukaryota; kingdom Metazoa; phylum Annelida; class Polychaeta; family Arenicolidae; genus Arenicola; species Arenicola marina. The sequence continues at coordinate 36,769,533 of OZ025256.1, read as the reverse complement.
CCTCCCCCACCAGGACACGGGCCGTGCCATGACCGGGGGTTCGCCCCAAGCCTCCCCCACTAGGACACGGGGCGTGTCATGACGGGGGCTCGTCCCAGCCTCCCCCACCAGGACACGGGGCGTGCCATGACGGGGGTTCGCCCCCAGACTCCTCCACCAGGACACGGGGCGGGCCATGACGGGGGCTCGCCCCAAACCTCCCCCACAAGGACACGGGGCGTGCCATGACCGGTGCTCGCCCCCAGCCTCCCCGACAAGGACACCGGGCGGGCCATGACGGGGGCCCGCCCCCAGCCTCCATCACCAGGACACGGGGCGGGCCAAGACGGGGGCTCGCCCCCAGCGTCCCCCACCAGGACACGGGGCGGGCCAAGACGGGGGCTCGCCCCAAACCTCCCCCACCAGGACACGGGGCGTGCCATGACGGGGGCTCGCCCCAGCCTCCCCCACCAGGACACGGGGCGTGTCATGACGCTGGCTCGCCCCAGCCTCCCCCACCAGGACACGGGGCGGGCCATGACGGGGGCTCGCCCCAGCCTCCCCAACCAGAACACGGGGTGGGCCAAGACGGGGGCTCGCCCCAAACCTCCCCCACAAGGACACGGGGCGTGCCATGACGGGTGCTCGCCCCCAGCCTCCCCGACAAGGACACCGGGCGGGCCATGACGGGGGCCCGCCCCCAGCCTCCATCACCAGGACACGGGGCGGGCCATGACGGGGGCTCGCCCCTAGCCTCCCCCACAAAGACACAGGGCGGGCCATGACGGGGGCTCGCCCCCAGGCTCACCCACCAGGACACGGGGCGAGCCATAACGGGGGCTCGCCCCAAACCTCCCCCACCAGGACACGGGGCGTGTCATGACGGCGGCTCGCCCCCAGCCTCCCTCGCCAGGACACGGGGCGGGCCAAGACGGGGGCTCGCCCCCAGCCTCCCTCACCAGGACACGGGGCGTGCCATGACGGGGGCTCGCCCCCAGCCTCCTCCACCAGGACACGGGGCGGGCCATGACGGGGGCTCGCCTCCACCCTCCTATACAAGGACACTGGGCGTGCCGTGCGGGCTATGACGGGGGCTCGCCCCCAGCCTCCCCCAAAAGGACACGGGGCGGGCCATGACGGGGGCTCGCCCCCGCCTCCCCTAGAAGGACACGGGGCGGGCCATGACGGGGGTTCGGCCCCAGCCTCCCCAACCAGGACACGGGGCGGGCCATGACGGGGGCTCGCCCCCAGCCTCCTCCACTAAGACACGGGGCGGGCCATGACGGGGGCTCGCCCCAGGCTCCCCCACCAGTACACAGGGCGTGCCATGACGGGGGCTCGCCTCCAGCCTCCCCAACCAGAACACGGGGCGGGCCAAGACGGGGGCTCGCCCCAAACCTCCCCCACCAGGACACGGGGCGTGCCATGACGGGGGCTCGCCCCAGCCTCCCCCACCATGACACGGGGCGTGTCATGACGCTGGCTCGCCCCAGGCTCCCCCACCAGGACACGGGGCGGGCCATGACGGGGGCTCGCCCCAGCCTCCCCCACCAGGACACGGGGCGTGCCATGACGGGCGCTCGCCCCAGCCTCCTCCACCAGGACACGGGGCGTGCCATGACGGGGGCTCGCCCCAGCCTCCCCCACCAGGACACGGGGCGGGCCATGACGGGTGATCGCCCCCAGCCTCCCCGACAAGGACACCGGGCGCGCCATGACGGGGGCCCGCCCCCAGCCTCCATCACCAGGACACGGGGCGGGCCAAGACGGGGGCTCGCCCCCAGCGTCCCCCACCAGGACACGGGGCGGGCCAAGACGGGGGCTCGCCCCAAACCTCCCCCACCAGGACACGGGGCGTGCCATGACGGGGGCTCGCCCCAGCCTCCCCCACCAGGACACGGGGCGTGTCATGACGCTGGCTCGCCCCAGCCTCCCCCACCAGGACACGGGGCGGGCCATGACGGGGGCTCGCCCCAGCCTCCCCAACCAGAACACGGGGTGGGCCAAGACGGGGGCTCGCCCCAAACCTCCCCCACAAGGACACGGGGCGTGCCATGACGGGTGCTCGCCCCCAGCCTCCCCGACAAGGACACCGGGCGGGCCATGACGGGGGCCCGCCCCCAGCCTCCATCACCAGGACACGGGGCGGGCCATGACGGGGGCTCGCCCCTAGCCTCCCCCACAAAGACACAGGGCGGGCCATGACGGGGGCTCGCCCCCAGGCTCACCCAGCAGGACACGGGGCGAGCCATAACGGGGGCTCGCCCCAAACCTCCCCCACCAGGACACGGGGCGTGTCATGACGGCGGCTCGCCCCCAGCCTCCCTCGCCAGGACACGGGGCGGGCCAAGACGGGGGCTCGCCCCCAGCCTCCCTCACCAGGACACGGGGCGGGCCATGACGGGGGCTCGCCTCCAGCCTCCTATACAAGGACACTGGGCGTGCCGTGCGGGCTATGACGGGGGCTCGCCCCCAGCCTCCCCCAAAAGGACACGGGGCGGGCCATGACGGGGGCTCGCCCCCCGCCTCCCCTAGAAGGACACGGGGCGGGCCATGACGGGGGTTCGGCCCCAGCCTCCCCCACCAGGACACGGGGCGGGCCATGACGGGGGCTCGCCCCCAGCCTCCCCCACTAAGACACGGGGCGGGCCATGACGGGGGCTCACCCCCAGCCTCCCCCACCAGGACACGGGGAGTGCCATGACCGGGCGTTCGCCTCCAGCCTCCCCCACCAGGACACGGGGCGTGCCAATGCGGGGGCTCGCCTCAGCCTTCCCGACCAGGACACGGAGCGGGCCAAGACGGGGGCTCGCCTCAGCCTCCCCCACCAGGACACGGGGCGTGCCATGACGGGGGCTCGCCCCAGCCTACCCCACCAGCACACGGGGCAGGCCATGACGGGGGCTCGCCCCAGCCTCCCCCACCAGGACACGGGGCGGGCCAAGACGGGGGTTCGGCCCCAGCCTCCCCCACCAGGACACGGGGCGTGCCATGACCGGGCGTTCGCCTCCAGCCTCCCCCACCAGGACACGGGGCGGGCTATGACGGGGGCTCGCCCCCAGCGTCCCCCACCAGGACACGGGGCGTGCCATGACGGAGGCTCGCCCCCAGCCTCCCCCACAAGGACACGGGGCGTGCCATGACGGGGGCTCGCCTCAGCCTTCCCGACCAGGACACGAGGCGGGCCATGACGGGGGCTCGTCTCAGCCTCCCCCACCAGGACACGGGGCGGGCCATGACGGGGGCTCGCCCCAGCCTCCCCCACCAGGACACGGGGCGGGCCAAGACGGGGGCTCGCCCCCAGCGTCCCCCACCAGGACACGGGGAGTGCCATGACGGGGGCTCGTTTCAGCCTCCCCCACCAGGACACGGGGCGTGCCATGACCGGGGGCTCGCCCCAGGCTCCCCCACCAGTACACGGGGCGTGCCATGACGGGGGCTCGCCTCCAGCCTCCCCAACCAGAACACGGGGCGGGCCAAGACGGGGGCTCGCCCCAAACCTCCCCCACCAGGACACGGGGCGTGCCATGACGGGGGCTCGCCCCAGCCTCCCCCACCATGACACGGGGCGTGTCATGACGCTGGCTCGCCCCAGGCTCCCCCACCAGGACACGGGGCGGGCCATGACGGGGGCTCGCCCCAGCCTCCCCCACCAGGACACGGGGCGTGCCATGACGGGCGCTCGCCCCAGCCTCCTCCACCAGGACACGGGGCGTGCCATGACGGGGGCTCGCCCCAGCCTCCCCCACCAGGACACGGGGCGGGCCATGACGGGGGCTCGCTCGAGCCTCCTCCACCAGGACACGGGGCGTGCCATGACGGGGCTCGCCCCAGCCTCCCCCACCAGGACACGGGGCGGGCCATGACGGGGGCTCGCCCCAAACCTCCCCCACAAGGACACGGGGCAGGCCATGACGGGGGCTCGCCCCCAGCCTCCCCCACCAGGACACGGGGCGGGCTATGACGGGGGCTCGCACCCAGCCTGCCCCACCAGGACACGGGGCGGGCCATGACGGGGGCTCGCCCCCAGTCTCCCCCACCAGGACACGGGGCGGGCCATGACGGGGGCTCGCCCCCAGCCTCCCCCACAAGGACACGGGGCGGGCCATGACGGGGGTTCGCCCCCAGCCTCCCCCACCAGGACACGGGGCGGGCCATGAGAGGGGCTCGACCCCAGCCTCCCCAACAAGGACACGGGGCGGGCCATGACGGGGGCTCGCCCCCAGCCTCCCCCACCAGGACACGGGGCGGGCGATGACCGGGGGTTCGCCCCAAGCCTCCCCCACCAGGACACGGGGCGTGCCATGACGGGGGCTCGCCCCAGCCTCCCCCACCAAGACACGAGGCGGGCCATGATGGGGACTCGCCCTCAGCCTCCCCCACCAGGACACGGGGCGTGCCATGACCGGGGGTTCGCCCCAAGCCTCCCCCACTAGGACACGGGGCGTGTCATGACGGGGGCTCGTCCCAGCCTCCCCCACCAGGACACGGGCCGTGCCATGACCGGGGGTTCGCCCCAAGCCTCCCCCACTAGGACACGGGGCGTGTCATGACGGGGGCTCGTCCCAGCCTCCCCCACCAGGACACGGGGCGTGCCATGACGGGGGTTCGCCCCCAGACTCCTCCACCAGGACACGGGGCGGGCCATGACGGGGGCTCGCCCCAAACCTCCCCCACAAGGACACGGGGCGTGCCATGACCGGTGCTCGCTCCCAGCCTCCCCGACAAGGACACCGGGCGGGCCATGACGGGGGCCCGCCCCCAGCCTCCATCACCAGGACACGGGGCGGGCCAAGACGGGGGCTCGCCCCAAACCTCCCCCACCAGGACACGGGGCGTGCCATGACGGGGGCTCGCCCCAGCCTCCCCCACCAGGACACGGGGCGTGTCATGACGCTGGCTCGCCCCAGCCTCCCCCACCAGGACACGGGGCGGGCCATGACGGGGGCTCGCCCCAGCCTCCCCAACCAGAACACGGGGTGGGCCAAGACGGGGGCTCGCCCCAAACCTCCCCCACAAGGACACGGGGCGTGCCATGACGGGTGCTCGCCCCCAGCCTCCCCGACAAGGACACCGGGCGGGCCATGACGGGGGCCCGCCCCCAGCCTCCATCACCAGGACACGGGGCGGGCCATGACGGGGGCTCGCCCCTAGCCTCCCCCACAAAGACACAGGGCGGGCCATGACGGGGGCTCGCCCCCAGGCTCACCCACCAGGACACGGGGCGAGCCATAACGGGGGCTCGCCCCAAACCTCCCCCACCAGGACACGGGGCGTGTCATGACGGCGGCTCGCCCCCAGCCTCCCTCGCCAGGACACGGGGCGGGCCAAGACGGGGGCTCGCCCCCAGCCTCCCTCACCAGGACACGGGGCGTGCCATGACGGGGGCTCGCCCCCAGCCTCCTCCACCAGGACACGGGGCGGGCCATGACGGGGGCTCGCCTCCACCCTCCTATACAAGGACACTGGGCGTGCCGTGCGGGCTATGACGGGGGCTCGCCCCCAGCCTCCCCCAAAAGGACACGGGGCGGGCCATGACGGGGGCTCGCCCCCGCCTCCCCTAGAAGGACACGGGGCGGGCCATGACGGGGGTTCGGCCCCAGCCTCCCCAACCAGGACACGGGGCGGGCCATGACGGGGGCTCGCCCCCAGCCTCCTCCACTAAGACACGGGGCGGGCCATGACGGGGGCTCACCCCCAGCCTCCCCCACCAGGACACGGGGCGTGCCATGACCGGGCGTTCGCCTCCAGCCTCCCCCACCAGGACACGGGGCGTGCCATGACGGGGGCTCGCCTCAGCCTTCCCGACCAGGACACGGAGCGTGCCATGACGGGGGCTCGCCCCAGCCTACCCCACCAGCACACGGGGCAGGCCATGACGGGGGCTCGCCCCAGCCTCCCCCACCAGGACACGGGGCGGGCCAAGACGGGGGTTCGGCCCCAGCCTCCCCCACCAGGACACGGGGCGAGCCATGACGGGGGCTCGCCCCCAGCCTCCCCCACTAAGACACGGGGCGGGCCATGACGGGGGCTCACCCCCAGCCTCCCCCACCAGGACACGGGGCGTGCCATGACCGGGCGTTCGCCTCCAGCCTCCCCCACCAGGACACGGGGCGGGCTATGACGGGGGCTCGCCCCCAGCGTCCCCCACCAGGACACGGGGCGTGCCATGACGGAGGCTCGCCCCCAGCCTCCCCCACAAGGACACGGGGCGTGCCATGACGGGGGCTCGCCTCAGCCTTCCCGACCAGGACACGAGGCGGGCCATGACGGGGGCTCGTCTCAGCCTCCCCCACCAGGACACGGGGCGGGCCATGACGGGGGCTCGCCCCAGCCTCCCACACCAGGACACGGGGCGGGCCAAGACGGGGGCTCGCCCCCAGCGTCCCCCACCAGGACACGGGGAGTGCCATGACGGGGGCTCGTTTCAGCCTCCCCCACCAGGACACGGGGCGTGCCATGACCGGGGGCTCGCCCCAGGCTCCCCCACCAGGACACGGGGCGTGCCATGACGGGGGCTCGCCTCCAGCCTCCCCAACCAGAACACGGGGCGGGCCAAGACGGGGGCTCGCCCCAAACCTCCCCCACCAGGACACGGGGCGTGCCATGACGGGGGCTCGCCCCAGCCTCCCCCACCATGACACGGGGCGTGTCATGACGCTGGCTCGCCCCAGGCTCCCCCACCAGGACACGGGGCGGGCCATGACGGGGGCTCGCCCCAGCCTCCCCCACCAGGACACGGAGCGTGCCATGACGGGGGCTCGCCCCAGCCTCCTCCACCAGGACACGGGGCGTGCCATGACGGGGGCTCGCCCCAGCCTCCCCCACCAGGACACGGGGCGGGCCATGACGGGGGCTCGCTCGAGCCTCCTCCACCAGGACACCGGGCGTGCCATGACGGGGCTCGCCCCAGCCTCCCCCACCAGGACACGGGGCGGGCCATGACGGGGGCTCGCCCCCAGCCTCCCCCACAAGGACACGGGGCGGGCCATGACGGGGGCTCGCCCCAAACCTCCCCCACAAGGACACGGGGCAGGCCATGACGGGGGCTCGCCCCCAGCCTCCCCCACCAGGACACGGGGCGGGCTATGACGGGGGCTCGCAACCAGCCTGCCCCACCAGGACACGGGGCGGGCCATGACGGGGGCTTGCCCCCAGCCTGCCCCACCAGGACACATGGGCGGGCCATGACGGGGGTTCGCCCCCAGACTCCTCCACCAGGACACGGGGCGGGCCATGACGGGGGCTCGCCCCCAGTCTCAGCCACCAGGACACGGGGCGGGCCATGACGGGGGCTCGCCCCCAGCCTCCCCCACAAGGACACGGGGCGGGCCATGACGGGGGTTCGCCCCCAGCCTCCCCCACCAGGACACGGGGCGGGCCATGAGAGGGGCTCGACCCCAGCCTCCCCAACAAGGACACGGGGCGGGCCATGACGGGGGCTCGCCCCCAGCGTCCCCCACCAGGACACGGGGCGGGCCAAGACGGGGGCTCGCCCCAAACCTCCCCCACCAGGACACGGGGCGTGCCATGACGGGGGCTCGCCCCAGCCTCCCCCACCAGGACACGGGGCGTGTCATGACGCTGGCTCGCCCCAGCCTCCCCCACCAGGACACGGGGCGGGCCATGACGGGGGCTCGCCCCAGCCTCCCCAACCAGAACACGGGGTGGGCCAAGACGGGGGCTCGCCCCAAACCTCCCCCACAAGGACACGGGGCGTGCCATGACCGGGCGTTCGCCTCCAGCCTCCCCCACCAGGACACGGGGCGTGCCATGACGGGGGCTCGCCCCCAGCCTCCCCCACAAGGACACGGGGCGTGCCATGACGGGGGCTCGCCTCAGCCTTCCCGACCAGGACACGAGGCGGGCCATGACGGGGGCTCGTCTCAGCCTCCCCCACCAGGACACGGGGCGGGCCATGACGGGGGCTCGCCCCAGCCTCCCCCACCAGGACACGGGGCGGGCCAAGACGGGGGCTCGCCCCCAGCGTCCCCCACCAGGACACGGGGAGTGCCATGACGGGGGCTCGTTTCAGCCTCCCCCACCAGGACACGGGGCGTGCCATGACGGGGGCTCGTTTCAGCCTCCCCCACCAGGACACGGGGCGTGCCATGACCGGGGGCTCGCCCCAGGCTCCCCCACCAGGACACGGGGCGTGCCATGACGGGGGCTCGCCTCCAGCCTCCCCAACCAGAACACGGGGTGGGCCAAGACGGGGGCTCGCCCCAAACCTCCCCCACAAGGACACGGGGCGTGCCATGACGGGTGCTCGCCCCCAGCCTCCCCGACAAGGACACCGGGCGGGCCATGACGGGGGCCCGCCCCCAGCCTCCATCACCAGGACACGGGGCGGGCCATGACGGGGGCTCGCCCCTAGCCTCCCCCACAAAGACACAGGGCGGGCCATGACGGGGGCTCGCCCCCAGGCTCACCCACCAGGACACGGGGCGAGCCATAACGGGGGCTCGCCCCAAACCTCCCCCACCAGGACACGGGGCGTGTCATGACGGCGGCTCGCCCCCAGCCTCCCTCGCCAGGACACGGGGCGGGCCAAGACGGGGGCTCGCCCCCAGCCTCCCTCACCAGGACACGGGGCGTGCCATGACGGGGGCTCGCCCCCAGCCTCCTCCACCAGGACACGGGGCGGGCCATGACGGGGGCTCGCCTCCACCCTCCTATACAAGGACACTGGGCGTGCCGTGCGGGCTATGACGGGGGCTCGCCCCCAGCCTCCCCCAAAAGGACACGGGGCGGGCCATGACGGGGGCTCGCCCCCGCCTCCCCTAGAAGGACACGGGGCGGGCCATGACGGGGGTTCGGCCCCAGCCTCCCCAACCAGGACACGGGGCGGGCCATGACGGGGGCTCGCCCCCAGCCTCCTCCACTAAGACACGGGGCGGGCCATGACGGGGGCTCACCCCCAGCCTCCCCCACCAGGACACGGGGCGTGCCATGACCGGGCGTTCGCCTCCAGCCTCCCCCACCAGGACACGGGGCGTGCCATGACGGGGGCTCGCCTCAGCCTTCCCGACCAGGACACGGAGCGTGCCATGACGGGGGCTCGCCCCAGCCTACCCCACCAGCACACGGGGCAGGCCATGACGGGGGCTCGCCCCAGCCTCCCCCACCAGGACACGGGGCGGGCCAAGACGGGGGTTCGGCCCCAGCCTCCCCCACCAGGACACGGGGCGAGCCATGACGGGGGCTCGCCCCCAGCCTCCCCCACTAAGACACGGGGCGGGCCATGACGGGGGCTCACCCCCAGCCTCCCCCACCAGGACACGGGGCGTGCCATGACCGGGCGTTCGCCTCCAGCCTCCCCCACCAGGACACGGGGCGGGCTATGACGGGGGCTCGCCCCCAGCGTCCCCCACCAGGACACGGGGCGTGCCATGACGGAGGCTCGCCCCCAGCCTCCCCCACAAGGACACGGGGCGTGCCATGACGGGGGCTCGCCTCAGCCTTCCCGACCAGGACACGAGGCGGGCCATGACGGGGGCTCGTCTCAGCCTCCCCCACCAGGACACGGGGCGGGCCATGACGGGGGCTCGCCCCAGCCTCCCACACCAGGACACGGGGCGGGCCAAGACGGGGGCTCGCCCCCAGCGTCCCCCACCAGGACACGGGGAGTGCCATGACGGGGGCTCGTTTCAGCCTCCCCCACCAGGACACGGGGCGTGCCATGACCGGGGGCTCGCCCCAGGCTCCCCCACCAGGACACGGGGCGTGCCATGACGGGGGCTCGCCTCCAGCCTCCCCAACCAGAACACGGGGCGGGCCAAGACGGGGGCTCGCCCCAAACCTCCCCCACCAGGACACGGGGCGTGCCATGACGGGGGCTCGCCCCAGCCTCCCCCACCATGACACGGGGCGTGTCATGACGCTGGCTCGCCCCAGGCTCCCCCACCAGGACACGGGGCGGGCCATGACGGGGGCTCGCCCCAGCCTCCCCCACCAGGACACGGAGCGTGCCATGACGGGGGCTCGCCCCAGCCTCCTCCACCAGGACACGGGGCGTGCCATGACGGGGGCTCGCCCCAGCCTCCCCCACCAGGACACGGGGCGGGCCATGACGGGGGCTCGCTCGAGCCTCCTCCACCAGGACACCGGGCGTGCCATGACGGGGCTCGCCCCAGCCTCCCCCACCAGGACACGGGGCGGGCCATGACGGGGGCTCGCCCCCAGCCTCCCCCACAAGGACACGGGGCGGGCCATGACGGGGGCTCGCCCCAAACCTCCCCCACAAGGACACGGGGCAGGCCATGACGGGGGCTCGCCCCCAGCCTCCCCCACCAGGACACGGGGCGGGCTATGACGGGGGCTCGCAACCAGCCTGCCCCACCAGGACACGGGGCGGGCCATGACGGGGGCTTGCCCCCAGCCTGCCCCACCAGGACACATGGGCGGGCCATGACGGGGGTTCGCCCCCAGACTCCTCCACCAGGACACGGGGCGGGCCATGACGGGGGCTCGCCCCCAGTCTCAGCCACCAGGACACGGGGCGGGCCATGACGGGGGCTCGCCCCCAGCCTCCCCCACAAGGACACGGGGCGGGCCATGACGGGGGTTCGCCCCCAGCCTCCCCCACCAGGACACGGGGCGGGCCATGAGAGGGGCTCGACCCCAGCCTCCCCAACAAGGACACGGGGCGGGCCATGACGGGGGCTCGCCCCCAGCGTCCCCCACCAGGACACGGGGCGGGCCAAGACGGGGGCTCGCCCCAAACCTCCCCCACCAGGACACGGGGCGTGCCATGACGGGGGCTCGCCCCAGCCTCCCCCACCAGGACACGGGGCGTGTCATGACGCTGGCTCGCCCCAGCCTCCCCCACCAGGACACGGGGCGGGCCATGACGGGGGCTCGCCCCAGCCTCCCCAACCAGAACACGGGGTGGGCCAAGACGGGGGCTCGCCCCAAACCTCCCCCACAAGGACACGGGGCGTGCCATGACCGGGCGTTCGCCTCCAGCCTCCCCCACCAGGACACGGGGCGTGCCATGACGGGGGCTCGCCCCCAGCCTCCCCCACAAGGACACGGGGCGTGCCATGACGGGGGCTCGCCTCAGCCTTCCCGACCAGGACACGAGGCGGGCCATGACGGGGGCTCGTCTCAGCCTCCCCCACCAGGACACGGGGCGGGCCATGACGGGGGCTCGCCCCAGCCTCCCCCACCAGGACACGGGGCGGGCCAAGACGGGGGCTCGCCCCCAGCGTCCCCCACCAGGACACGGGGAGTGCCATGACGGGGGCTCGTTTCAGCCTCCCCCACCAGGACACGGGGCGTGCCATGACCGGGGGCTCGCCCCAGGCTCCCCCACCAGGACACGGGGCGTGCCATGACGGGGGCTCGCCTCCAGCCTCCCCAACCAGAACACGGGGCGGGCCAAGACGGGGGCTCGCCCCAAACCTCCTTTACCAGGACACGGGGCGTGCCATGACGGGGGCTCGCCCCAGCCTCCCCCACCATGACACGGGGCGTGTCATGACGCTGGCTCGCCCCAGGCTCCCCCACCAGGACACGGGGCGGGCCATGACGGGGGCTCGCCCCAGCCTCCCCCACCAGGACACGGGGCGGGCCATGACGGGGGCTCGTCTCAGCCTCCCCCACCAGGACACGGGGCGGGCCATGACGGGGGCTCGCCCCAGCCTCCCCCACCAGGACACGGGGCGGGCCAAGACGGGGGCTCGCCCCCAGCGTCCCCCACCAGGACACGGGGAGTGCCATGACGGGGGCTCGTTTCAGCCTCCCCCACCAGGACACGGGGCGTGCCATGACCGGGGGCTCGCCCCAGGCTCCCCCACCAGGACACGGGGCGTGCCATGACGGGGGCTCGCCTCCAGCCTCCCCAACCAGAACACGGGGCGGGCCAAGACGGGGGCTCGCCCCAAACCTCCCCCACCAGGACACGGGGCGTGCCATGACGGGGGCTCGCCCCAGCCTCCCCCACCATGACACGGGGCGTGTCATGACGCTGGCTCGCCCCAGGCTCCCCCACCAGGACACGGGGCGGGCCATGACGGGGGCTCGCCCCAGCCTCCCCCACCAGGACACGGGGCGTGCCATGACGGGGGCTCGCCCCAGCCTCCTCCACCAGGACACGGGGCGTGCCATGACGGGGGCTCGCCCCAGCCTCCCCCACCAGGACACGGGGCGGGCCATGACGGGGGCTCGCTCAAGCCTCCTCCACCAGGACACGGGGCGTGCCATGACGGGGCTCGCCCCAGCCTCCCCCACCAGGACACGGGGCGGGCCATGACGGGGGCTCGCCCCCAGCCTCCCCCACAAGGGCACGGGGCGGGCCATGACGGGGGCTCGCCCCAAACCTCCCCCACAAGGACACGGGGCAGGCCATGACGGGGGCTCGCCCCAGCCTCCCCCACCAGGACACGGGGCGGGCTATGACGGGGGCTCGCACCCAGCCTGCCCCACCAGGACACGGGGCGGGCCATGACGGGGGCTTGCCCCCAGCCTGCCCCACCAGGACACAGGGGCGGGCCATGACGGGGGTTCGCCCCCAGACTCCCCCACCAGGACACGGGGCGGGCCATGACGGGGGCTCGCCCCCAGTCTCCCCCACCAGGACACGGGGCGGGCCAAGACCGGGGGTTCGCCCCAAGCCTCCCCCACTAGGACACGGGGCGTGTCATGACGGAGGCTCGTCCCAGCCTCCCCCACCAGGAAACGGGGCGTGCCATGACGGGGGCTCGTCCCAGCCTCCCCCGCCAGGACACGGGGCGTGCCATGACGGGGGCTCGCCCCAGCCTCCCCAACCAGAACACGGGGCGGGCCAAGACGGGGGCTCGCCCCCAGCCTCCCCCACCAGGACACGGGGCGTGCCATGACGGGGGCTCGCCCCAGCCTCCCCCACCAGGACACGGGGCGGGCTATGACGGGGGCTCGCCCCCAGCCTGCCCCACCAGGACACGGGGCGTGCCATGACGGAGGCTCGCCCCCAGCCTCCCCCACAAGGACACGGGGCGTGCCATGACGGGGGCTCGCCTCAGCCTTCCCGACCAGGACACGAGGCGGGCCATGACGGGGGCTCGTCTCAGCCTCCCCCACCAGGACACGGGGCGGGCCATGACGGGGGCTCGCCCCAGCCTCCCACACCAGGACACGGGGCGGGCCAAGACGGGGGCTCGCCCCCAGCGTCCCCCACCAGGACACGGGGAGTGCCATGACGGGGGCTCGTTTCAGCCTCCCCCACCAGGACACGGGGCGTGCCATGACCGGGGGCTCGCCCCAGGCTCCCCCACCAGGACACGGGGCGTGCCATGACGGGGGCTCGCCTCCAGCCTCCCCAACCAGAACACGGGGCGGGCCAAGACGGGGGCTCGCCCCAAACCTCCCCCACCAGGACACGGGGCGTGCCATGACGGGGGCTCGCCCCAGCCTCCCCCACCATGACACGGGGCGTGTCATGACGCTGGCTCGCCCCAGGCTCCCCCACCAGGACACGGGGCGGGCCATGACGGGGGCTCGCCCCAGCCTCCCCCACCAGGACACGGAGCGTGCCATGACGGGGGCTCGCCCCAGCCTCCTCCACCAGGACACGGGGCGTGCCATGACGGGGGCTCGCCCCAGCCTCCCCCACCAGGACACGGGGCGGGCCATGACGGGGGCTCGCTCGAGCCTCCTCCACCAGGACACCGGGCGTGCCATGACGGGGCTCGCCCCAGCCTCCCCCACCAGGACACGGGGCGGGCCATGACGGGGGCTCGCCCCCAGCCTCCCCCACAAGGACACGGGGCGGGCCATGACGGGGGCTCGCCCCAAACCTCCCCCACAAGGACACGGGGCAGGCCATGACGGGGGCTCGCCCCCAGCCTCCCCCACCAGGACACGGGGCGGGCTATGACGGGGGCTCGCAACCAGCCTGCCCCACCAGGACACGGGGCGGGCCATGACGGGGGCTTGCCCCCAGCCTGCCCCACCAGGACACATGGGCGGGCCATGACGGGGGTTCGCCCCCAGACTCCTCCACCAGGACACGGGGCGGGCCATGACGGGGGCTCGCCCCCAGTCTCAGCCACCAGGACACGGGGCGGGCCATGACGGGGGCTCGCCCCCAGCCTCCCCCACAAGGACACGGGGCGGGCCATGACGGGGGTTCGCCCCCAGCCTCCCCCACCAGGACACGGGGCGGGCCATGAGAGGGGCTCGACCCCAGCCTCCCCAACAAGGACACGGGGCGGGCCATGACGGGGGCTCGCCCCCAGCGTCCCCCACCAGGACACGGGGCGGGCCAAGACGGGGGCTCGCCCCAAACCTCCCCCACCAGGACACGGGGCGTGCCATGACGGGGGCTCGCCCCAGCCTCCCCCACCAGGACACGGGGCGTGTCATGACGCTGGCTCGCCCCAGCCTCCCCCACCAGGACACGGGGCGGGCCATGACGGGGGCTCGCCCCAGCCTCCCCAACCAGAACACGGGGTGGGCCAAGACGGGGGCTCGCCCCAAACCTCCCCCACAAGGACACGGGGCGTGCCATGACCGGGCGTTCGCCTCCAGCCTCCCCCACCAGGACACGGGGCGTGCCATGACGGGGGCTCGCCCCCAGCCTCCCCCACAAGGACACGGGGCGTGCCATGACGGGGGCTCGCCTCAGCCTTCCCGACCAGGACACGAGGCGGGCCATGACGGGGGCTCGTCTCAGCCTCCCCCACCAGGACACGGGGCGGGCCATGACGGGGGCTCGCCCCAGCCTCCCCCACCAGGACACGGGGCGGGCCAAGACGGGGGCTCGCCCCCAGCGTCCCCCACCAGGACACGGGGAGTGCCATGACGGGGGCTCGTTTCAGCCTCCCCCACCAGGACACGGGGCGTGCCATGACCGGGGGCTCGCCCCAGGCTCCCCCACCAGGACACGGGGCGTGCCATGACGGGGGCTCGCCTCCAGCCTCCCCAACCAGAACACGGGGCGGGCCAAGACGGGGGCTCGCCCCAAACCTCCTTTACCAGGACACGGGGCGTGCCATGACGGGGGCTCGCCCCAGCCTCCCCCACCATGACACGGGGCGTGTCATGACGCTGGCTCGCCCCAGGCTCCCCCACCAGGACACGGGGCGGGCCATGACGGGGGCTCGCCCCAGCCTCCCCCACCAGGACACGGGGCGGGCCATGACGGGGGCTCGTCTCAGCCTCCCCCACCAGGACACGGGGCGGGCCATGACGGGGGCTCGCCCCAGCCTCCCCCACCAGGACACGGGGCGGGCCAAGACGGGGGCTCGCCCCCAGCGTCCCCCACCAGGACACGGGGAGTGCCATGACGGGGGCTCGTTTCAGCCTCCCCCACCAGGACACGGGGCGTGCCATGACCGGGGGCTCGCCCCAGGCTCCCCCACCAGGACACGGGGCGTGCCATGACGGGGGCTCGCCTCCAGCCTCCCCAACCAGAACACGGGGCGGGCCAAGACGGGGGCTCGCCCCAAACCTCCCCCACCAGGACACGGGGCGTGCCATGACGGGGGCTCGCCCCAGCCTCCCCCACCATGACACGGGGCGTGTCATGACGCTGGCTCGCCCCAGGCTCCCCCACCAGGACACGGGGCGGGCCATGACGGGGGCTCGCCCCAGCCTCCCCCACCAGGACACGGGGCGTGCCATGACGGGGGCTCGCCCCAGCCTCCTCCACCAGGACACGGGGCGTGCCATGACGGGGGCTCGCCCCAGCCTCCCCCACCAGGACACGGGGCGGGCCATGACGGGGGCTCGCTCAAGCCTCCTCCACCAGGACACGGGGCGTGCCATGACGGGGCTCGCCCCAGCCTCCCCCACCAGGACACGGGGCGGGCCATGACGGGGGCTCGCCCCCAGCCTCCCCCACAAGGGCACGGGGCGGGCCATGACGGGGGCTCGCCCCAAACCTCCCCCACAAGGACACGGGGCAGGCCATGACGGGGGCTCGCCCCAGCCTCCCCCACCAGGACACGGGGCGGGCTATGACGGGGGCTCGCACCCAGCCTGCCCCACCAGGACACGGGGCGGGCCATGACGGGGGCTTGCCCCCAGCCTGCCCCACCAGGACACAGGGGCGGGCCATGACGGGGGTTCGCCCCCAGACTCCCCCACCAGGACACGGGGCGGGCCATGACGGGGGCTCGCCCCCAGTCTCCCCCACCAGGACACGGGGCGGGCCAAGACCGGGGGTTCGCCCCAAGCCTCCCCCACTAGGACACGGGGCGTGTCATGACGGAGGCTCGTCCCAGCCTCCCCCACCAGGAAACGGGGCGTGCCATGACGGGGGCTCGTCCCAGCCTCCCCCGCCAGGACACGGGGCGTGCCATGACGGGGGCTCGCCCCAGCCTCCCCAACCAGAACACGGGGCGGGCCAAGACGGGGGCTCGCCCCCAGCCTCCCCCACCAGGACACGGGGCGTGCCATGACGGGGGCTCGCCCCAGCCTCCCCCACCAGGACACGGGGCGGGCTATGACGGGGGCTCGCCCCCAGCCTGCCCCACCAGGACACGGGGCGGGCCATGACGGGGGTTCGCCCCCAGCCTGCCCCACCAGGACACAGGGGCGGGCCATGACGGGGGTTCGCCCCAAGACTCCCCCACCAGGACACGGGGCGGGCCATGACGGGGGCTCGCCCCCAGCCTCCCCCACCACTACACGGGGCGGGCCATGACGGGGGCTCACCCCCAGCCTCCCCCACCAGGACACGGGGCGGGCCATGACGGGGGCTCGCCCCCAGCCTCCCCCGCAAGGACACGGGGCGGGCCATGACGGGGGCTCGCCCCAAACCTCCCCCACAAGGACACGGGGCAGGCCATGACGGGGGCTCGCCCCCAGCCTCCCCCACCAGGACACGGGGTGGGCTATGACGGGGGCTCGCCCCCAGCCTGCCCCACCTGGACACGGGGCGGGCCATGACGGGGGTTCGCTCCCAGACTCCCCCACCAGGACACGGGGCGGGCCATGACGGGGGCTCGCCCCCAGCCTCCCCCACATGGACACGGGGCGGGCCATGACGGGGGTTCGCCCCCAGCCTCCCCCAAAAGGACACGGGGCGGGCCATGAGAGGGACTCGACCCCAGCCTCCCCAACAAGGACACGGGGCGGGCCATGACGCAGGCTCGCCCCCAGGCTCACCCACCAGGACACGGGGCGAGCCATAACGGGGGCTCGCCCCAAACCTCCCCCACCAGGACACGGGGCGTGTCATGACGGCGGCTCGCCCCCAGCCTCCCTCGCCAGGACACGGGGCGGGCCAAGACGGGGGCTCGCCCCCAGCCTCCCTCACCAGGACACGGGGCGTGCCATGACGGGGGCTCGCCCCCAGCCTCCTCCACCAGGACACGGGGCGGGCCATGACGGGGGCTCGCCTCCACCCTCCTATACAAGGACACTGGGCGTGCCGTGCGGGCTATGACGGGGGCTCGCCCCCAGCCTCCCCCAAAAGGACACGGGGCGGGCCATGACGGGGGCTCGCCCCCGCCTCCCCTAGAAGGACACGGGGCGGGCCATGACGGGGGTTCGGCCCCAGCCTCCCCAACCAGGACACGGGGCGGGCCATGACGGGGGCTCGCCCCCAGCCTCCTCCACTAAGACACGGGGCGGGCCATGACGGGGGCTCGCCCCCAGCCTCCCCCACCAGGACACGGGGCGTGCCATGACCGGGCGTTCGCCTCCAGCCTCCCCCACCAGGACACGGGGCGTGCCATGACGGGGGCTCGCCTCAGCCTTCCCGACCAGGACACGGAGCGTGCCATGACGGGGGCTCGCCTCAGCCTACCCCACCAGCACACGGGGCAGGCCATGACGGGGGCTCGCCCCAGCCTCCCCCACCAGGACACGGGGCGGGCCAAGACGGGGGTTCGGCCCCAGCCTCCCCCACCAGGACACGGGGCGAGCCATGACGGGGGCTCGCCCCCAGCCTCCCCCACTAAGACACGGGGCGGGCCATGACGGGGGCTCACCCCCAGCCTCCCCCACCAGGACACGGGGCGTGCCATGACCGGGCGTTCGCCTCCAGCCTCCCCCACCAGGACACGGGGCGGGCTATGACGGGGGCTCGCCCCCAGCGTCCCCCACCAGGACACGGGGCGTGCCATGACGGAGGCTCGCCCCCAGCCTCCCCCACAAGGACACGGGGCGTGCCATGACGGGGGCTCGCCTCAGCCTTCCCGACCAGGACACGAGGCGGGCCATGACGGGGGCTCGTCTCAGCCTCCCCCACCAGGACACGGGGCGGGCCATGACGGGGGCTCGCCCCAGCCTCCCACACCAGGACACGGGGCGGGCCAAGACGGGGGCTCGCCCCCAGCGTCCCCCACCAGGACACGGGGAGTGCCATGACGGGGGCTCGTTTCAGCCTCCCCCACCAGGACACGGGGCGTGCCATGACCGGGGGCTCGCCCCAGGCTCCCCCACCAGGACACGGGGCGTGCCATGACGGGGGCTCGCCTCCAGCCTCCCCAACCAGAACACGGGGCGGGCCAAGACGGGGGCTCGCCCCAAACCTCCCCCACCAGGACACGGGGCGTGCCATGACGGGGGCTCGCCCCAGCCTCCCCCACCATGACACGGGGCGTGTCATGACGCTGGCTCGCCCCAGGCTCCCCCACCAGGACACGGGGCGGGCCATGACGGGGGCTCGCCCCAGCCTCCCCCACCAGGACACGGAGCGTGCCATGACGGGGGCTCGCCCCAGCCTCCTCCACCAGGACACGGGGCGTGCCATGACGGGGGCTCGCCCCAGCCTCCCCCACCAGGACACGGGGCGGGCCATGACGGGGGCTCGCTCGAGCCTCCTCCACCAGGACACCGGGCGTGCCATGACGGGGCTCGCCCCAGCCTCCCCCACCAGGACACGGGGCGGGCCATGACGGGGGCTCGCCCCCAGCCTCCCCCACAAGGACACGGGGCGGGCCATGACGGGGGCTCGCCCCAAACCTCCCCCACAAGGACACGGGGCAGGCCATGACGGGGGCTCGCCCCCAGCCTCCCCCACCAGGACACGGGGCGGGCTATGACGGGGGCTCGCAACCAGCCTGCCCCACCAGGACACGGGGCGGGCCATGACGGGGGCTTGCCCCCAGCCTGCCCCACCAGGACACATGGGCGGGCCATGACGGGGGTTCGCCCCCAGACTCCTCCACCAGGACACGGGGCGGGCCATGACGGGGGCTCGCCCCCAGCCTCCCCCACAAGGACACGGGGCGGGCCATGACGGGGGTTCGCCCCCAGCCTCCCCCACCAGGACACGGGGCGGGCCATGAGAGGGGCTCGACCCCAGCCTCCCCAACAAGGACACGGGGCGGGCCATGACGGGGGCTCGCCCCAGCCTCCCCAACCAGAACACGGGGTGGGCCAAGACGGGGGCTCGCCCCAAACCTCCCCCACAAGGACACGGGGCGTGCCATGACCGGGCGTTCGCCTCCAGCCTCCCCCACCAGGACACGGGGCGTGCCATGACGGGGGCTCGCCCCCAGCCTCCCCCACAAGGACACGGGGCGTGCCATGACGGGGGCTCGCCTCAGCCTTCCCGACCAGGACACGAGGCGGGCCATGACGGGGGCTCGTCTCAGCCTCCCCCACCAGGACACGGGGCGGGCCATGACGGGGGCTCGCCCCAGCCTCCCCCACCAGGACACGGGGCGGGCCAAGACGGGGGCTCGCCCCCAGCGTCCCCCACCAGGACACGGGGAGTGCCATGACGGGGGCTCGTTTCAGCCTCCCCCACCAGGACACGGGGCGTGCCATGACCGGGGGCTCGCCCCAGGCTCCCCCACCAGGAGACGGGGCGTGCCATGACGGGGGCTCGCCTCCAGCCTCCCCAACCAGAACACGGGGCGGGCCAAGACGGGGGCTCGCCCCAAACCTCCCCCACCAGGACACGGGGCGTGCCATGACGGGGGCTCGCCCCAGCCTCCCCCACCATGACACGGGGCGTGTCATGACGCTGGCTCGCCCCAGGCTCCCCCACCAGGACACGGGGCGGGCCATGACGGGGGCTCGCCCCAGCCTCCCCCACCAGGACACGGGGCGGGCCATGACGGGGGCTCGTCTCAGCCTCCCCCACCAGGACACGGGGCGGGCCATGACGGGGGCTCGCCCCAGCCTCCCCCACCAGGACACGGGGCGGGCCAAGACGGGGGCTCGCCCCCAGCGTCCCCCACCAGGACACGGGGAGTGCCATGACGGGGGCTCGTTTCAGCCTCCCCCACCAGGACACGGGGCGTGCCATGACCGGGGGCTCGCCCCAGGCTCCCCCACCAGGACACGGGGCGTGCCATGACGGGGGCTCGCCTCCAGCCTCCCCAACCAGAACACGGGGCGGGCCAAGACGGGGGCTCGCCCCAAACCTCCCCCACCAGGACACGGGGCGTGCCATGACGGGGGCTCGCCCCAGCCTCCCCCACCATGACACGGGGCGTGTCATGACGCTGGCTCGCCCCAGGCTCCCCCACCAGGACACGGGGCGGGCCATGACGGGGGCTCGCCCCAGCCTCCCCCACCAGGACACGGGGCGTGCCATGACGGGGGCTCGCCCCAGCCTCCTCCACCAGGACACGGGGCGTGCCATGACGGGGGCTCGCCCCAGCCTCCCCCACCAGGACACGGGGCGGGCCATGACGGGGGCTCGCTCAAGCCTCCTCCACCAGGACACGGGGCGTGCCATGACGGGGCTCGCCCCAGCCTCCCCCACCAGGACACGGGGCGGGCCATGACGGGGGCTCGCCCCCAGCCTCCCCCACAAGGGCACGGGGCGGGCCATGACGGGGGCTCGCCCCAAACCTCCCCCACAAGGACACGGGGCAGGCCATGACGGGGGCTCGCCCCAGCCTCCCCCACCAGGACACGGGGCGGGCTATGACGGGGGCTCGCACCCAGCCTGCCCCACCAGGACACGGGGCGGGCCATGACGGGGGCTTGCCCCCAGCCTGCCCCACCAGGACACAGGGGCGGGCCATGACGGGGGTTCGCCCCCAGACTCCCCCACCAGGACACGGGGCGGGCCATGACGGGGGCTCGCCCCCAGTCTCCCCCACCAGGACACGGGGCGGGCCAAGACCGGGGGTTCGCCCCAAGCCTCCCCCACTAGGACACGGGGCGTGTCATGACGGAGGCTCGTCCCAGCCTCCCCCACCAGGAAACGGGGCGTGCCATGACGGGGGCTCGTCCCAGCCTCCCCCGCCAGGACACGGGGCGTGCCATGACGGGGGCTCGCCCCAGCCTCCCCAACCAGAACACGGGGCGGGCCAAGACGGGGGCTCGCCCCCAGCCTCCCCCACCAGGACACGGGGCGTGCCATGACGGGGGCTCGCCCCAGCCTCCCCCACCAGGACACGGGGCGGGCCATGACGGGGGTTCGCCCCCAGCCTGCCCCACCAGGACACAGGGGCGGGCCATGACGGGGGTTCGCCCCAAGACTCCCCCACCAGGACACGGGGCGGGCCATGACGGGGGCTCGCCCCCAGCCTCCCCCACCACTACACGGGGCGGGCCATGACGGGGGCTCACCCCCAGCCTCCCCCACCAGGACACGGGGCGGGCCATGACGGGGGCTCGCCCCCAGCCTCCCCCGCAAGGACACGGGGCGGGCCATGACGGGGGCTCGCCCCAAACCTCCCCCACAAGGACACGGGGCAGGCCATGACGGGGGCTCGCCCCCAGCCTCCCCCACCAGGACACGGGGTGGGCTATGACGGGGGCTCGCCCCCAGCCTGCCCCACCTGGACACGGGGCGGGCCATGACGGGGGTTCGCCCCCAGACTCCCCCACCAGGACACGGGGCGGGCCATGACGGGGGCTCGCCCCCAGCCTCCCCCACATGGACACGGGGCGGGCCATGACGGGGGTTCGCCCCCAGCCTCCCCCAAAAGGACACGGGGCGGGCCATGAGAGGGACTCGACCCCAGCCTCCCCAACAAGGACACGGGGCGGGCCATGACGCAGGCTCGCCCCCAGCCTCCCCCACCAGGACACGGGGCGGGCCATGACCGGGGGTTCGCCCCCAGCCTCCCCCACAAGGACACGGGGCGGGCCATGACGGGGGTTCGCCTCCAGCCTCCCCCACCAGGACACGGGGCGGGCCATGAGAGGGGCTCGACCCCAGCCTCCCCAACAAGGACACGGGGCGGGCCATGACGGGGGCTCGCCCCAGCCTCCCCCACCAGGACACGGGGCGGGCTATGACGGGGGCTCGCCCCTAGCCTGCCCCACCAGGACACGGGGCGGGCCATGACGGGGGCTCGCCCCCAGCCTTCCCCACAAGGACACGGGGCGGGCCATGACGGGGGCTCGCCCCCAGCCTCCCCCACCAGGACACGGGGCGGGCCATGACGGAGGCTCGCCCCCAGCCTCCCCCACCAGGACACGGGGCGGGCCATGACGGGGGCTCGCCCCCAGCCTCCCTCACAAGGACACGGGGCGGGCCATGACGCTGGCTCGCCCCCAGTCTCCCCCACCAGGACACGGGGCGGGCCATGACGGGGGCTCGCCCCCAGCCTCCCCCACCAGGACACGGGGCGGGCTATGACGGGGGCTCGCCCCCAGCCTGCCCCACCAGGACACGGGGCGGGCCATGACGGGGGTTCGCCCCCAGACTCCCCCACCAGGACACGGGGCGGGCCATGACGGGGGCTCGCCCCCAGCCTCCCCCACAAGGACACGGGGCGGGCCATGACGGGGGTTCGCCTCCAGCCTCCCCCACCAGGACACGGGGCGGGCCATGACCGGGGGTTCGCCCCAAGCCTCCCCCACAAGGACACGGGGCATGCCATGACCGGGGGATCGCCCCCAGCCTCCCCAACCAGAACACGGGGCGGGCCATAACGGGGTTCGCCCCAAACCTCCCCCACCAGGACACGGGGCGTGCCATGACGAGGGCTCGCCCCAGCCTCCCCCACCAGGACACGGGGCGGGCTATGACGGGGGCTCGCCCCTAGCCTGCCCCACCAGGACACGGGGCGGGCCATGACGGGGGCTCGCCCCCAGCCTTCCCCACAAGGACACGGGGCGGGCCATGACGGGGGCTCGCCCCCAGCCTCCCCCACCAGGACACGGGGCGGACCATGACGGGGGCTCGCCCCAAACCTCCCCCACAAGGACACGGGGCAGGCCATGACGGGGGCTCGCCCCCAGCCTCCCCCACCAGGACACGGGGCGGGCTATGACGGGGGCTCGCCCCCAGCCTGCCCCACCAGGACACAGAGGCGGGCCAAGACGGGAGCTCGCCCCCCGCCTCCCCCACCAGGGCACGGGGCGGGCCATGACGCGGGCTCGCCCCCAGCCTCCCCCACCAGGACACGGGGCGGGCCATGACGGGGGCTCGCCCCCAGCCTCCCCCACCAGGACACGGGGCGGGCCATGACGGGGGCTCGCCCCCAGCCTCCCTCACAAGGACACGGGGCGGGCCATGACGCTGGCTCGCCCCCAGTCTCCCCCACCAGGACACGTGGCGTGCCATGACGGGGGCTCGCCCCCAGCCTTCCCCACAAGGACACGGGGCGGGCCATGACGGGGGCTCGCCCCCAGCCTCCCCCACCAGGACACGGGGCGGGCCATGACGGAGGCTCGCCCCCAGCCTCCCCCACCAGGACACGGGGCGGGCCATGACGGGGGCTCGCCCCCAGCCTCCCTCACAAGGACACGGGGCGGGCCATGACGCTGGCTCGCCCCCAGTCTCCCCCACCAGGACACGGGGCGGGCCATGACGGGGGCTCGCCCCCAGCCTCCCCCACCAGGACACGGGGCGGGCTATGACGGGGGCTCGCCCCCAGCCTGCCCCACCAGGACACGGGGCGGGCCATGACGGGGGTTCGCCCCCAGACTCCCCCACCAGGACACGGGGCGGGCCATGACGGGGGCTCGCCCCCAGCCTCCCCCACAAGGACACGGGGCGGGCCATGACGGGGGTTCGCCTCCAGCCTCCCCCACCAGGACACGGGGCGGGCCATGACCGGGGGTTCGCCCCAAGCCTCCCCCACAAGGACACGGGGCATGCCATGACCGGGGGATCGCCCCCAGCCTCCCCAACCAGAACACGGGGCGGGCCATAACGGGGTTCGCCCCAAACCTCCCCCACCAGGACACGGGGCGTGCCATGACGGGGGCTCGCCCCAGCCTCCCCCACCAGGACACGGGGCGGGCTATGACGGGGGCTCGCCCCTAGCCTGCCCCACCAGGACACGGGGCGGGCCATGACGGGGGCTCGCCCCCAGCCTTCCCCACAAGGACACGGGGCGGGCCATGACGGGGGCTCGCCCCCAGCCTCCCCCACCAGGACACGGGGCGGACCATGACGGGGGCTCGCCCCAAACCTCCCCCACAAGGACACGGGGCAGGCCATGACGGGGGCTCGCCCCCAGCCTCCCCCACCAGGACACGGGGCGGGCTATGACGGGGGCTCGCCCCCAGCCTGCCCCACCAGGACACAGAGGCGGGCCAAGACGGGAGCTCGCCCCCCGCCTCCCCCACCAGGGCACGGGGCGGGCCATGACGCGGGCTCGCCCCCGGCCTCCCCCACCAGGACACGGGGCGGGCCATGACGGGGGCTCGCCCCCAGCCTCCCCCACCAGGACACGGGGCGGGCCATGACGGGGGCTCGCCCCCAGCCTCCCTCACAAGGACACGGGGCGGGCCATGACGCTGGCTCGCCCCCAGTCTCCCCCACCAGGACACGTGGCGGGCCATGACGGGGGCTCGCCCCCAGCCTCCCCCACCAGGACACGGGGCGGGCCATGATGGGGGCTCGCCCCCAGCCTCCCCCACCAGGACATGGGGCGTGCCATGACGGGGGCTCGCCCCCAGCCTCGCTCACAAGGCCACGGGGCGGGCCATGATGCTGGCTCGCCCCCAGCCTCCCCCACCAGGACACGGGGCGGGCTATGACGGGGGCTCGCCCCCAGCCTGCCCCACCAGGACACGGGGGCGGGCCATGACGGGGGTTCGCCCCCAGACACCCCCACCAGGACACGGGGCGGGCCATGACCGGGGGTTCGCCCCAAGCCTCCCCCACCAGGACACGGGGCGTGTCATGACCGGGGGTTCGCCCCCAGCCTCCCCCACCAGGACACGGGGCGGACTATGATGGGTTCTCGCTCCAGCCTCCCCCACCAGGACACGGGGCGTGCCATGAGGGGGCTCGCCCCAGCCTCCCTCACCAGGACACGGGGCGGGCCATGACGGGGGCTCGCCCCCAGCCTCCCCCACCAGGACACGGGGCGGGCCATGACGGGGGCTCGCCCCAGGCCTCCCCCACCAGGACACGGGGCGTGCCATGACGGGGGCTCGCCCCCAGCCTCCCTCACAAGGCCACGGAGCGGGCCATGATGCTGGCTCGCCCCCAGCCTCCCCCACCAGGACACGGGGCGTGCCATGACGGGGGCTCGCCCCCAGCCTCCCCCACCAGGACACGGGGCGTGCCATGACGGGGGCTCGCCCCCAGCCTCCCTCACAAGGCCACGGGGCGGGCCATGATGCTGGGTCGCCCCCAGCCTCCCCCACCAGGACACGGGGCGTGCCATGACGGGGGCTCGCCCCCAGCCTCCCTCACAAGGCCACGGGGCGGGCCATGATGCTGGCTCGCCCCCAGCCTCCCCCACCAGGACACGGGGCGTGCCATGACGGCGGCTCGCCCCCAGCCTCTCCCACCAGGACACGGGGCGGGCCATGACGGGGGCTCGCCCCCAGCCTCTCCCACCAGGACACGGGGCGGTCCATGACGTGGGCTCGCCCCAGCCTCCCCCACCAGGACACGGGGCGTGCCATGACGGGGGCTCGTCTCAGCCTCCCCCACCAGGACACGGGGCGGGCTATGACGGGGGCTCGCCCCCAGCCTCCCCCACCAGGACACGGGGCGTGCCATGACGGGGCTCGCCCCAGCCTCCTCCACCAGGACACGGGGCGTGCCATGATGGGGGCTCGCCCCCAGCCTCCCCCACCAGGACACGGGGCGGGCTATGACGGGGGCTCGCCCCCAGCCTCCCCCACCAGGACACGGGGCGTGCCATGACGGGGGCTCGCCCCCAGCCTCCCCCACAAAGACACGGGGCGGGCCATGACGGGGGCTCGCCCCCAGCCTCCCCCACCAGGACACGGGGCGTGCCATGACGAGGGCTCGCCCCCAGCCTCCCTCACAAGGACACGGGGCGGGCCATGACGGGGGCTCGCCCCAGCCTCCCCCACCAGGACACGGGGCGTGCCATGACGGGGGCTCGTCTCAGCCTCCCCCACCAGGACACGGGGCGGGCCATGACGGGGGCTCGCCCCAGCCTCTCCCACCAGGACACGGGGCGTGCCATGACGGGGGCTCGCCCCCAGCCTCCCTCACAAGGACACGTGGCGGGCCATGACGGGGGCTCGTCTCAGCCTCCCCCACCAGGACACGGGGCGGGCCAAGACGGGGGTTCGCCCCCAGCTTCCCCCACCAGGGCACGGGGCGTGCCATGACGGGGGCTCGCTCCAGCCTCCCCCACAAGGACAGGGGGCGGGCCATGACGGGAGCTCGCCCCCAGCCTCCCCCGCCAGGACACGGGGCGGGCCATGACGGGGGCTCGCCCCCAGCCTCTCCCACCAGGACACAGGGCGGTCCATGACGTGGGCTCGCCCCAGCCTTCCCCACCAGGACACGGGGCGTGCCATGACGGGGGCTCGTCTCAGCCTCCCCCACCAGGACACGGGGCGGGCTATGACGGGGGCTCGCCCCCAGCCTCCCCCACCAGGACACGGGGCGTGCCATGACGGGGCTCGCCCCAGCCTCCTCCACCAGGACACGGGGCGTGCCAGGATGGGGGCTCGCCCCCAGCCTCCCCCACCAGGACACGGGGCGGGCTATGACGGGGGCTCGCCCCCAGCCTCCCCCACCAGGACACGGGGCGTGCCATGACGGGGGCTCGCCCCCAGCTTCCTCCACAAAGACACGGGGCGGGCCATGACGGGGGCTCGCCCCCAGCCTCCCCCACCAGGACACGGGGCGTGCCATGACGAGGGCTCGCCCCCAGCCTCCCTCACAAGGACACGGGGCGGGTCATGACGGGGGCTCGCCCCAGCCTCCCCCACCAGGACACGGGGCGTGCCATGACGGGGGCTCGTCTCAGCCTCCCCCACCAGGACACGGGGCGGGCCATGACGGGGGCTCGCCCCAGCCTCTCCCACCAGGACACGGGGCGTGCCATGACGGGGGCTCGCCCCCAGCCTCCCTCACAAGGACACGGGGCGGGCCATGACGGGGGCTCGTCTCAGCCTCCCCCACCAGGACACGGGGCGGGCCAAGACGGGGGTTCGCCCCCAGCTTCCCCCACCAGGGCACGGGGCGTGCCATGACGGGGGCTCGCTCCAGCCTCCCCCACAAGGACAGGGGGCGGGCCATGACGGGAGCTCGCCCCAAGCCTCCCCCGCCAGGACACGGGGCGGGCCATGATGGGGGCTCGCCTCCAGCCTGACCCACTAGGACACAGGGCGTGCCATGACGGGATTGTCGCGCTCTGAGATGGTGATCAGCGTCGGGACACGGCGGCACATTCACCCGTCTTTGTACTGAGATGTGGCGCCCCCAGCCGGCAGCTATGGACAACATCGGACGAGCAACAATTACTGCGGAAAGCTACGTGAAAGGGAGTGCAATTGACCTTGACCTGGGACCTGGTGAATGTGTGTATTGACATCCAGCTCCAGGCCCGCGGTGCATTGTATGGCCGGGCTTCCACGGAGGCGTGACGTCATATCCGGGGGCTTCACAGGGATGGTGTCACGTGGTTTTCGGTATCCGGTGGGGGATGCTACCCTGCATCGTCCACTGTCCTACAGCCTGTACCTCGCCTACCGACCCACTCACCACATCTGGTTGTGGGTCCGCTGTCCTACAGCCTGTAGCTCGCCCACCGACCCACTCACCCCACTCACCACATCTGGTTGTCGGTCCGCTGTCCTACAGCCTGTTGCTCGCCCACCGACCCACTCACCACATCTGGTTGTGGGTCCGCTGTCCTACAGCCTGTAGCTGGCTCACCGACCCACTCACCCCACTCACCACATCTAGTTGTGGGTCCGCTGTCCTACAGTCTGTAGCTCGCCCACCGACCCACTCACCCCACTCACCACATCTGGTTGTGGGTCTACTGTCCTACACCTCATCCTACAGGTGTAGGCCTATATACCACCTCATCCTACAGGAGTATAGGCCTATATATCACCTCATCCTACAGATGTAGGCCTATATACCACCCATCCTGATTCTCAGTCTTACTCACACCAAATTAAGCATTGTTTTTTTATGAGATTTCAAGTATTCTACCAAATCTGTTGTAAAAAAATTGGTCAAACATCCTTATTTTGCGATAGGAGCACTTTCTTATAATCTTACGAGAATAATACAATGATATGGATATGTTACAAGGCTTAAACCGTCCTACCCGACCATCCATGGAAACTCATTGTAACCCAAAAATAAATTGCAAACTGCCCTGATGGTTTCACTTAACATTATTGGGTGTTATTTACATTGTACATGTATTAATATGGAGATATCGAGAAAAACAAATGTCTCGCAAGCTGGAGAAACGGTCACATATAAATAGCACTCGCCATGTGGCGCCACCAACATTAAATGAATATTTACCATGTACAAAGTTCAGAAATATTTTTATTTTATTATATTTCTTAGTTTCGGCGGAGGGTTCCAACGAAGTATTGGAAGTAATACGGTGGGGTCAAACAATTTGTTGTTACAAAGAGTTCGGCGTACGAATATTTCATAATCTGCTTTATCTTACTAAAATTTGCGGGAAACCAATTCACAGAGATTCCGCTGATCGAAGTCAGGATAATATTACAATACGGATTCATGACACTGTAATATAGTGTCAAATAAAGACAGCAGTTGCGTCGTAAGCTTATCAAAATGACCACTAGTACAGAAAAGTCATGGGCTGAACCACAGCCACAATGTTATGACACCAGTCCACCTAACGATGGCATTGAGTCAGACCTTTCCAATTTCAGTAACATACAATGAGGGGCTGTCAACCCCATGTGAATAGATCTTGTCATCTGCCCGTCGGGACCGCGCTATTAGACAGCAGTCTTGACGGAATGGTGGCCCATTGGCCTGGCACACGGTCCTCTCATTCAATAATACTGAGTGTCCAGAGATATCATGTGAACAGACTCACCCTTACATATATAAAGGCATATTACGAATTTAGAAATGTGTTGTTTTCAGTTCGTGCATGCCATGCCAGCACCATCAACCACTTGCGGAAATGGCCAAGAGTTATACTAAGAAACACGGATTGTCGGCAACAATGGCCAAAACATGGCGATTCAATCAATACAAACACCATTATACTGAACAACAATTGTTTCATCGGAGCCTCCTGGAATGTTGTTTGTTTTGCCCCGACGGAGCAGACTACTCCATGCTTATGACCAGAAATGTCTATTTTGGACCTTTTCACTGCTGCTGAGGCGAAGTACACACATTGGAGTAGCTTTGTGCTTTGACGGCGACATAACGAAAACCAGTGTGTCTCTCTGTCTGTCTCTGGAGGCCATGACGCCCTGCCACAGGGCACCGCGTAACCCTTTCCTTGCGCCCATCGACACCCCACTAACATGAGGAATGGTTTTCTGAAGCGTCGCCCGCAGGCTGAGTGTCCACACCATCTTAAGGGCCCAAGTAGATTATAACATCGCACCAGTTAATGGCCGCGGCATTCAACATATCTTAAAGTCCATCTCTTGGGGGGTATTTGTTACTAAACCACTTCCAAATATACATTTCCCAGTGATTACTAAAGCCATTTATCAGATGCAATTATTTTACAATGTCTCTTATGGTATAAATATTAATATCTAAAGTCACCAAAATAGCAGCGAACGATCCATTTCCAAATCCCCGTCCAGTGCAGTGATTTGTGACGTCACAAGATGAACCGGTTTGAGTGCGCCTCGCTCGCTTCGACTGCCTAACTTAGAGGTTTATTTCGGTTAACATTAACTCGATGATGAATATTTGCCACATGTAGATCTAGATAGACCTAGATCTATGTCATTAGAGGTGTGGCATTGTTTGTTAGAGCAACATTCGTGACTCACAGACTGTTGACTCACAGAAAACAAACAGATGCAGTGGCCATAGCCCAGTAAACTTGACCCTTCTGAAAACAAGCTGATAGGCAGAGGGTTAAGCAATACACATGGTTAAAAAAAGTAGTAATGCATAACCAAGCTCACTTCGATGAATGATTGTCGATTATGACAACGAGCCTACCTCTCTAAATCGCCTCGACCCTCTTCTTCAGACATTACTTGGACCCTAGGATGCATTTCTTTTAAAGTTTGCTCTCTATTACTTGCACATCAATTATATTTTCATCGGTTGTTAACGGCTTTCCTCTCTGACGCTTCAAATTTGACCAGGCAATAGAACCGACATCATCCGCATGGCGGCGCCGCTAGTTGCGTCAAAAACGCACGCACGACTATAGACACACAACGAAAATTAGTGGCGCCCCCATGCGGAAGCTTTCGGGTGTATTGTCTGATGTCAACAAACGAGCCGCGTCAACTGCCTAGACAAATTTGAAGCGGCAGAGAGGGAAACCGTTAACGACCGACGAAAATATCATTGATGTGCAAGAAGTAGAGAGCAAACTTTAAAATGTATGCATCCTAGGGTCCAAGTAATGTCTAAAGAAGAGGGTCGAGGCGATTAGGAGAGGTAGGTTCGTCGTCATAATCGACAATCATTCATCGAAGCGAGCTGGGTGATGCAATGCTCCTTTTTTGACCATGTGTATGGCATGGCCCTTACACCCCCGTTAGGGTTGAGGTCGTGAGGGTCATGCGTCAGGGCTACAGTGGCCACTGCCACTGCCAGTGTGTTGCCAGCCTACGGTACGGGCTACGTTTCTTCATAAAAATGGGAAGGGTGGGCTAGGCTACAGTAGGGGACGGGCCGTCTCGGGGATGTCCGTCCAATCGTAGACATACAATCTAGATCCAGGGTTAAATGTATGTACTAAAAGAAGTTCTTTATGCACATCAGAAGGGAGGGAGGGCGGCATTTATCGGCCTAGCCTAAAAAGCACGCAGCGCATTAATCTCATCACATGTATCATCACGTACTTTTTATAGTAATACTTGTGGAAACCCGAACGTTATGGTGTCCGGTTGGGACAAATAACTAAGTAGCTTTCACCAATTTGTCTGCTGGTCGCCCAATTAATATTTTATTTGATTACAAGACATATTTGCAGGTTTTTTATCTAGATCTTATGATATAATAAACATCGCTTTTAATGAATGAGGCGCTCGCACTACTGTTTTGCGAAGGTCGTTTTGAGGTTTTGAACTTTTTCAGTGCCTTAGCAATCTCCAGTCGAGATGGCTCGAAGCGATACGTACGGCAGCAGAACACATGCTCCGGTTGCCCGAATACCTCCACTTGCTATTCTTCACCCTCACTATGATTAATTCCAAATAATCGTGTTGGCATAGCTGCATATCCCGATCGATGCGGAAGGACGATGGCCCTCCTATAGACGCCATGCTCAAAAGTCGCGTTACCCGTATTGCGCAACGAAACCGGTTCATCTTGTGACGTCACGAAACAATGAAAAACTTGCCCCTGTCTATCTTCTACTTTTTTGGGTAGGTCTGTGATAAAATGGCTAATATTGTTAATATTGATTGCGAATAAATTCAGTGCGTATGGAATTTCGTTAATATAGTGCAAATGGATCAAATATATGCAAAGTAACATAGGACATAAGAGATAGACTTTAAGGGTCCAAGTAGATTATAACATCGCACCAGTTAATGGCCGTGGCATTAAACCTATCTTAAGGGCCCAAGTGGATGATAACATCGCACCAGTTAATGGCCGTGGCATTAAACCTATCTTAAGGGCCCAAGTGGATGATAACATCGCACCAGTCAATGGCCGTGGCATTAAACCTATCTTAAGGGCCCAAGTGGATGATAACATCGCACCAGTTAATGGCCGTGGCATTAAACCTATCTTAAGGGCCCAAGTGGATGATAACATCGCACCAGTTAATGGCCGTGGCATTAAACCTATCTTAAGGGCCCAAGTGGATTATAACATCGCACCAGTTAATGGCCGTGGCATTAAACCTATCTTAAGGGCCCAAGTGGATTATAACATCGCACCAGTTAATGGCCGTGGCATTAAACCTATCTTAAGGGCCCAAGTGGATGATAACATCGCACCAGTCAATGGCCGTGGCATTAAACCTATCTTAAGGGCCCAAGTGGATGATAACATCGCACCAGTTAATGGCCGTGGCATTAAACCTATCTTAAGGGCCCAAGTGGATGATAACATCGCACCAGTTAATGGCCGTGGCATTAAACCTAGCTTAAGGGCCCAAGTGGATGATAACATCGCACCAGTTAATGGCCGTGGCATTAAACCTATCTTAAGGGCCCAAGTGGATGATAACATCGCACCAGTTAATGGCCGTGGCATTAAACCTAGCTTAAGGGCCCAAGTGGATGATAACATCGCACCAGTTAATGGCCGTGGCATTAAACCTATCTTAAGGGCCCAAGTGGATGATAACATCGCACCAGTCAATGGCCGTGGCATTAAACCTATCTTAAGGGCCCAAGTGGATGATAACATCGCACCAGTTAATGGCCGTGGCATTAAACCTATCTTAAGGGCCCAAGTGGATGATAACATCGCACCAGTCAATGGCCGTGGCATTAAATCTATCTTAAGGGCCCAAGTGGATGATAACATCGCACCAGTTAATGGCCGTGGCATTAAACCTATCTTAAGGGCCCAAGTGGATGATAACATCGCACCAGTTAATGGCCGTGGCATTAAACCTATCCTAAGGGCCATTATATTGATATTAAGCGGAACTTTAATCCAGCATAAAACATTGTTAAAGAATTGTTGATATCATCAAAGGGTCGTTGGCGTTATTTAATAATCGTTGAAATAAGCAATGACCAAATCGTGACATCAAATCAAGAATAAAATGAATTTATCAACGACACAGATTTAAAACAAATCAATGTCCACGCGCATTTCTCTGATGTCCAATATATTTTATGATCCTGTGCACCCTCTACCACCCTGGCCACCCCCGCCCTCCGAACTGGTCGGCAAAACTTCCCGAAGCCCTTGTCTAAGACCGGCTGCGAGGAAAAATAAACATATCAGTCTGCACGTCCCCTACGGTATTACCTCATTGATCACGGTGTATGACTGGTCACGGGGTCCCCCGGCGGGGAGCTGGACTGGAGGGGGTTGGGGGCGCCGGGAAGGGAGGGGGGCGGGCTTTACCGCTGACGCCCTCTGGGGGTCTGCATGGAGGTAACAGATCACTGTCATGGGACATAGTGAGCACCAATCTATACGAACACAATATGTCTTTAAAAACATGATTAATTTCATCATAGAAAAGAAGGTCAGTAACAATTACATCGGTTTGTTGTTAGTGTTATTACAATAATTACTCAATTGAGGTTGCACCCCAAAATAAGTAATGAGAAACCCTGAGTTTCAACCCCATGCTAGAATAAACCCGATCATCACGATTGCATAGTTCTGCCAGGATATTATAGAACAATTATCACACTTTATTTTAAAAACAAACTATCGATTTTTTTAGCTTCAGCCCATAGTAAAACGCTCCCCTTAGCGCAACCTGCGGCGAACAAGAAACTCACTAAGCGAATCACTATGGGGTGCGGTCGACCGTACCACACAGTCATAACATCGCTTGCATGATTAACATTCCATCTGCCAAAAGAATAGTCAAACAAACAATATAGTTTATATGAAAAAAGCATAATTTAGGCACTCCTTGAGACCATATACTTGTATAGCTCGATTTTTTGGTGTGCAACCTTCATGTCAAATAATTCAGCGTCCGGTGACGTCCCGGTATAGGGCGCCCACCTAACCCTAATATGCACAAGGGTGGCTCAAAACCCCAATCACCGTCATCATGACCTAGGTTTGCATGGGGAGCTGGGCGCAGTGGTCGTCACGTGGTCTCCAGTGGCCTGTGATTGGTTCATTTTCATCGTGACCCGGCGGTCACCCCTCCTTATGTCACGTTACCAGGAATCACACAGTAACCCTTACAACAAGGCCAGACGACTGCGGGCCGCGCAAGCTGTTACGGTGGGTAAAATGTACCTTTCATTTGCATAGTTTGATTTCGGTCTCCAATGGTGTTTACCATACATTTAGACCCGATGTATTGGACTCAGCCATCGTATGAAAGGGTTGTAGAATTAATAGCATCGGAAGAGAAATTGACTACCCAATATTTATCAATCTATATCTGGAAAGTTTTACATAAGAGAACTGAATGTCCAATCCACCGCTAAAATAAAAGAATCCAGACGTATTTACTTGAACCAGTGTTCAATTTCATTGAATAAATGTGCATGTTCTGTATCATAGAAGAAGGCGCATTAAGACATGGGCGACATCACTACGAATGGAGGGGAAGGAGGGGGGGGGGTCGGAGGGGGGACACCACTTATTTATTAAGTACTAAATACTAATCAGGCTGGCATCCAATGAGAAACGTGCGACCGGAGCGAGGGGGAGGAGGGGGAGGGTGGGGGGTCAGGTACTGAGAAAATTGCGAGGGTGGGGAGGGTGCTGGTGATGTTATGCAGAAAGAATAGGGACTGTGTCCCCTGTGCCTCACACGTGACATTTTTTTCGCCTTTTTTTTCAGCGAAAATTGGGCACGCACCCCTCGTGCCCTCCTGCCCCTGGGGGTCTTTGACTAGACAAGACTAAAGGTATCTAAAAATGCTTTTCTCTCCGGATGGCCTACAGGCTTTTAGGATTTAAATTCAAAACAGAATATACTTATTTAACATGGAAAAGTGCTCAGTAATGCAAACAATTACAGAATATATTACTTTAATAACGTGTTGGCCGTTGTTGTTAAGACACTGTTGGGGAAGAAGAGTTAGGCAGGCCATGGCGGTTAAAACTGTGGGATCAGGACGCCCGGGGTAGCAGGAAGTACCTGGAGTGCTAAGTGTCACGTGGCCAAAAACGAAAACCATAATGGCGGATGGCGATAAAGTGAGCTAGTTTGTGACACGTTCGTCTTTAGAATTATGTAGGTGGCGAAATATCAGAAAGCACCAGAGAAGGTGTGACGTAAATGGTTCGTGGCTTGAAGCAAAACATGCAACGTGGCGGGGTGGAGACAGACCTGGCTAAGTATAGGGACGAACGAAGAAACTGCCCTCGGATACACCCCCCTCACGCCCAGCGGCCATCTGACCCTCTGATGCCCCCCACCACCCCAGCGGCCATGTGACCCTCTGATGCCCCGCCCTCATGTCCAGCGGCCATCTGACCCTCTGATGCCCCCACCCCGCCGCGGCCATCTGACCCTCTGATGTCCCCCCCCCCCATCCCACCCAGGGTACAACGGGATCCCTTTACCATGTGACATATGTCCTGTTACAAATACCGGCCTCCACAACACAAGGGAATACCAGGTTTCACGGAGAATGGGTGAATCATTGATCCAAGCTGGAGGAGATGCGAATCTAAATCACGATGAGCTGGGCCGCGAATACACGCGCCAATCAACTTGTATTCTAAATCACGATGAGCTGGGCCGCGAATACATGCGCCAAACAACTTGTATTCTAAATCACGATGAGCTGGGCCGCGAATACATGCGCCAAACAACTTGTATTCTAAATCACGATGAGCTGGGCCGCGAATACATGCGCCAATCAACTTGTATTCTAAATCACGATGAGCTGGGCCGCGAATACATGCGCCAATCAACTTGTATTCTAAATCACGATGAGCTGGGCCGCGAATACATGCGCCAATCAACTTGTATTCTAAATCACGATGAGCTGGGCCGCGAATACATGCGCCAAACAACTTGTATTCTAAATCACGATGAGCTGGGCCGCGAATACATGCGCCAAACAACTTGTATTCTAAATCACGATGAGCTGGGCCGCGAATACATGCGCCAATCAACTTGTATTCTAAATCACGATGAGCTGGGCCGCGAATACATGCGCCAAACAACTTGTATTCTAAATCACGATGAGCTGGGCCGCGAATACATGCGCCAAACAACTTGTATTCTAAATCACGATGAGCTGGGCCGCGAATACATGCGCCAATCAACTTGTATTCTAAATCACGATGAGCTGGGCCGCGAATACATGCGCCAATCAACTTGTATTCTAAATCACGATGAGCTGGGCCGCGAATACATGCGCCAATCAACTTGTATTCTAAATCACGATGAGCTGGGCCGCGAATACATGCGCCAATCAACTTGTATTTGAATGTCTACGTTTAGCCTCGATATAACTGGCAGATACCTCATTAGGCAGATGGGAAACTATTATCTCACAAGTTTTTGTGATTTAATATACGAGATCCAATCGCGAAAGCCAAACACGAAAACGATTACTGAAGTATTAATAACAGAACAGATCTGCTGTCCTTATCACCGCGCCCGTACATGTGAACTGGTTCCAGCCTCGTGGCGTCAGGGTAAACACAGACAGCTCGCCAGTCCGCCAGGGGGGTGGTGAACGGAGCGAGGCAACAGGGCTGAACCAGTGGGTTAACGAGTACTGGCAGAGAGCCATCCCAGACAGAGGGCCATCCCCATCAGACAGCGCACGACAAGGTAAAACAACACCGAGCAGAGACGATAAGTGGTTTAATCAGCAAGAACAGCACGCTAACAGAAAGAGGCGACACGCTAGGGGTGGCCGGGGTTGTCCCCCACTCCAGGCTGGGTCCCGTCCACACCAGTCGCCCCCTTACCAAACCCGGCCGCCACACGAGCACGGCACCGGGAGACACCACAGGGGACACCACCCGGGGACACCACCCGGGGACACCACCCGGGGACACGACACCACCCGGGGACACCACCCGCGGACACCACCCGCCCACACCACCCGGGGACACCACCCGGGGACACCACCCGAGGACACCACCCGCCGACACCACCCGGGGACACCACCCGCCGACACCACCCGGGGACACCACCCGGGGACACCACCCGGAGACACCACCCGCCGACGCCACTCGGGGACACCACCCGCCGACACCACCCGGGGACACCACCCGGGGACACCACCCGGGGACACCACCCGCCTACACCAGCCGCCGACACCACCCGGGGACACCATCCGGGGACACCACCCGGAGACACCACCCGCCGACGCCACTCGGGGACACCACCCGCCGACACCACCCGCCGACACCACCCAGGGACACCACCCGGGGACACCACCCGGGGACACCACCCGGGGACACCACCCGAGGACACCACCCGCCGACACCACCCGGGGACACCACCCGCCGACACCACCCGGGGACACCACCCGGGGACACCACCCGGAGACACCACCCGCCGACGCCACTCGGGGACACCACCCGCCGACACCACCCGGGGACACCACCCGGGGACACCACCCGGGGACACCACCCGCCTACACCACCCGCCGACACCACCCGGGGACACCACCCGGGGACACCACCCGGAGACACCACCCGCCGACGCCACTCGGGGACACCACCCGCCGACACCACCCGCCGACACCACCCAGGGACACCACCCGGGGACACCACCCGGGGACACCACCCGGGGACACCACCCGAGGACACCACCCGCCGACACCACCCGGGGACACCACCCGGGGACACCACCCGGGGACACCACCCGCCGACACCACCCGGGGACACCACCCGGGGACACCACCCGGAGACACCACCCGGAGACACCACCCGCCGACGCCACTCGGGGACACCACCCGCCGACACCACCCGCCGACACCACCCAGGGACACCACCCGGGGACACCACCCGGGGACGCCAACCGGGGACACCACCCGCCGACACCACCCGCCGACACCACCCGGGGACACCACCCGGGGACACCACCCGGGGACACCACCCGGGGTCACTACCCGCCGACACCACCCGGGGACACCACCCGCCGACACCACCAGCCGACACCACCCGGGGACACCACCCGGGGACACCACCCGCCGACACCACCCGCCGACACCACCCGGGGACACCACCCGGGGACAACACCCAGGGACACAACCCGGGGACACCACCCGTCGACACCACCCGCCGACACTACCCGGGGACACCACCCGCCTACACCACCCGGGGACACCACCCGGGGACACAACCCGGGGACACCACCCGGGGACACCACCCAGGGACACCACCCGGGGACACCACCCGGGGACACAACCCGGGGACACCACCCGCCGACACTACCCGGGGACACCACCCGCCGACACCACCCGGGGACACCACCCAGGGACACCACCCGGGGACACCACCCGGGGACACCACCCAGGGACACCACCTGGGAACACCACCCGGGGACACCACCCGGGGACACCACCCAGGGACACCACCCGCCGACACCACCCGAGGACACCACCCGGGGACACCACCCGCCGACACCACCCGGGGACACCACCCAGGGACACCACCCGAGGACACCACCCGCCGACACCACCCGGGGACACCACCCAGGGACACCACCCGGGGACACCGCCCGAGGACACCACCCGGGGACACCACCCGGGGACACCACCCGCCGACACCACCCGGGAACACCACCCGCCGACACCACCCTGGGACGCCACCCAGGGACACCACCCAGGGACACCACCCGGTGACACCGCCCGGGGACACCACCCGGGGACACCACTCGGGGACACCACCCAGGGACACCACCCAGGGACACCACCCGGGGACACCACCCGGGGACACCACCCGGGGACACCACCCGCCGGCACCACCCGGGAACACCACCCGCCGACACCACCCGGGGACACCACCCAGGGACACCACCCAGGGACACCACCCGGGGACACCACCCGCCGACACCACTCGGGGACACCACCCAGGGACACCACCCAGGGACACCACCCGGGGACACCACCCGGGGACACCACCCGGGGACACCACCCGGGGACACCACCCGCCGACACCACCCGGGAACACCACCCGCCGACACCACCTGGGTACACCACCCAGGGACACCACCCAGGGACACCACCCGGGGACACCGCCCGGGGACACCACCCGGGGACACCACCCGGGGACACCACCCGCCGACACCACCCGCCGACACGCCCCGGAGACACCACCCGGGGACACCACTCGCCGACACCACCCGGGGACACCACCCGGGGACACCACCCAGAGACAACACCCAGGGACACAACCCGGGGACACCACCCGCCGACACCACCTGGGGACACCACCCGGGGACACCACCCAGGGACACCACCCAGGGACACCACCCAGGGACAACACCCAGGGACACAACCCGTGGACACCACCCGCCGACACCACCCGGGGACACCACCCGGGGACACCACCCAGGGACACCACCCAGGGACACCACCCGGGGACACCACCCGGGGACACCACCCGGGGACACCACCCAGGGACACCACCCGGGGACACCGCCCGGGGAAACCACCCGGGGACACCACCCGGGGACACCACCCGCCGACACCACCCGCCGACACCACCCGCCGACACCACCCGGGGACACCACCCGCCGACACCACCCGGGGACACCACCCAGGGACACCACCCGTGGACACCACCCGGGGACACCACCCGGGGACACCACTCGCCGACACCACCCGGGGACACCACCCGGGGACACCACCCAGAGACAACACCCAGGGACACAACCCGGGGACACCACCCGCCGACACCACCTGGGGACACCACCCGGGGACACCACCCAGGGACACCACCCAGGGACACCACCCAGGGACAACACCCAGGGACACAACCCGTGGACACCACCCGCCGACACCACCCGGGGACACCACCCGGGGACACCACCCAGGGACAACACCCAGGGACACCACCCAGGGACAACACCCAGGACCACAACCCGTGGACACCACCCGCCGACACCACCCGGGGACACCACCCGGGGACACCACCCAGGGACAACACCCAGGGACACAACCCGGGGACACCACCCGTGGACACCACCCGCCGACACTACCCGGGGACACCACCCGCCGACACCACCCGGGGACACCACCCGGGGACACAACCCGGGGACACCACCCGGGGACACCACCCAGGGACACCACCCGGGGACACCACCCGGGGACACCACCCAGGGACACCACCCGGGGACACCACCCAGGGACACCACCCGCCGACACCACCCGAGGACACTACCCGGGGACACCACCCAGGGACACCACCCGGGGAC
This sequence comes from Arenicola marina, assembly GCA_964019135.1. Taxonomy (NCBI): domain Eukaryota; kingdom Metazoa; phylum Annelida; class Polychaeta; family Arenicolidae; genus Arenicola; species Arenicola marina. The sequence continues at coordinate 36,729,316 of OZ025256.1, read as the reverse complement.
ACCACCCGGGGACACCACCCGGGGACACCACCCGCCGACACCACCCGGGGACACCACCCGGGGACACCACCCGGGGAGACCACCCGAGGACACCACCCGCCGACACCACCCGGGGACACCACCCGCCGACACCACCCGGGGACACCACCCGCCGACACCACCCGGGGCCACCACCCGGGGACACAACCCGGGGACACAACCCGGGGACACTACCCGCCGACACCACCCGGGGACACCACCCAGGGACACCCTGGGTTGTCCTGTCCGTGGCGCCGTGGGGCGTGGCGTGTCGGTGGGTTGTCCTGGCCGTGGCGCGTGGGGCGTGGCGTGAGGGTGGGTTGTCCTGTCCGTGGCGCCGTGGGGCGTGGCGTGTCGCTGGGCTGTCCTGTCCGTGGCGCGTGGGGCGTGGCGTGTGGGTGGGTTGTCCTGTCCGTGGGGCGTGGCCTGTGGGTGGGTTGTCCTGTCCGTGGCGCCGTGGGGCGTGGCGTGTCGCTGGGTTGTCCTGTCCGTGGCGCCGTGGGGCGTGGCGTGTCGGTGGGTTGTCCTGCCCGTGGGGCGTGGCGTGTGGGTGGGTTGTCCTGTCCGTGGCGCCGAGGGGCCAGACACACATTCACACGGCTCCGACACAGCTAGCGGAGAACCAGACACACATTCACACGGCTCCGACACAGCTAGCGGAGAACCAGACACACATTCACACGGCTCCGACACAGCTAGCGGAGAACCAGACACACATGCACACGGCTCCGACACAGCTAGCGGAGAACCAGACACACATTCACACGGCTCCGACACAGCTAGCGGAGAACCAGACACACATTCACACGGCTCCGACACAGCTAGCGGAGAACCAGACACACATTCACACGGCTCCGACACAGCTAGCGGAGAACCAGACACACATTCACACGGCTCCGACACAGCTAGCGGAGAACCAGACACACATGCACACGGCTCCGACACAGCTAGCGGAGAACCAGACACACATTCACACGGCTCCGACACAGCTAGCGGAGAACCAGACACACATGCACACGGCTCCGACACAGCTAGCGGAGAACCAGACACACATTCACACGGCTCCGACACAGCTAGCGGAGAACCAGACACACATTCACACGGCTCCGACACAGCTAGCGCAGAACACACACCAGATGTTTACCGAATGCGTCGCATGAATTCATTCACGGCCGCCAAAGGCAAAACACGTTCTCAGTTCATAGGAGTTAATTTAATATTTGGCTCTACACAGAGATAATAATGCTTCCTATGAAAATGATTGATTGAGCATCACGGCATTAACATTGTATCTGCGTCTGTCATGGCTGTGACAATACAAGTGTTTCGTTGTCCGCTTTTATGAGCAACCGGAGAAAATGAACCGGGATTTATCGAGTGTTTCCCGCGCATCCAAACCCCGCAACGCCTCCCCCTCCCCCTTCCCGGTCCACATCCCCGCTATCCCCAAGCCGCACCCTCGCACCCACCGGATCGCACCCGTACATCCCCCCGGACCTCACCCCCCGTACCCACCGAACCGCGCCCCACTTCCTCCGAGCCGCCCCCTTGCACCAGCCGGACCGCGCCCACGCTCCGACCACCCCCCTCCCTCCGGTGTGGGTGGGTTGTCCTCTCCGTGGGGCGTGGCGTGTGGGTGGGTTGTCCTGTCCGTGGCGCCGTGGGGCGTGGCGCGTGGGTGGGTTGTCCTGTCCGCGGGGCGTGGGGTGAGGGTGGGTTGTCCTGTCCGTGGCGCCGTGGGGCGTGGCGTGTGGGTTGGTTGTCCTGTCCGTGTCGCCGTGGGGCGTGGCGTGTGGGTGGGTTGTCCTGTCCGTTGCGCCGTGGGGCGTGGCGTGTCGGTGGGTTGTCCTGTCCGTGGCGCGTGGGGCGTGGCGTGAGGGTGGGTTGTCCTGTCCGTGGCGCCGTGGGGCGTGGCGTGTCGCTGGGTTGTCCTGTCCGTGGCGCGCGGGGCGTGGCGTGTGGGTGGGTTGTCCTGTCCGTGGGGCGTGGCCTGTGGGTGGGTTGTCCTGTCCGTGGCGCCGTGGGGCGTGGCGTGTCGGTGGGTTGTCCTGCCCGTGGCGCCGTGGGGCGTGGCGTGTCGGTGGGTTGTCCTGCCCGTGGGGCGTGGCGTGTGGGTGGGTTGTCCTGTCCGTGGCGCCGTGGGGCGTGGCGTGTGGGTGGGTTGTCCTGTCCGTGGCGCCGTGGGGCGTGGCTTGTGGGTGGGTTGTCCTGTCCGTGGGGCGTGGCGTGTGGGTGGGTTGTCCTGTCCGTGGCGCCGTGGGGCGTGGCGTGTCGCTGTGTTGTCCTGTCCGTGGCGCCGTGGGGCGTGGCGTGTCGCTGGGTTGTCCTGTCCGTGGCGCCGTGGGGCGTGTCGTGTGGGTGGGTTGTCCTGTCCGTGGCGCCGTGGGGCGTGGCGTGTCGCTGTGTTGTCCTGTCCGTCGCGCCGTGGGGCGTGGCCTGTCGCTGGGTTGTCCTGTCCGTGGCGCCGTGGGGCGTGGCGTGTCGGTGGGTTATCCTGTCCGTGGGGCTTGTGTTGTGTGGGTGGGTTGTCCTGTCCGTGGCGCCGTGGGGCGTGGCGTGATTTTTTGGTTATCCTGTCCGTGGGGCGTGGGGTGAGGGTGGGTTGTCCTGTCCGTGGCGCCGTGGGGCGTGGCGTGTGGGTGGGTTGTCCTGTCCGGGGGGCGTGGGGTGAGAGTGGGTTGTCCTGTCCGTGGCGCCGTGGGGCGTGGCGTGAGGGTGGGTTATCCTGTCCGTGGGGCGTTGGGTGAGGGTGGGTTGTCCTGTCCGTGGCGCCGTGGGGCGTGGCGTGTGGGTGTGTTGTCCTGTCCGTGGCGCCGTGGGGCGTGGCGTGTGGGTGGGTGGTCCTGTCCGTGGCGCCGTGGGGCGTGGCGTGTGGGTGGGTTGTCCTGTCCGTGGCGCCGTGGGGCGTGTCGTGTGGGTGGGTTGTCCTGTCCGTGGCGCCGCGGGGCGTGGCGCGTGGGTGGGTTGTCCTGTCCGCGGGGCGTGGGGTGAGGGTGGGTTGTCCTGTCCGTGGCGCCGTGGGGCGTGGCGTGTGGGTTGGTTGTCCTGTCCGTGTCGCCGTGGGGCGTGGCGTGTGGGTGGGTTGTCCTGTCCGTGGCGCCGTGGGGCGTGGCGTGTCGGTGGGTTGTCCTGTCCGTGGCGCGTGGGGCGTGGCGTGAGGGTGGGCTGTCCTGTCCGTGGCGCCGTGGGGCGTGGCGTGTCGCAGGGTTGTCCTGTCCGTGGCGCGCGGGGCGTGGCGTGTGGGTGGGTTGTCCTGTCCGTGGGGCGTGGCCTGTGGGTGGGTTGTCCTGTCCGTGGCGCCGTGGGGCGTGGCGTGTCGGTGGGTTGTCCTGCCCGTGGGGCGTGGCGTGTGGGTGGGTTGTCCTGTCCGTGGCGCCGTGGGGCGTGGCGTGTGGGTGGGTTGTCCTGTCCGTGGCGCCGTGGGGCGTGGCTTGTGGGTGGGTTGTCCTGTCCGTGGGGCGTTGCGTGTGGGTGGGTTGTCCTGTCCGTGGCGCCGTGGGGCGTGGCGTGAGAGTGGGTTGTCCTGTCCGTGGCGCCGTGGGGCGTGGCGTGTGGGTGGGTTGTCCTGTCCGTGGCGCCGTGGGGCGTGGCGTGTGGGTGGGTTGTCCTGTCCGTGGCGCCGTGGGGCGTGGCGTGTGGGTGGGTTGTCCTGTCCGTGGCGCCGTGGGGCGTGGCGTGTGGGTGGGTTGTCCTGTCCGTGGCGCCGTGGGGCGTGGCGTGTCGGTGGGTTGTCCTGTCTGTGGCGCCGTGGGGCGTGGCGTGTGGGTGGGTTGTCCTGTCCGTGGCGCCGTGGGGCGTGGCGTGTGGGTGGGTTGTCCTGTCCGTGGCGCCGTGGGGCGTGGCGTGAGGGTGGGTTGTCCTGTCCGTGGGGCGTGGCGTGAGAGTGGGTTGTCCTGTCCGTGGCGCCGTGGGGCGTGGCGTGTGGGTTGGTTGTCCTGTCCGTGTCGCCGTGGGGCGTGGCGTGTGGGTGGGTTGTCCTGTCCGTGGCGCCGTGGGGCGTGGCGTGTGGGTGGGTTGTCCTGTCCGTGGCGCCGTGGGGCGTGGCGTGTGGGTGGGTTGTCCACAATTTTCGTATTTAGAAAGACAACTGGATTCGTTTACGCAACATGAATGTTATCATAACAGATCAAAACAACGGTCATCAATGTAAAGTCATCGGTGACAGCACCTACAGTGAGCAATAAGGACCGCTAGCACAGCGGCGCCACCTTGCGAATGGCTATTTCTCAATTCTTCAATTAGACAGTAGTGGCAATAGATACGGCATATCCCACGGTCATAACGTCAGTACTGCAGGCCTGCCAAGTCGTATTGTGATATTTTAAGAAGGTGGGTCTTTTCTGACTTTAATTTGTACCTCTCGTTGTGTTAACTTTACTATCTATAAACTTAACTTCGACAACCCTAAACTGAGCGTTCGTTCCGAGACGGTCTTGGCTTAACACGTGATGGCGAAGGCAATGAGGCGAAACGCAGTAGTCAAAGTTTCGATGATTTATTTAAACCCTTAAACTCAATTATTTGCCTACTCCGTAAATAAACCACATGCATAATCATTGGTAACTTTTAACCCTTATCAGATAGTAATTCACCAAAATCCGCCCCCTGCGATACCTTGACACCAACACACACTGTGGACGTAATTCCCCTACCAGCCCAAAACTCCTGCTAAGCAGCCCATTGTCTTGGATTCCAGCCCGTACCTGGCCAACTACCCTGTGAGGACACACCGTGGTCGGCGACTCAAGTTTGCTAAAAAACGTAATATTCTATCACGCCAGGCGCAACAGGCGCATGAAGACCTGAGGCAACCTGGCTGTGACGTAAACCGCCCTCTACTTCACAGTTGGGGATTGATGCTGGACTGCGTCACCGACCTACCGATCTACATGGATCCAGCATGTCACCCAGTGCTTCAGAAAAGCCACTTGATAAAAAAACTAGACGGTCAAGCAAAAGTTGAGAAGGAAGACGAAAATTGGGGTTATGGGACCAATTCGACTATGTTAAGGCCCATTTCATGACGGTAGCATGGCACGCCGTCAGTCATTTGGCGTATCGAGGCTTTATAATGGGCTTGGCCACGTTAAAGTGTGATTATTTGCCAGCGTCCAAACTACTGGTTCGATTTCGATGGTATTTGGCATACATGATGTCAGTAACATGGGTACGTATTCCACCACATATGAGTCATCTACCTGCATTTATGTAGTCACAGCGATTTTTTTGCACTTTCGGCAATGTCAAAATTGATGATCCAATAACTCGAAAACTATAAATGTGAGATGAAATCTGAGGGCACATTACTTTTGCGCATCTCTCTAAAGAATACTCTGAAACAAACCGCGAATCTCTAATATTAACGAAGTTACGCGGGAAAACATGATTCGTAACCTTGACCTTGATGTGATCTTGACCTTGGAAGTGTGACCTTGGTCAATATAATATTTTACGCCCAAATACTAATGTCATCTCTCACGCAAGGTGTCGTTTGTCTGACATGTCCCCTTCATGGAGAAATTAAGGAGGCCTGATTCCCGCCAAAATGCTCCCATAGGGTCCCATGTTAAACTTTTGGAATTTTTAGCGGGGAAAATTATTCGGCCGATTTGCACAAATGAAAGACGGTATAGAAGGTACTTATTGGCCCAATACGTGAAATAATTTTCAGCGTGGTTAAATGCGTGCGCTCGCCATTTTGCCACCTGTCGCTCGCTCACGTGAAAAGCAAGCTGGTCGCGGCACCAAATGTGATATTTTAGGAAGGAGGGTCTTTTTTGACTAATTTGTAAATTCGTCAAAGTTTCGATGATTTATTTTTAATCCTTAAACTCAATTATAAACAAGTTACCAACTCCGTTAACGGTGCGTAACTTACCTGGCAGCAGTTGGACAACTTCAGGGACAGACATTAACTGTGTATGTCGCCTGTCCTGTCGGACACGTGGTGTTGAGATTGACCTGCCCGCCTGAAAATGTACCCGTCCTATCAAATTGAAAAGCAACAACGTTGATATAACTATAGTCGGCATGGAAACTATTTGCCGCCTCGTGTTCTAATTTGACACGAAATGTTTTATTGACAAGCCTAAAATTAGTTTATATTTGTCAACTTGAACCAAAGACCCAACAGAATTTGGCGTACTCACAGTCCTGTTGTCAAAAGAATTCATGTGATGCCAACATTATGAGTTTCACGCAAGCGAAGCAGACAAGTTCCGCTATGGCCGTCGCTCTGTTTACCTTGTCATCTGTCATATCTGTGGACGATAGTATTGCTGGTATTTGGGCAGGAGGGTTAGGTTGTGTCAATGTCAAGCCGTAATTTGAATTAAGCTTACATGCGTTCATAGTTCCTCTTATATATATGAACATTGAAACTACAAACTCATTCCTTTTGCATGGCTTTTGTTTGAGATGATAAAATTACTGTGAGTATGGAAACTTTGCATGGGCACATAATGCTCTGACCCCTTTGCTAGTGCCTGATATTAGACTCTTCCGTGGGCTTACTTTTTGTAACCAATGAAAACGCAGTAATATGACCTTCACCTTATGACGTCATAAAAAAGCGGCTGTCAACACACTTCTTCCTCTGCTATACTTTATGCCAGAGACTATCGTGTTGTGCTGTTATTCAACAAGATACGTTTTCAAGTAAGTTAAAATCACAAGAGTCTCGTGTAATGGAGCAGATAAATACATAAATCGTGGCTGCAAATGGTGCACGGACAAAAATATTTATGAAAGTGAGGCGGCAGATATTAAACGCGCCGATTATAGTACACAACTTATGTATTTTGCTTTATACTAAGATGTTCCGGAAAGCGAACGCCTGTGACTGAGCGCACAGTTTTCCGATGTTATATTGTCGGGACCAAAAAACGAAAGCTGCCGTACAGTTATTGTTCTCATTGATCAGTGCCTGCAGGTTGTTTGTTCAATGTAGCTGCTGAACAATGCTGAATAGCGAGAGACGCAGTCTAAATCTTCACCTGTCCCGTCGGGCATACAACCAGTAGTCTGAGCTGTCCGACCCTGAAATTCAACGGTCCCCTGCAGTCGGGCGGTGTATCCGATTAAATTAAAAGACAAACTCCCCTCCTTGGCGCAAGTGCCCCCAGGCAAGCCCGCTTCTCTAGGGGCACACCGGTAGCAATGTTAAAATCCTTCGACCTTAGTAGGGAATCGACTGTAGCTTTTATCATAATGTGTGCGCGTACAATCATAGTGTTTATGTATTCTATATACCTTGTTCTATCTTCTAACATCAAGAAAGTGTGTCAACACTTAATTATTTGTGTAATATATTCGCGAATAAATGTTGGAGCATAAATATTTTCCTGACCAACCGCAATGCGTATGCAGCGCCATCTGGCGAGTCCCGTCACCATTTGAACCATTTGCAGCCTGGGTCCTAAACTTTGTAACCGTGAATTACCTATGGCAGAGGGCGCTGCTTTTGTCCTCAATTTCAAAGTGTGCGACTGAAAACGCCCTCTAGCGGAGAGTCATATGCTAACGAAGCGGGGAACCAAGTTGCATTCACAGGTACCGGTATCCGCCAAAAACAGATATGGCGGACGGTTGGTCGGGAAAAGACTTGTGCTCCAACATTTATTCACGAATATATTACACAAACAACTAAGTGTGCGTCTCCTCCATGCCCTACTGGTGGTCAGTACCCTGGTATCCATGGCAACAGGGCATCCTACATGACAGCCTTCAGTCGGACAACGACACCGGTCAGCCAGAGGGAGTTTGAATCGGTGTCATCATAAAAACACAAAGACCAAGCCATTAGAATGTGTGGCATGGGGAACTCCCCAAGGCGCCACTTTCTCTCCAGCTTGTCTGCTGTCTGTCGCGCCCCAATGGGTCTGCCCACTTCATCAAACGACTGCAGCGCCACTAGGCGGCCGTTATGGAGAGCAGGAGAATGTCGCCCTCGCGATAACCACCAGGCAACGGAAGTGCCCTCACCGATCTTAGTGATGGCACACATCTCCTGTGGTAATAACTAGAGAGCCTGATAACATAGCTACTCACAGCGTATTCAACTTAATTAAGTGGAAGTCTGTCTGTCTGCAAAGTTCATCCGTTGAAGTTGAATTTCGCTTATCTGAATTTGTGGATTCCAGCGAGCCGTAACTGACGTTTGGGGGTAAGATAACGGCTTAATATGTTAAAGGTGTCAATAAGGTATTGCACACAGCTATGATTGCATGAGCACAGCCTGCATCAACAAGAAGATCAGATTAATATACGAAATTGTATAGTCTTTATATTGGCAGCAGTAACAAAACCTGAAATTGGTCAGAGAACAACGGGATTAAACGCAAGTCACGGCGCGTCACGAGACCACAGACAGACATCTGCGGAGTGTTGGCACGCGTTACTCACTCTAATCAAATTTGACAGGAAAAAAGTTCAAGTCCAATCAAACCGAACTCATAGAGGACAACACTGCGTTTGGTAAGATGTAAGGGATGTTGGATTTACGTGACAACATGGCGTAACTTAACCGATTTAACCGGCGGCTTGGGTCTCCACGAAGTGATCGGGTTGTCATGCCAGCAAACATCTCTCAAGTCTATTCCTATTGCACCTGGTGGACTGATCACATCCCGTTTACTGTTATTACCCAGTGCGCCCCTTTGTTCAGCAGCCGGCCAGCTCCACTACCCCCCTCCCCCTCCCCTCCCTAGCTGCCCGCGGAACATAACGTGGAGGTAGTCCACCACTGCGACACCCGCAACCGCCTGCCCCCCCCCCACACACACACCACTCGAACACACGCACCCCTATCAGCTTGATCAGTGCCGCCAGGCGGCGCGGTAACAGGGTTATCCTGTTTTGACTGCAACCCGCCTGCCGATAAGCTGTATGGTATCTGAAATAAGCCTATTGCAAGAGCTGTCTGACCAAGAGCATTATCTTAATTTCTTGACTTAATGTCTTGTCACTAGAAAGTGAAAGTGGCCGCGGTTGCACCCCCCCCCCCCCCCAACACCCCCGCAACCCCCACCCGAGGCTCAGAGTCCCACCTGCAACAGCCGTCCCGTGTACCCGGGCCACCCCCGAGCTAACCTCCCCCGGGGACACCAGCCCACCACCCACGGGGACACCAGCCAACCACCCCCGGGACACCAGCCAATAACCCCCGGCGACACCAGCCAACCACCCCCGGGACACCAGCCAACCACCCCCGGGGACTCCAGCCAACCACCCCCCATGGACACCAGCCAACCACCCCCGGGGACACCAGCCAACCTCCCCCGGGACACCAGCCCACCACCCCCGGGGACACCAGCCAACCACCCCCGGGACACCAGCCCACCACCCTCGGAGACACCAGCCCACCACCCCTGGAGACACCAGCCCACCACCCCCCGGGACACCAGCCAACCACCCCGGGGACACCAGCCCACCACCCCCGGGGACACCAGCCTAGCATCCCCGGGCACACCAGCCAAACACTCCCGGGACACCAGCCAACTACCCCCCGGGACACCAGCCAACCACCCCCGGGACACCAGCCCACCACCTCCGGGACACCAGCCAACCACCCCCGGGGACACCAGCCAACCACCCCCGGGGACACCAGCCAACCACCCCCGGGGACACCAGCCAACCACCCCGGGGACACCAGCCAACCATCCCATGGACACCAGCCAACCACCCCCGGGGACACCAGCCCACCACCCCCGGGGACACCAGCCAACCTGCCCGGGGACACCAGCCAACCACACCCGGGACACCAGCCAACCACCCCCGGGGACACCAGCCAACCATCCCGGGGACACCAGCCAACCACCCCCGGGGACACCAGCCAACCACCCCCGGGGACACCAGCCAACCACCCCCGGGGACACCAGCCAACCTCCCCCGGGACACCAGCGAACCACCCCCGGGGACACCAGCCAACCACCCCCGGGGACACCAGCCCACCATCCCGGGGACACCAGCCCACCACCCCCAGGACACCAGTCCACCACCCCGGGGACACCAGCTAACCACCCCCGGGAACACCAGCCAACCACCCCCGGGGACACCAGCCCACCATCGCCGGGGAAACCAGCCAACCACCCCCGGGACACCAGCCAACCACCCCCGGGGACACCAGCAAACCACCCCGGAGACACCAGCCAACCACCCCCAGGGACACCAGCCAACCACCCCCGGGGGCACCAGCCAACCACCCCGGGGACACCAGCCAACCACCCCATGGACACCAGCCAACCACCCCCGGGGACACCTTCCCACCACCCCGAGGACACCAGCCAACCACCCCCGGGGACACCAGCCAACCACCCCCGGGACACCAGCCAACCACCCCCGGGGACACCAGCCAACCATCCCGGGGACACCAGCCAACCACCCCCGGGGACACCAGCCAACCACCACCGGGGACACCAGCCAACCACCCCCGGGGACACCAGCCAACCTCCCCCGGGACACCAGCGAACCACCCCCGGGGACACCAGCCAACCACCCCCGGGGACACCAGCCCACCAACCCCGGGGACACCAGCCAACCACCCCCGGGACACCAGCCCACCACCCCCCGGGACACCAGCCAACCACCCCCGGGGACACCAGCCCACCACCCACGGGGACACCAGCCAACCACCCCCGGGACACCAGCCCACCACCCCCCGGGACACCAGCCAACCACCCCCGGGGACTCCAGCCAGCCACCCCCCATGGACACCAGCCAACCACCCCCGGGGACACCAGCCAACCTCCCCCGGGACACCAGCCCACCACCCCCGGGGACACCAGCCAACCACCCCCGGGACACCAGCCCACCACCCTCGGGGACACCAGCCAATAACCCCCGGCGACACCAGCCAACCACCCCCGGGACACCAGCCCACCACCCCCGGGGACACCAGCCCACCACCCCTGGAGACACCAGCCCACCACCCCCCGGGACACCAGCCAACCACCCCGGGGACACCAGCCCACCACCCCCGGGGACACCAGCCTACCATCCCCGGGCACACCAGCCAAACACCCCCGGGACACCAGCCAACTACCCCCCGGGACACCAGCCAACCACCCCCGGGACACCAGCCCACCACCTCCGGGACACCAGCCAACCACCCCCGGGGACACCAGCCAACCACCCCCGGGGACACCAGCCAACCACCCCCGGGGACACCAGCCAACCACCCCGGGGACACCAGCCAACCATCCCATGGACACCAGCCAACCACCCCCGGGGACACCAGCCCACCACCCCCGGGGACACCAGCCAACCTGCCCGGGGACACCAGCCAACCACACCCGGGACACCAGCCAACCACCCCCGGGGACACCAGCCAACCATCCCGGGGACACCAGCCAACCACCCCCGGGGGCACCAGCCAACCACCCCCGGGGACACCAGCCAACCACCCCCGAGGACACCAGCCCACCATCCCGGGGACACCAGCCCACCACCCCCAGGACACCAGTCCACCACCCCGGGGACACCAGCTAACCACCCCCGGGAACACCAGCCAACCACCCCCGGGGACACCAGTCAACCATCGCCGGGGAAACCAGCCAACCACCCCCGGGACACCAGCCAACCACCCCCGGGGACACCAGCAAACCACCCCGGAGACACCAGCCAACCACCCCCAGGGACACCAGCCAACCACCCCCGGGGACACCAGCCAACCACCCCGGGGACACCAGCCAACCACCCCATGGACACCAGCCAACCACCCCCGGGGACACCTTCCCACCACCCCGAGGACACCAGCCAACCACCCCCGGGGACACCAGCCAACCACCCCCGGGACACCAGCCAACCACCCCCGGGGACACCAGCCAACCATCCCGGGGACACCAGCCAACCACCCCCGGGGACACCAGCCAACCTCCCCCGGGACACCAGCGAACCACCCCCGGGGACACCAGCCAACCACCCCCGGGGACACCAGCCCACCACCCCCGGGGATACCAGCCCACCACACCCAGGACACCAGTCCACCACCCCGGGGGACACCAGCTAACCACCCCCGGGAACACCAGCAAACCACCCCCGGGGACACCAGCCCACCATCCCCGGGGAAACCAGTCAACCATCCCCGGGACACCAGCCAACCACCCCCGGGGACACCAGCCAACCACCCCGGGGACACCAGCCAACCACCCCCAGGGACACCAGCCAACCACCCCCGGGCACACCAGCCAACCACCCCCAACTACCCACATGGGTATCAATATCATGTGTTTTACGCAATGGGGGACATTTCCGCATGTGACACCGGTTTGTTCCCCGGCGGGATTCAAACTCCCGAGCTCCCGATCTGGAATCAGCCACTGTACCTCTTCGGCTACAGGAGTGACGCCTCTGGCCAAGACAAGGAAATATGGCTTGACTCGCTGCTACAAGAACAAGAATTTTATTGAAAGCCGTCTCAGACCACCTAATAAAAAGCCCACCTGAGGTCACTGTTAAGTCTACCCAGGATATTTGCGTTTGCAATGTACTGTTTGAATTGTAGCATAGACTGTGGATCATTGGTTTTTATATTAATATAAGTGGGCGTTTTATTTGTTTTATTTATATCTATGTCTAAACATAAGAAATAAAGGAGGTGGTCTGAGATGGCCTTCACTAAAATTCCCGCCGTTGTATTCAACGAACTGAGTGTTAAGATGAACCGTAACATTAGTGCCCGGGGGGCGGTATTAATAAAACAAAGGCAGCGTAGGCATGACATTGCCAAACGTGATTTCACAGCTGCTGAATCCATGCGTAGGAAGGGGGGGGGGGGGGGGGTAATATTGTTTTCGTGATCCGTGATTGCACCTAAAATTATTTTCGTGATGCGTGATTGCACCTAAAATTATTATCGTTATCGGGAACTGAGGATACCTATTTTCGTGATACGTGATCCGTAAGCTGCCTGTGGTTTATGACGGGCGGGGCCACACGTAGGTAAGGCATCGTCTTTTGTGATAAAATATACACTCACTCTTTACTAGGATTTTCATTATTTGTTCAAATAGGTTCAATGTGTTCAATCACATGCTCAGTATCTACACGCATGATTGTTTAATCCCGAACTGCTATATATGTCAATATTATATATGATATTCCACATTGTACTTCATATCTGAAATGTCAACGTTTGTATCCGTATTTTCGTATTCATCTTATTTGCATTCAGTTGAATTTTACTTTTACTAAATCAACCAATGGAATTGTATGGGTGGCTCTAGAGCCAGCGACCATCAAGTCTTAACTAGAGTCTCCCAACCCTGTGAATGAATCTGTTGTTCCTTGCTTTCTTACGCCACTTGTTATTTCCTATTTGTTTCCCCCCCCCCCCTCGCACACAACCAGCAAGCCCTCCCCTTACGCACCTATAGGACAACCACCCCCTCTCCTTCACACACACCCCGGACGGACCCCCTCTAACGGGACGCCCCGTCCCTCCCAGCACACACACCCGGGGGAAACCCCATTGCATCCTCCTCACACATATCAGGGATGACCCCCCCCCCCGCCTCAGACACAGAGAACAGACCAATCACTCCCTCCCCTCAAACACACTACACCGAAATACTCATATTCTGTCCAATGTGTTATTGTTATTCATGGTGAAATGGAGGAAGCTATTTTCCCGCGGGACAAAATTCGCGTGACCTCTATCTACCTTTGAACTGCATCGCCAACCTACGAAGCCTAAAGATGGCCATTCAAAAAATCTTTTGGTGAATTTGGAAGTCGATATCTGAAGGCGTTCGATAGTTATCGCGTTACGCTACAAACAGACACAGAGACTGAACCTAAACATACCGACATCAGACCAAACTCGTACATTTTCGTCTTGAATATACACTGTCCTCAGCGCCGCTTATTAAATCCATTTTGACGATATAGTGACATGTATGGCGCACGTGTTACTGACTCATAATAAAAATAAAATGTCAGCTTGGTTTCATGTTGCTTTTGTACCCATGAAGGCTAAATTGGACCAAGAAACCTTCTCGGACAGTGAAATCGAGTTCATCGGATAAAAGTTACTCATGATGCAGTTTTCAAGCACATGCAAATTGTCGTCCAAATAAAACACTACATATAGCCAGACGGCAAGTTGAAAGCGACCATTTACCTTCATTACATGTGCAGGGGCGGATCCAGACATGCTGGATAGGGAGTTACGCGGGAAGACATGTTTCGTGACCTTGATGTTGCTGTGACCTTGACCTTGCTGTGACCTTGACCTTGGATGCGTGACCTATATAGTCCTCCGCGCCCAAATACTGTGATGACTCCCGCAAGGTGTCGTTTGCCCGACTTGCAGCCTGCATGGGTAAATTGAGGAGGTCATTTCCCGGCAAAATACTCTCGTAGGGTCCTTAAACATTGGGAATCTGTTTACACGAAACCGTTTCTGAGAAGAATTAAAATTACTGACAACCGCCTTGTAGTATGATCTGACAAGAATAAAAATAAATATATCTCATCTGGATTCAGTGCATCATTGGGTCATATGTGGAAAAAACGCCCGTTCCCCTCACGCACAACCCAGGGCAACCACCCTCTCCCCTTCACAAACACACTCCAGAAGGCTCTCCCTCACATACTCCAAGAACGTACCCCCGCCCCCTACCCTTCAGGCACCCGGGACAGATCCAACTCCCTCCTGAACACCCAAGACTCCCCCGTCCCCCCTCACCCACACCCAGGCCAACCACCCCCACCCCTTCACACACAGTCCGAACGGATCCCCCCCCCTAAAACTATTTGGGCGATTTGCAAAATTGAAACACCGTATACAAGTTATAAGTAGGCCCAAAAAAACTGGCAGAGTTATTTAGCAAAAACTGTGAACGGTATAGCGATTTTGGGTCCTATCTTTCAATGGTTAAGCAAATTCAGAAACATTCTGTAACCTTCCCGGTCTTCCCACTCCCCATCTGTCCTGTCTCCCCTGTCTCCCCTCCCCCCTCTCCCCTCTCCCCTGTCTCCCCTCTCCCCTGTCTCCTCTCCCCTCTCCCCTGTCTCCCCTGTCTCCCCTGTCTCCCCTCTCCCCTCTCCCCTGTCTCCTCTCCCCTCTCCCCTCTCCCCTCTCCCCTGTCTCCCCTGTCTCCCCTCTCCCCTGTCTCCCCTCCCCCCTCTCCCCGCTCCCCTCTCCCCTGTCTCCCCTGTCTCCCCTCTCCCTTCTCTCCTGTCTCCCCTCTCCCTCTCCCCTCTCCCCTGTCTCCCCTCTCCCCTCTCCCGTGTCTCCTCTCCCCTCTCCCCTCTCCCCTGTCTCCCCTCTCCCCTGTCTCCCCTCCCCCGTCTCCCCTGTCTCCCTTCTCCCCTCTCCCCTGTCTCCCCTGTCTCCCCTCTCCCCTGTCTCCCATTTCCCCTCTCCCCTCTCCCCTCTCCCCTCTCCCCTGTCTCCTCTCGACCCTCTCCCCTGTCTCCCCTCTCCCCTCTCCCCTGTCTCCCCTGTCTCCCCTCTCCCCTGTCTCCTCTCCCCTCTCCCCTGTCTCCCCTCTCCCCTCTCCCCACTCCCCGCTCCCCTGTCTCCCTCTCCCCTCTCCCCTGTCTCCCCTCCCCCTCTCCCCTGTCTCCCCTGTCTCTCCTCTCCCCTGTCTCCCCTGTCTCCCCTCCCCCCTGTCTCCCTCTCCCCGGTCTCCCCTCCCCCTCTCCCCTGTCTCCCCTCTCCCCTGTCTCCCATCCCCCCTCTCCCCTGTCTCCCCTCTCCCCTGTCTACTCTCCGCTCTCCCCTGTCTGCCCCCTCTTCCCTCGCCCCTCTCCCCTGTCTCCCCTCTCACTCTCCCCTCTTCCCTCTACCGTCTCCCTCTCCTCTCTTCCCAGTCTCCCCTCTCCCCTCTCCCCTGTCTCTCCTCCCCCCTCTCCCCTGTCTCCCTCTCCCCTGTCTCCCCTCCCCCTCTCCCCTGTCTCCCCTCTCCCCTGTCTCCTCTCCCCTCTCCCCTGTCTGCCCCCTCTCCCCTCTCCCCTGTCTCCCCTCTCCCTCTCCCCTCTCCCCTCTCCCCTCTCCCCTGTCCCCCCTCTGCCTCTCCCCTCTCCCCTCTTCCCTCTACCGTCTCCCTCTTCTCTCTTCCCGGTCTCCCCTCTCCCCTCTCTCCTCTCCCGACTCTCCTCTGTTCCCAGTCTCCCCACTCCCGCGTCTGCCTTGTTTCCCCGTCTCCCTCTTTCCCGACTCCCCTCTCTTCCCAGTCTCCCCACTCCCGCGTCTGCCCTGTCTCCCCGTCTCCTCCCCTCTCTTCCCAGTCTCTCCACTCCCGCGTGTCACCTGTCTCCCCAAGGCCAAGGCCAAGACCGGGAAGTCACAAGTGTGCATCGTGGGTGACGTCACGCCTAGCCATAGTGACGTCACGCTTGGCCATGCTGTCGTCACGCTTGGCCATGCTGACCTCACGCCGGGCCATGGTGACGTCACGCCTGGCCATGTTGACATCACGCCTGGCCATGTTGACATCACCCTTGGCCATGCTGTCGTCACGCTTGGCCATGCTGACGTCACGCCGGGCCATGGTGACGTCACGCCTGGTCATGGTGACGTCACGCGGCAGACACCGCCACAACCTTTCAGAAGCCAGATGAGTGTTTTGAAACCATAACGGCCGTCTTAATGGGCCCCGCAGGCTGAGCGTCTGTACCGGAAGACCGGGGTGGCGGTTGGCGGGGGTAGTAGGGCGGATGGGGCGGCTGGGGTGGCGTGGGTGGCGGGGGTGGTGGGGCGGCTGGGGCGGCTGGGGTGGCGTGGGTGGCGGAGGTGGAGGGGCGGCTGGGGTGGCTGGGGTGTCGGGGGTGGCGGAGGTGGGGACGGGATCGGTTTTTCTGCAACAACAATACAGAAGGGATTTCAATGTCTGAGCCTTTAAATGCCATGACAATAAGCCAACCTTAATGGACTCAATAAACCCTGTTGCAGTAAAAGCAGAACACTGATATACGTGGGACAGTTATGTAGATATTGGCTCCACCCTTCTCCGCTACCAGCGTGAGGCAATATTCCCTCCTACACGAAGGAGTAGACTGCTGTCCGATCGCCATTATCTTTATGTCTTACTCCAGTTACCGATAGTGGCTCCGTATTATATGTGCACCCAGCACACCCAAGGCTCCGTATTATATGTGCACCCAGCACACCAAAGGCTCCGTATTATATGTGCACCCAGCACACCCGAGCGGATCATAACTAAGGCAATACCACCTCTTAATCCCCAATCTCCAAGAAGTAGGAAGAGCAAGACCGAATCTCCAAAATAACTCTTCATTAATAACAAACGGATATCATCAAGTCCCGAAAGGGCATTTTGTACAATAATATCTTTCCTTAAAAGCGCATTTGGCGCCGCTGCACAGTGACATAGCATGCACTACCAGACCGTAGGGGAGTCACGCAGTAAACATGAGCCCGTAGACCATCATTCCCACCTATATCAAGTACACATGGGGCGGATCCGGAATCTGAAAAGGTGGGTGGGTTGGGAGATGGGGGGGGGGGTTATTGCAAAATATGGTCCACATCTTTCTTGCCTGGCGTACAGTTACCATTGAAGGCATGCATATGGCATTGGTCTTGTTCAGCGCGACTAGGCTTTACGATAGGCGAGTAGTACCGGAATACGCCCATCTCATACGTAAAACACTATCAGATGCATTTTCTCGCACGAACTGAAGTCAAAATGTCACCATGTGAGGTGACAAATCGAACCTTTCCGAAAGTGCCCAGTCGCACAGTGCGGGGTGGGTTTATCCTGGACCTGGTGTGACAGTGCCCAGTCGCACAGTGCGGGGTGGGTTTATCCTGGACCTGGTGTGACAGTACCCAGTCGCACAGTGCGGGGTGGGTTTATCCTGGACCTGGTGTGACAGTGCCCAGTCGCACAGGGCGGGGTGAATTTATCCTGGACCTGGTGCGACAGTACCCAGTCGCACAGGGCGGGGTGAGTTTATCCTGGACCTGGTGTGACAGTACCCAGTCGCAGAGTGCGGGGTGGGTTTATCCTGGACCTGGTGTGACAGTACCCAGTCGCACAGTGCGGGGTGGGTTTATCCTGGACCTGGTGTGACAGTGCCCAGTCGCACAGGGCGGGGTGAGTTTATCTTGGACCTGGTGTGACAGTACCCAGTCGCAGAGTGCGGGGTGGGTTTATCCTGGACCTGGTGTGACAGTACCCAGTCGCACAGTGCGGGGTGGGTTTATCCTGGACCTGGTGTGACAGTACCCAGTCGCACAGTGCGGGGTGGGTTTATCCTGGACCTGGTGTGACAGTGCCCAGTCGCAGAGTGCGGAGTGGATTTATCCTGGACCTGGTGTGACAGTACCCAGTCGCAGAGTGCGGGTGGGTTTATCCTGGACCTGGTGTGACAGTACCCACTCGCAGAGTGCGGGGTGGGTTTATCCTGGACCTGGTGTGACAGTGCCCAGTCGCACAGTGCGGGGTGGGAATATCCTGGACCTGGTGTGACAGTACCCAGTCGCAGAGTACGGGGGGAGTTTATCCTGAACCTGGTGTGACAGTGCCCAGTCGCAGAGTGCGGGTGGGTTTATCCTGGACCTGGTGTGACAGTACCCACTCGCAGAGTGCGGGGTGGGTTTATCCTGGACCTGGTGTGACAGTGCCCAGTCGCACAGTGCGGGGTGGGAATATCCTGGACCTGGTGTGACAGTACCCAGTCGCAGAGTGCGGGGTGGGTTTATCCTGGACCTGGTGTGACAGTACCCAGTCGCAGAGTGCGGGGTGGGTTTATCCTGGACCTGGTGTGACAGTACCCAGTCGCACAGTGCGGGGTGGGTTTATCCTGGACCTGGTGTGACAGTACCCAGTCGCACAGTGCGGGGTGGGTTTATCCTGGACCTGGTGTGACAGTACCCAGTCACACAGTGCGGGGTGGGTTTATCCTGGACCTGGTGTGACAGTACCCAGTCGCACAGTGCGGGGTGGGTTTATCCTGGACCTGGTGTGACAGTACCCAGTCGCAGAGTGCGGGGTGGGTTTATCTTGGACCTGGTGTGACAGTACCCAGTCGCAGAGTGCGGGGAGGGTTTATCCTGGACCTGGTGTGACAGTACCCAGTCGCAGAGTGCGGGGAGGGTTTATCCTGGACCTGGTGTGACAGTGCCCAGTCGCAGAGTGCGGGGTGGGTTTATCCTGGACCTGGTGTGACAGTACCCAGTCGCAGAGTGCGGGGTGGGTTTATCCTGGACCTGGTGTGACGGTACCCAGTCGCACAGTGCGGGGTGGGTTTATCCTGGACCTGGTGTGACAGTACCCAGTCGCAGAGTGCGGGGTGGGTTTATCCTGGACCTGGTGTGACAGTGCCCAGTCGCACAGTGCGGGGTGGGTTTATCCTGGACCTGGTGTGACAGTACCCAGTCGCACAGTGCGGAGTGGGTTTATCCTGGACCTGGTGTGACAGTGCCCAGTCGCACAGTGCGGGGTGGGTTTATCCTGGACCTGGTTTGACAGTAACCAGTCGCACAGTGCGGGGTGGGTTTATCCTGGACCTGGTGTGACAGTACCCAGTCGCACAGTGCGGGGTGGGTTTATCCTGGACCTGGTGTGACAGTACCCAGTCGCACAGTGCGGGGTGGGTTTATCCTGGACCTGGTGTGACAGTACCCAGTCGCACAGTGCGGGGTTGGTTTATCCTGGACCTGGTGTGACAGTACCCAGTCGCACAGTGCGGGGTGGGTTTATCCTGGACCTGGTGTGACAGTACCCAGTCGCACAGTGCGGGGTGGGTTTATCCTGGACCTGGTGTGACAGTACCCAGTCGCACAGTGCGGGGTGGGTTTATCCTGGACCTGGTGTGACAGCACCCAGTCGCACAGTGCGGAGTGGGTTTATCCTGGACCTGGTGTGACAGTGCCCAGTCGCACAGTGCGGGGTGGGTTTATCCTGGACCTGGTTTGACAGTAACCAGTCGCACAGTGCGGGGTGGGTTTATCCTGGACCTGGTGTGACAGTGCCCAGTCGCAGAGTGCGGGGTGGGTTTATCCTGGACCTGGTGTGACAGTACCCAGTCGCACAGTGCGGGGTGGGTTTATCCTGGACCTGGTGTGACAGTGCCCAGTCGCACAGTGCGGGGTTGGTTTATCCTGGACCTGGTGTGACAGTACCCAGTCGCACAGTGCGGGGTGGGTTTATCCTGGACCTGGTGTGACAGTACCCAGTCGCACAGTGCGGGGTGGGTTTATCCTGGACCTGGTGTGACAGTACCCAGTCGCAGAGTGCGGGGTGGGTTTATCCTGGACCTGGTGTGACAGTACCCAGTCGCACAGTGCGGGGTGGGTTTATCCTGGACCTGGTGTGACAGTGCCCAGTCGCACAGTGCGGGGTGGGTTTATCCTGGACCTGGTGTGACAGTACCCAGTCGCACAGTGCGGGGTGGGTTTATCCTGGACCTGGTGTGACAGTACCCAGTCGCACAGTGCGGGGTGGGTTTATCCTGGACCTGGTGTGACAGTGCCCAGTCGCACAGTGCGGGGTGGGTTTATCCTGAACCTGGTGTGACAGTACCCAGTCGCAGAGTGCGGGGTGGGTTTATCCTGGACCTGGTGTGAAAGTACCCAGTCGCACAGTGCGGGGTGGGTTTATCCTGGACCTGGTGTGACAGTGCCCAGTCGCAGAGTGCGGGGTGGGTTTATCCTGGACCTGGGGTGACAGTACCCAGTCGCAGAGTGCGGGGTGGGTTTATCTTGGACCTGGTGTGACAGTACCCAGTCGCAGAGTGCGGGGAGGGTTTATCCTGGACCTGGTGTGACAGTGCCCAGTCGCAGAGTGCGGGGTGGGTTTATCCTGGACCTGGTGTGACAGTACCCAGTCGCAGAGTGCGGGGTGGGTTTATCCTAGACCTGGTGTGACAGTACCCAGTCGCAGAGTGCGGGGTGGGTTTATCCTGGACCTGGTGTGACAGTGCCCAGTCGCACAGTGCGGGGTGGGTTTATCCTGGACCTGGTGTGACAGTACCCAGTCGCACAGTGCGGAGTGGGTTTATCCTGGACCCGGTGTGACAGTGCCCAGTCGCAGAGTGCGGGGTGGGTTTATCGTGGACCTGGTGTGACAGTACCCAGTCGCAGAGTGCGGGGTGGGTTTATCCTGGACCTGGGGTGACAGTACCCAGTCGCAGAGTGCGGGGTGGGTTTATCCTGGACCTGATGTGACAGTACCCAGTCGCAGAGTGCGGGGTGGGTTTATCCTAGACCTGGTGTGACAGTGCCCAGTCGCACAGTACGGAGTGGGTTTATCCTGGACCTGGTGTGACAGTGCCCAGTCGCAGAGTGCGGGGTGGGTTTATCCTGGACCTGGTTTGACAGTAACCAGTCGCACAGTGCGGGGTGGGTTTATCCTGGACCTGCTGTGACAGTACCCAGTCGCACAGTGCGGGGTGGGTTTATCCTGGACCTGGTGTGACAGTACCCAGTCGCACAGTGCGGGGTGGGTTTATCCTGGACCTGGTGTGACAGTACCCAGTCGCACAGTGCGGGGTGGGTTTATCCTGGACCTGGTGCGACAGTACCCAGTCGCAGAGTGCGGGGTGGGTTTATCCTGGACCTGGTGTGACAGTACCCAGTCGCACAGTGCGGGGTGGGTTTATCCTGGACCTGGTGTGACAGTGCCCAGTCGCACAGTGCGGGGTGGGTTTATCCTGGACCTGGTGTGACAGTACCCAGTCGCACAGTGCGGGGTGGGTTTATCCTGGACCTGGTGTGACAGTACCCAGTCGCACAGTGCGGGGTGGGTTTATCCTGGACCTGGTGTGACAGTACCCAGCCGCAGAGTGCGGGGTGGGTTTATCCTGGACCTGGTGTGACAGTGCCCAGTCGCACAGGGCGGGGTGAGTTTATCTTGGACCTGGTGTGACAGTACCCAGTCGCAGAGTGCGGGGTGGGTTTATCCTGGACCTGGTGTGACAGTACCCAGTCGCACAGTGCGGGGTGGGTTTATCCTGGACCTGGTGTGACAGTACCCAGTCGCACAGTGCGGGGTGGGTTTATCCTGGACCTGGTGTGACAGTGCCCAGTCGCAGAGTGCGGAGTGGATTTATCCTGGACCTGGTGTGACAGTACCCAGTCGCAGAGTGCGGGTGGGTTTATCCTGGACCTGGTGTGACAGTACCCACTCGCAGAGTGCGGGGTGGGTTTATCCTGGACCTGGTGTGACAGTGCCCAGTCGCACAGTGCGGGGTGGGAATATCCTGGACATGGTGTGACAGTACCCAGTCGCAGAGTACGGGGGGAGTTTATCCTGAACCTGGTGTGACAGTGCCCAGTCGCAGAGTGCGGGTGGGTTTATCCTGGACCTGGTGTGACAGTACCCACTCGCAGAGTGCGGGGTGGGTTTATCCTGGACCTGGTGTGACAGTGCCCAGTCGCACAGTGCGGGGTGGGAATATCCTGGACCTGGTGTGACAGTACCCAGTCGCAGAGTGCGGGGTGGGTTTATCCTGGACCTGGTGTGACAGTACCCAGTCGCAGAGTGCGGGGTGGGTTTATCCTGGACCTGGTGTGACAGTACCCAGTCGCACAGTGCGGGGTGGGTTTATCCTGGACCTGGTGTGACAGTACCCAGTCGCACAGTGCGGGGTGGGTTTATCCTGGACCTGGTGTGACAGTACCCAGTCGCAGAGTGCGGGGTGGGTTTATCCTGGACCTGGTGTGACAGTACCCAGTCGCACAGTGCGGGGTGGGTTTATCCTGGACCTGGTGTGACAGTACCCAGTCGCACAGTGCGGGGTGGGTTTATCCTGGACCTGGTGTGACAGTACCCAGTCGCACAGTGCGGGGTGGGTTTATCCTGGACCTGGTGTGACAGTACCCAGTCGCACAGTGCGGGGTGGGTTTATCCTGGACCTGGTGTGACAGTACCCAGTCGCACAGTGCGGGGTGGGTTTATCCTGGACCTGGTGTGACAGTACCCAGTCGCACAGTGCGGGGTGGGTTTATCCTGGACTTGGTGTGACAGTACCCAGCCGCAGAGTGCGGGGTGAGTTTATCCTGGACCTGGTGTGACAGTACCCAGTCGCACAGTGCGGGGTGGGTTTATCCTGGACCTGGTGTGACAGTACCCAGTCGCACAGTGCGGGGTGGGTTTATCCTGGACCTGGTGTGACAGTACCCAGTCGCACAGTGCGGGGTTGGTTTATCCTGGACCTGGTGTGACAGTACCCAGTCGCACAGTGCGGGGTGGGTTTATCCTGGACCTGGTGTGACAGTACCCAGTCGCACAGTGCGGGGTGGGTTTATCCTGGACCTGGTGTGACAGTACCCAGTCGCACAGTGCGGGGTGGGTTTATCCTGGACCTGGTGTGACAGCACCCAGTCGCACAGTGCGGAGTGGGTTTATCCTGGACCTGGTGTGACAGTGCCCAGTCGCACAGTGCGGGGTGGGTTTATCCTGGACCTGGTTTGACAGTAACCAGTCGCACAGTGCGGGGTGGGTTTATCCTGGACCTGGTGTGACAGTGCCCAGTCGCACAGTGCGGGGTGGGTTTATCCTGGACCTGGTGTGACAGTACCCAGTCGCACAGTGCGGGGTGGGTTTATCCTGGACCTGGTGTGACAGTGCCCAGTCGCACAGTGCGGGGTTGGTTTATCCTGGACCTGGTGTGACAGTACCCAGTCGCACAGTGCGGGGTGGGTTTATCCTGGACCTGGTGTGACAGTACCCAGTCGCACCGTGCGGGGTGGGTTTATCCTGGACCTGGTGTGACAGTACCCAGTCGCAGAGTGCGGGGTGGGTTTATCCTGGACCTGGTGTGACAGTACCCAGTCGCACAGTGCGGGGTGGGTTTATCCTGGACCTGGTGTGACAGTGCCCAGTCGCACAGTGCGGGGTGGGTTTATCCTGGACCTGGTGTGACAGTACCCAGTCGCACAGTGCGGGGTGGGTTTATCCTGGACCTGGTGTGACAGTACCCAGTCGCACAGTGCGGGGTGGGTTTATCCTGGACCTGGTGTGACAGTACCCAGTCGCAGAGTGCGGGGTGGGTTTATCCTGGACCTGGTGTGACAGTACCCAGTCGCACAGTGCGGGGTGGGTTTATCCTGGACCTGGTGTGACAGTGCCCAGTCGCACAGTGCGGGGTGGGTTTATCCTGAACCTGGTGTGACAGTACCCAGTCGCACAGTGCGGGGTGGGTTTATCCTGGACCTGGTGTGAAAGTACCCAGTCGCACAGTGCGGGGTGGGTTTATCCTGGACCTGGTGTGACAGTGCCCAGTCGCAGAGTGCGGGGTGGGTTTATCCTGGACCTGGGGTGACAGTACCCAGTCGCAGAGTGCGGGGTGGGTTTATCTTGGACCTGGTGTGACAGTACCCAGTCGCAGAGTGCGGGGAGGGTTTATCCTGGACCTGGTGTGACAGTGCCCAGTCGCAGAGTGCGGGGTGGGTTTATCCTGGACCTGGTGTGACAGTACCCAGTCGCAGAGTGCGGGGTGGGTTTATCCTAGACCTGGTGTGACAGTACCCAGTCGCAGAGTGCGGGGTGGGTTTATCCTGGACCTGGTGTGACAGTGCCCAGTCGCACAGTGCGGGGTGGGTTTATCCTGGACCTGGTGTGACAGTACCCAGTCGCACAGTGCGGAGTGGGTTTATCCTGGACCCGGTGTGACAGTGCCCAGTCGCAGAGTGCGGGGTGGGTTTATCGTGGACCTGGTGTGACAGTACCCAGTCGCAGAGTGCGGGGTGGGTTTATCCTGGACCTGGGGTGACAGTACCCAGTCGCAGAGTGCGGGGTGGGTTTATCCTGGACCTGATGTGACAGTACCCAGTCGCAGAGTGCGGGGTGGGTTTATCCTAGACCTGGTGTGACAGTGCCCAGTCGCACAGTACGGAGTGGGTTTATCCTGGACCTGGTGTGACAGTGCCCAGTCGCAGAGTGCGGGGTGGGTTTATCCTGGACCTGGTTTGACAGTAACCAGTCGCACAGTGCGGGGTGGGTTTATCCTGGACCTGCTGTGACAGTACCCAGTCGCACAGTGCGGGGTGGGTTTATCCTGGACCTGGTGTGACAGTACCCAGTCGCACAGTGCGGGGTGGGTTTATCCTGGACCTGGTGTGACAGTACCCAGTCGCACAGTGCGGGGTGGGTTTATCCTGGACCTGGTGCGACAGTACCCAGTCGCAGAGTGCGGGGTGGGTTTATCCTGGACCTGGTGTGACAGTACCCAGTCGCACAGTGCGGGGTGGGTTTATCCTGGACCTGGTGTGACAGTGCCCAGTCGCACAGTGCGGGGTGGGTTTATCCTGGACCTGGTGTGACAGTACCCAGTCGCACAGTGCGGGGTGGGTTTATCCTGGACCTGGTGTGACAGTACCCAGTCGCACAGTGCGGGGTGGGTTTATCCTGGACCTGGTGTGACAGTACCCAGCCGCAGAGTGCGGGGTGGGTTTATCCTGGACCTGGTGTGACAGTGCCCAGTCGCACAGGGCGGGGTGAGTTTATCTTGGACCTGGTGTGACAGTACCCAGTCGCAGAGTGCGGGGTGGGTTTATCCTGGACCTGGTGTGACAGTACCCAGTCGCACAGTGCGGGGTGGGTTTATCCTGACCTGGTGTGACAGTACCCAGTCGCACAGTGCGGGGTGGGTTTATCCTGGACCTGGTGTGACAGTGCCCAGTCGCAGAGTGCGGAGTGGATTTATCCTGGACCTGGTGTGACAGTACCCAGTCGCAGAGTGCGGGTGGGTTTATCCTGGACCTGGTGTGACAGTACCCACTCGCAGAGTGCGGGGTGGGTTTATCCTGGACCTGGTGTGACAGTGCCCAGTCGCACAGTGCGGGGTGGGAATATCCTGGACATGGTGTGACAGTACCCAGTCGCAGAGTACGGGGGGAGTTTATCCTGAACCTGGTGTGACAGTGCCCAGTCGCAGAGTGCGGGTGGGTTTATCCTGGACCTGGTGTGACAGTACCCACTCGCAGAGTGCGGGGTGGGTTTATCCTGGACCTGGTGTGACAGTGCCCAGTCGCACAGTGCGGGGTGGGAATATCCTGGACCTGGTGTGACAGTACCCAGTCGCAGAGTGCGGGGTGGGTTTATCCTGGACCTGGTGTGACAGTACCCAGTCGCAGAGTGCGGGGTGGGTTTATCCTGGACCTGGTGTGACAGTACCCAGTCGCACAGTGCGGGGTGGGTTTATCCTGGACCTGGTGTGACAGTACCCAGTCGCACAGTGCGGGGTGGGTTTATCCTGGACCTGGTGTGACAGTACCCAGTCGCAGAGTGCGGGGTGGGTTTATCCTGGACCTGGTGTGACAGTACCCAGTCGCACAGTGCGGGGTGGGTTTATCCTGGACCTGGTGTGACAGTACCCAGTCGCACAGTGCGGGGTGGGTTTATCCTGGACCTGGTGTGACAGTACCCAGTCGCACAGTGCGGGGTGGGTTTATCCTGGACCTGGTGTGACAGTACCCAGTCGCACAGTGCGGGGTGGGTTTATCCTGGACCTGGTGTGACAGTACCCAGTCGCACAGTGCGGGGTGGGTTTATCCTGGACCTGGTGTGACAGTACCCAGTCGCACAGTGCGGGGTGGGTTTATCCTGGACTTGGTGTGACAGTACCCAGCCGCAGAGTGCGGGGTGAGTTTATCCTGGACCTGGTGTGACAGTACCCAGTCGCAGAGTGCGGGGTGAGTTTATCCTGGACCTGGTGTGACAGCACCCAGTCGCACATGGCGGGGTGGGATTATCCTGGACCTGGTGTGACAGTACCCAGTCGCACAGTGCGGGGTGGGTTTATCCTGGACCTGGTGTGACAGTGCCCAGTCGCAGAGTGCGGGGTGGGTTTATCCTGGACCTGGTGTTACAGTGCCCAGTCGCCGAGTGCGGGGTGGGTTTATCCTGGACCTGCTGTGACAGTACCCAGCCGCAGAGTGCGGGGTGGGTTTATCCTGGACCTGGTGTGACAGTACCCAGTCGCAGAGTGCGGGGTGGGTTTATCCTGGACCTGGTGTGACAGTACCCAGCCGTAGAGTGCGAGAGTGCGGGGTGGGTTTATCCTGGACCTGGTGTGACAGTACCCAGTCGCAGAGTGCGGGGTGGGTTTATCCTAGACCTGGTGTGACAGTACCCAATCGCAGAGTGCTGGGTGGGTTTATCCTGGACCTGGTTTGACAGTACCCAGTCGCACAGTGCGGGGTGGGATTATCCTGGACCTGGTGTGAAAGTGCCCAGTCGCACAGTGCGGGGTGGGTTTATCCTGGACCTGGTGTGACAGTACCCAGTCGCAGGGTGCGGGGAGGGTTTATCCTGGACCTGGTGTGACAGTACCCATTCGCAGAGTGCAGGGTGAGTTTATCCTGGACCTGGTGTGACAGTACCCAGTCGCAGAGTGCGGGGTGGGTTTATCCTGGACCTGGTGTGACAGTGCCCAGTCGCAGAGTGCGGGGAGGGTATAACCTGGACCTGCTGTAACAGTGCCCAGTCGCAGAGTGCGGGGTGGGTTTATCCTGGACCTGGTGTGACAGTACCCAGTCGCAGAGTGCGGGGTGGGTTTATCCTAGACCTGGTGTGACAGTGCCCAGTCGCACAGTGCGGGGTGGGTTTATCCTGGACCTGGTGTGACAGTACCCAGTCGCACAGTGCGGAGTGGGTTTATCCTGGACCTGGTGTGACAGTGCCCAGTCGCACAGTGCGGGGTGGGTTTATCCTGGACCTGGTTTGACAGTAACCAGTCGCACAGTGCGGGGTGGGTTTATCCTGGACCTGGTGTGACAGTACCCAGTCGCACAGTGCGGGGTGGGTTTATCCTGGACCTGGTGTGACAGTACCCAGTCGCACAGTGCGGGGTAGGTTTATCCTGGACCTGGTGTGACAGTACCCAGTCGCAGAGTGCGGGGTGGGTTTATCCTGGACCTGGTGTGACAGTACCCAGTCGCACAGTGCGGGGTGGGTTTATCCTGGACCTGGTGTGACAGTGCCCAGTCGCACAGTGCGGGGTGGGTTTATCCTGGACCTGGTGTGACAGTACCCAGTCGCACAGTGCGGGGTGGGTTTATCCTGGACCTGGTGTGAAAGTACCCAGTCGCACAGTGCGGGGTGGGTTTATCCTGGATCTGGTGTGACGGTACCCAGTCGCAGAGTGCGGGGTGGGTTTATCCTGGACCTGGGGTGACAGTACCCAGTCGCAGAGTGCGGGGTGGGTTTATCTTGGACCTGGTGTGACAGTACCCAGTCGCAGAGTGCGGGGAGGGTTTATCCTGGACCTGGTGTGACAGTGCCCAGTCGCAGAGTGCGGGGTGGGTTTATCCTGGACCTGGTGTGACAGTACCCAGTCGCAGAGTGCGGGGTGGGTTTATCCTAGACCTGGTGTGACAGTACCCAGTCGCAGAGTGCGGGGTGGGTTTATCCTGGACCTGGTGTGACAGTGCCCAGTCGCACAGTGCGGGGTGGGTTTATCCTGGACCTGGTGTGACAGTACCCAGTCGCACAGTGCGGAGTGGGTTTATCCTGGGCCCGGTGTGACAGTGCCCAGTCGCAGAGTGCGTGGTGGGTTTATCGTGGACCTGGTGTGACAGTACCCAGTCGCAGAGTGCGGGGTGGGTTTATCCTGGACCTGGGGTGACAGTACCCAGTCGCAGAGTGCGGGGTGGGTTTATCGTGGACCTGGTGTGACAGTACCCAGTCGCAGAGTGCGGGGTGGGTTTATCCTGGACCTGGTGTGACAGTACCCAGTCGCAGAGTGCGGGGTGGGTTTATCCTAGACCTGGTGTGACAGTGCCCAGTCGCACAGTGCGGGGTGGGTTTATCCTGGACCTGGTGTGACAGTACCCAGTCGCACAGTACGGAGTGGGTTTATCCTGGACCTGGTGTGACAGTGCCCAGTCGCAGAGTGCGGGGTGGGTTTATCCTGGACCTGGTTTGACAGTACCCAGTCGCACAGTGCGGGGTGGGTTTATCCTGGACCTGGTGTGACAGTACCCAGTCGCAGAGTGCGGGGTAGGTTTATCCTGGACCTGGTGCGACAGTACCCAGTCGCAGAGTGCGGGGTGGGTTTATCCTGGACCTGGTGTGACAGTACCCAGTCGCACAGTGCGGGGTGGGTTTATCCTAGACCTGGTGTGACAGTACCCAGTCGCAGAGTGCGGGGTGGGTTTATCCTGGACTTGGTGTGACAGTGCCCAGTCGCACAGTGCGGGGTGGGTTTATCCTGGACCTGGTGTGACAGTACCCAGTCGCACAGTGCGGAGTGGGTTTATCCTGGACCCGGTGTGACAGTGCCCAGTCGCAGAGTGCGGGGTGGGTTTATCGTGGACCTGGTGTGACAGTACCCAGTCGCAGAGTGCGGGGTGGGTTTATCCTGGACCTGGGGTGACAGTACCCAGTCGCAGAGTGCGGGGTGGGTTTATCCTGGACCTGATGTGACAGTACCCAGTCGCAGAGTGCGGGGTGGGTTTATCCTAGACCTGGTGTGACAGTGCCCAGTCGCACAGTGCGGGGTGGGTTTATCCTGGACCTGGTGTGACAGTACCCAGTCGCACAGTACGGAGTGGGTTTATCCTGGACCTGGTGTGACAGTGCCCAGTCGCAGAGTGCGGGGTGGGTTTATCCTGGACCTGGTTTGACAGTAACCAGTCGCACAGTGCGGGGTGGGTTTATCCTGGACCTGCTGTGACAGTACCCAGTCGCACAGTGCGGGGTGGGTTTATCCTGGACCTGGTGTGACAGTACCCAGTCGCACAGTGCGGGGTGGGTTTATCCTGGACCTGGTGTGACAGTACCCAGTCGCACAGTGCGGGGTGGGTTTATCCTGGACCTGGTGCGACAGTACCCAGTCGCAGAGTGCGGGGTGGGTTTATCCTGGACCTGGTGTGACAGTACCCAGTCGCACAGTGCGGGGTGGGTTTATCCTGGACCTGGTGTGACAGTGCCCAGTCGCACAGTGCGGGGTGGGTTTATCCTGGACCTGGTGTGACAGTACCCAGTCGCACAGTGCGGGGTGGGTTTATCCTGGACCTGGTGTGACAGTACCCAGTCGCACAGTGCGGGGTGGGTTTATCCTGGACCTGGTGTGACAGTACCCAGCCGCAGAGTGCGGGGTGGGTTTATCCTGGACCTGGTGTGACAGTGCCCAGTCGCACAGGGCGGGGTGAGTTTATCTTGGACCTGGTGTGACAGTACCCAGTCGCAGAGTGCGGGGTGGGTTTATCCTGGACCTGGTGTGACAGTACCCAGTCGCACAGTGCGGGGTGGGTTTATCCTGGACCTGGTGTGACAGTACCCAGTCGCACAGTGCGGGGTGGGTTTATCCTGGACCTGGTGTGACAGTGCCCAGTCGCAGAGTGCGGAGTGGATTTATCCTGGACCTGGTGTGACAGTACCCAGTCGCAGAGTGCGGGTGGGTTTATCCTGGACCTGGTGTGACAGTACCCACTCGCAGAGTGCGGGGTGGGTTTATCCTGGACCTGGTGTGACAGTGCCCAGTCGCACAGTGCGGGGTGGGAATATCCTGGACATGGTGTGACAGTACCCAGTCGCAGAGTACGGGGGGAGTTTATCCTGAACCTGGTGTGACAGTGCCCAGTCGCAGAGTGCGGGTGGGTTTATCCTGGACCTGGTGTGACAGTACCCACTCGCAGAGTGCGGGGTGGGTTTATCCTGGACCTGGTGTGACAGTGCCCAGTCGCACAGTGCGGGGTGGGAATATCCTGGACCTGGTGTGACAGTACCCAGTCGCAGAGTGCGGGGTGGGTTTATCCTGGACCTGGTGTGACAGTACCCAGTCGCAGAGTGCGGGGTGGGTTTATCCTGGACCTGGTGTGACAGTACCCAGTCGCACAGTGCGGGGTGGGTTTATCCTGGACCTGGTGTGACAGTACCCAGTCGCACAGTGCGGGGTGGGTTTATCCTGGACCTGGTGTGACAGTACCCAGTCGCACAGTGCGGGGTGGGTTTATCCTGGACCTGGTGTGACAGTACCCAGTCGCACAGTGCGGGGTGGGTTTATCCTGGACCTGGTGTGACAGTACCCAGTCGCACAGTGCGGGGTGGGTTTATCCTGGACCTGGTGTGACAGTACCCAGTCGCACAGTGCGGGGTGGGTTTATCCTGGACCTGGTGTGACAGTACCCAGTCGCACAGTGCGGGGTGGGTTTATCCTGGACCTGGTGTGACAGTACCCAGTCGCACAGTGCGGGGTGGGTTTATCCTGGACCTGGTGTGACAGTACCCAGTTGCACAGTGCGGGGTGGGTTTATCCTGGACCTGGTGTGACAGTACCCAGTCGCACAGTGCGGGGTGGGTTTATCCTGGACTTGGTGTGACAGTACCCAGCCGCAGAGTGCGGGGTGAGTTTATCCTGGACCCGGTGTGACAGTGCCCAGTCGCAGAGTGCGGGGTGGGTTTATCGTGGACCTGGTGTGACAGTACCCAGTCGCAGAGTGCGGGGTGGGTTTATCCTGGACCTGGGGTGACAGTACCCAGTCGCAGAGTGCGGGGTGGGTTTATCCTGGACCTGATGTGACAGTACCCAGTCGCAGAGTGCGGGGTGGGTTTATCCTAGACCTGGTGTGACAGTGCCCAGTCGCACAGTGCGGGGTGGGTTTATCCTGGACCTGGTGTGACAGTACCCAGTCGCACAGTACGGAGTGGGTTTATCCTGGACCTGGTGTGACAGTGCCCAGTCGCAGAGTGCGGGGTGGGTTTATCCTGGACCTGGTTTGACAGTAACCAGTCGCACAGTGCGGGGTGGGTTTATCCTGGACCTGCTGTGACAGTACCCAGTCGCACAGTGCGGGGTGGGTTTATCCTGGACCTGGTGTGACAGTACCCAGTCGCACAGTGCGGGGTGGGTTTATCCTGGACCTGGTGTGACAGTACCCAGTCGCACAGTGCGGGGTGGGTTTATCCTGGACCTGGTGCGACAGTACCCAGTCGCAGAGTGCGGGGTGGGTTTATCCTGGACCTGGTGTGACAGTACCCAGTCGCACAGTGCGGGGTGGGTTTATCCTGGACCTGGTGTGACAGTGCCCAGTCGCACAGTGCGGGGTGGGTTTATCCTGGACCTGGTGTGACAGTACCCAGTCGCACAGTGCGGGGTGGGTTTATCCTGGACCTGGTGTGACAGTACCCAGTCGCACAGTGCGGGGTGGGTTTATCCTGGACCTGGTGTGACAGTACCCAGCCGCAGAGTGCGGGGTGGGTTTATCCTAGACCTGGTGTGACAGTGCCCAGTCGCACAGGGCGGGGTGAGTTTATCTTGGACCTGGTGTGACAGTACCCAGTCGCAGAGTGCGGGGTGGGTTTATCCTGGACCTGGTGTGACAGTACCCAGTCGCACAGTGCGGGGTGGGTTTATCCTGGACCTGGTGTGACAGTACCCAGTCGCACAGTGCGGGGTGGGTTTATCCTGGACCTGGTGTGACAGTGCCCAGTCGCAGAGTGCGGAGTGGATTTATCCTGGACCTGGTGTGACAGTACCCAGTCGCAGAGTGCGGGTGGGTTTATCCTGGACCTGGTGTGACAGTACCCACTCGCAGAGTGCGGGGTGGGTTTATCCTGGACCTGGTGTGACAGTGCCCAGTCGCACAGTGCGGGGTGGGAATATCCTGGACATGGTGTGACAGTACCCAGTCGCAGAGTACGGGGGGAGTTTATCCTGAACCTGGTGTGACAGTGCCCAGTCGCAGAGTGCGGGTGGGTTTATCCTGGACCTGGTGTGACAGTACCCACTCGCAGAGTGCGGGGTGGGTTTATCCTGGACCTGGTGTGACAGTGCCCAGTCGCACAGTGCGGGGTGGGAATATCCTGGACCTGGTGTGACAGTACCCAGTCGCAGAGTGCGGGGTGGGTTTATCCTGGACCTGGTGTGACAGTACCCAGTCGCAGAGTGCGGGGTGGGTTTATCCTGGACCTGGTGTGACAGTACCCAGTCGCACAGTGCGGGGTGGGTTTATCCTGGACCTGGTGTGACAGTACCCAGTCGCACAGTGCGGGGTGGGTTTATCCTGGACCTGGTGTGACAGTACCCAGTCGCAGAGTGCGGGGTGGGTTTATCCTGGACCTGGTGTGACAGTACCCAGTCGCACAGTGCGGGGTGGGTTTATCCTGGACCTGGTGTGACAGTACCCAGTCGCACAGTGCGGGGTGGGTTTATCCTGGACCTGGTGTGACAGTACCCAGTCGCACAGTGCGGGGTGGGTTTATCCTGGACCTGGTGTGACAGTACCCAGTCGCACAGTGCGGGGTGGGTTTATCCTGGACCTGGTGTGACAGTACCCAGTCGCACAGTGCGGGGTGGGTTTATCCTGGACCTGGTGTGACAGTACCCAGTCGCACAGTGCGGGGTGGGTTTATCCTGGACCTGGTGTGACAGTACCCAGTCGCACAGTGCGGGGTGGGTTTATCCTGGACTTGGTGTGACAGTACCCAGCCGCAGAGTGCGGGGTGAGTTTATCCTGGACCTGGTGTGACAGTACCCAGTCGCAGAGTCCGGGGTGAGTTTATCCTGGACCTGGTGTGACAGTACCCAGTCGCACAGTGCGGGGTGGGTTTATCCTGGACCTGGTGTGACAGTACCCAGTCGCACAGTGCGGGGTGGGTTTATCCTGGACCTGGTGTGACAGTACCCAGTCGCACAGTGCGGGGTGGGTTTATCCTGGACCTGGTGTGACAGTACCCAGTCGCACAGTGCGGGGTGGGTTTATCCTGGACCTGGTGTGACAGTACCCAGTCGCACAGTGCGGGGTGGGTTTATCCTGGACTTGGTGTGACAGTACCCAGCCGCAGAGTGCGGGGTGAGTTTATCCTGGACCTGGTGTGACAGTACCCAGTCGCAGAGTGCGGGGTGAGTTTATCCTGGACCTGGTGTGACAGCACCCAGTCGCACATGGCGGGGTGGGATTATCCTGGACCTGGTGTGACAGTACCCAGTCGCACAGTGCGGGGTGGGTTTATCCTGGACCTGGTGTGACAGTGCCCAGTCGCAGAGTGCGGGGTGGGTTTATCCTGGACCTGGTGTTACAGTGCCCAGTCGCCGAGTGCGGGGTGGGTTTATCCTGGACCTGCTGTGACAGTACCCAGCCGCAGAGTGCGGGGTGGGTTTATCCTGGACCTGGTGTGACAGTACCCAGTCGCAGAGTGCGGGGTGGGTTTATCCTGGACCTGGTGTGACAGTACCCAGCCGTAGAGTGCGAGAGTGCGGGGTGGGTTTATCCTGGACCTGGTGTGACAGTACCCAGTCGCAGAGTGCGGGGTGGGTTTATCCTAGACCTGGTGTGACAGTACCCAATCGCAGAGTGCTGGGTGGGTTTATCCTGGACCTGGTTTGACAGTACCCAGTCGCACAGTGCGGGGTGGGATTATCCTGGACCTGGTGTGAAAGTGCCCAGTCGCACAGTGCGGGGTGGGTTTATCCTGGACCTGGTGTGACAGTACCCAGTCGCAGGGTGCGGGGAGGGTTTATCCTGGACCTGGTGTGACAGTACCCATTCGCAGAGTGCAGGGTGAGTTTATCCTGGACCTGGTGTGACAGTACCCAGTCGCAGAGTGCGGGGTGGGTTTATCCTGGACCTGGTGTGACAGTGCCCAGTCGCAGAGTGCGGGGAGGGTATAACCTGGACCTGCTGTAACAGTGCCCAGTCGCAGAGTGCGGGGTGGGTTTATCCTGGACCTGGTGTGACAGTACCCAGTCGCAGAGTGCGGGGTGGGTTTATCCTAGACCTGGTGTGACAGTGCCCAGTCGCACAGTGCGGGGTGGGTTTATCCTGGACCTGGTGTGACAGTACCCAGTCGCACAGTGCGGAGTGGGTTTATCCTGGACCTGGTGTGACAGTGCCCAGTCGCACAGTGCGGGGTGGGTTTATCCTGGACCTGGTTTGACAGTAACCAGTCGCACAGTGCGGGGTGGGTTTATCCTGGACCTGGTGTGACAGTACCCAGTCGCACAGTGCGGGGTGGGTTTATCCTGGACCTGGTGTGACAGTACCCAGTCGCACAGTGCGGGGTAGGTTTATCCTGGACCTGGTGTGACAGTACCCAGTCGCAGAGTGCGGGGTGGGTTTATCCTGGACCTGGTGTGACAGTACCCAGTCGCACAGTGCGGGGTGGGTTTATCCTGGACCTGGTGTGACAGTGCCCAGTCGCACAGTGCGGGGTGGGTTTATCCTGGACCTGGTGTGACAGTACCCAGTCGCACAGTGCGGGGTGGGTTTATCCTGGACCTGGTGTGAAAGTACCCAGTCGCACAGTGCGGGGTGGGTTTATCCTGGATCTGGTGTGACGGTACCCAGTCGCAGAGTGCGGGGTGGGTTTATCCTGGACCTGGGGTGACAGTACCCAGTCGCAGAGTGCGGGGTGGGTTTATCTTGGACCTGGTGTGACAGTACCCAGTCGCAGAGTGCGGGGAGGGTTTATCCTGGACCTGGTGTGACAGTGCCCAGTCGCAGAGTGCGGGGTGGGTTTATCCTGGACCTGGTGTGACAGTACCCAGTCGCAGAGTGCGGGGTGGGTTTATCCTAGACCTGGTGTGACAGTACCCAGTCGCAGAGTGCGGGGTGGGTTTATCCTGGACCTGGTGTGACAGTGCCCAGTCGCACAGTGCGGGGTGGGTTTATCCTGGACCTGGTGTGACAGTACCCAGTCGCACAGTGCGGAGTGGGTTTATCCTGGGCCCGGTGTGACAGTGCCCAGTCGCAGAGTGCGTGGTGGGTTTATCGTGGACCTGGTGTGACAGTACCCAGTCGCAGAGTGCGGGGTGGGTTTATCCTGGACCTGGGGTGACAGTACCCAGTCGCAGAGTGCGGGGTGGGTTTATCGTGGACCTGGTGTGACAGTACCCAGTCGCAGAGTGCGGGGTGGGTTTATCCTGGACCTGGTGTGACAGTACCCAGTCGCAGAGTGCGGGGTGGGTTTATCCTAGACCTGGTGTGACAGTGCCCAGTCGCACAGTGCGGGGTGGGTTTATCCTGGACCTGGTGTGACAGTACCCAGTCGCACAGTACGGAGTGGGTTTATCCTGGACCTGGTGTGACAGTGCCCAGTCGCAGAGTGCGGGGTGGGTTTATCCTGGACCTGGTTTGACAGTACCCAGTCGCACAGTGCGGGGTGGGTTTATCCTGGACCTGGTGTGACAGTGCCCAGTCGCACAGTGCGGGGTGGGTTTATCCTGGACCTGGTGTGACAGTACCCAGTCGCAGGGTGCGGGGAGGGTTTATCCTGGACCTGGTGTGACAGTACCCATTCGCAGAGTGCAGGGTGAGTTTATCCTGGACCTGGTGTGACAGTACCCAGTCGCAGAGTGCGGGGTGGGTTTATCCTGGACCTGGTGTGACAGTGCCCAGTCGCAGAGTGCGGGGAGGGTATAACCTGGACCTGCTGTAACAGTGCCCAGTCGCAGAGTGCGGGGTGGGTTTATCCTGGACCTGGTGTGACAGTACCCAGTCGCAGAGTGCGGGGTGGGTTTATCCTAGACCTGGTGTGACAGTGCCCAGTCGCACAGTGCGGGGTGGGTTTATCCTGGACCTGGTGTGACAGTACCCAGTCGCACAGTGCGGAGTGGGTTTATCCTGGACCTGGTGTGACAGTGCCCAGTCGCACAGTGCGGGGTGGGTTTATCCTGGACCTGGTTTGACAGTAACCAGTCGCACAGTGCGGGGTGGGTTTATCCTGGACCTGGTGTGACAGTACCCAGTCGCACAGTGCGGGGTGGGTTTATCCTGGACCTGGTGTGACAGTACCCAGTCGCACAGTGCGGGGTAGGTTTATCCTGGACCTGGTGTGACAGTACCCAGTCGCAGAGTGCGGGGTGGGTTTATCCTGGACCTGGTGTGACAGTACCCAGTCGCACAGTGCGGGGTGGGTTTATCCTGGACCTGGTGTGACAGTGCCCAGTCGCACAGTGCGGGGTGGGTTTATCCTGGACCTGGTGTGACAGTACCCAGTCGCACAGTGCGGGGTGGGTTTATCCTGGACCTGGTGTGAAAGTACCCAGTCGCACAGTGCGGGGTGGGTTTATCCTGGATCTGGTGTGACGGTACCCAGTCGCAGAGTGCGGGGTGGGTTTATCCTGGACCTGGGGTGACAGTACCCAGTCGCAGAGTGCGGGGTGGGTTTATCTTGGACCTGGTGTGACAGTACCCAGTCGCAGAGTGCGGGGAGGGTTTATCCTGGACCTGGTGTGACAGTGCCCAGTCGCAGAGTGCGGGGTGGGTTTATCCTGGACCTGGTGTGACAGTACCCAGTCGCAGAGTGCGGGGTGGGTTTATCCTAGACCTGGTGTGACAGTACCCAGTCGCAGAGTGCGGGGTGGGTTTATCCTGGACCTGGTGTGACAGTGCCCAGTCGCACAGTGCGGGGTGGGTTTATCCTGGACCTGGTGTGACAGTACCCAGTCGCACAGTGCGGAGTGGGTTTATCCTGGGCCCGGTGTGACAGTGCCCAGTCGCAGAGTGCGTGGTGGGTTTATCGTGGACCTGGTGTGACAGTACCCAGTCGCAGAGTGCGGGGTGGGTTTATCCTGGACCTGGGGTGACAGTACCCAGTCGCAGAGTGCGGGGTGGGTTTATCGTGGACCTGGTGTGACAGTACCCAGTCGCAGAGTGCGGGGTGGGTTTATCCTGGACCTGGTGTGACAGTACCCAGTCGCAGAGTGCGGGGTGGGTTTATCCTAGACCTGGTGTGACAGTGCCCAGTCGCACAGTGCGGGGTGGGTTTATCCTGGACCTGGTGTGACAGTACCCAGTCGCACAGTACGGAGTGGGTTTATCCTGGACCTGGTGTGACAGTGCCCAGTCGCAGAGTGCGGGGTGGGTTTATCCTGGACCTGGTTTGACAGTACCCAGTCGCACAGTGCGGGGTGGGTTTATCCTGGACCTGGTGTGACAGTACCCAGTCGCAGAGTGCGGGGTAGGTTTATCCTGGACCTGGTGCGACAGTACCCAGTCGCAGAGTGCGGGGTGGGTTTATCCTGGACCTGGTGTGACAGTACCCAGTCGCACAGTGCGGGGTGGGTTTATCCTAGACCTGGTGTGACAGTACCCAGTCGCAGAGTGCGGGGTGGGTTTATCCTGGACTTGGTGTGACAGTGCCCAGTCGCACAGTGCGGGGTGGGTTTATCCTGGACCTGGTGTGACAGTACCCAGTCGCACAGTGCGGAGTGGGTTTATCCTGGACCCGGTGTGACAGTGCCCAGTCGCAGAGTGCGGGGTGGGTTTATCGTGGACCTGGTGTGACAGTACCCAGTCGCAGAGTGCGGGGTGGGTTTATCCTGGACCTGGGGTGACAGTACCCAGTCGCAGAGTGCGGGGTGGGTTTATCCTGGACCTGATGTGACAGTACCCAGTCGCAGAGTGCGGGGTGGGTTTATCCTAGACCTGGTGTGACAGTGCCCAGTCGCACAGTGCGGGGTGGGTTTATCCTGGACCTGGTGTGACAGTACCCAGTCGCACAGTACGGAGTGGGTTTATCCTGGACCTGGTGTGACAGTGCCCAGTCGCAGAGTGCGGGGTGGGTTTATCCTGGACCTGGTTTGACAGTAACCAGTCGCACAGTGCGGGGTGGGTTTATCCTGGACCTGCTGTGACAGTACCCAGTCGCACAGTGCGGGGTGGGTTTATCCTGGACCTGGTGTGACAGTACCCAGTCGCACAGTGCGGGGTGGGTTTATCCTGGACCTGGTGTGACAGTACCCAGTCGCACAGTGCGGGGTGGGTTTATCCTGGACCTGGTGCGACAGTACCCAGTCGCAGAGTGCGGGGTGGGTTTATCCTGGACCTGGTGTGACAGTACCCAGTCGCACAGTGCGGGGTGGGTTTATCCTGGACCTGGTGTGACAGTGCCCAGTCGCACAGTGCGGGGTGGGTTTATCCTGGACCTGGTGTGACAGTACCCAGTCGCACAGTGCGGGGTGGGTTTATCCTGGACCTGGTGTGACAGTACCCAGTCGCACAGTGCGGGGTGGGTTTATCCTGGACCTGGTGTGACAGTACCCAGCCGCAGAGTGCGGGGTGGGTTTATCCTGGACCTGGTGTGACAGTGCCCAGTCGCACAGGGCGGGGTGAGTTTATCTTGGACCTGGTGTGACAGTACCCAGTCGCAGAGTGCGGGGTGGGTTTATCCTGGACCTGGTGTGACAGTACCCAGTCGCACAGTGCGGGGTGGGTTTATCCTGGACCTGGTGTGACAGTACCCAGTCGCACAGTGCGGGGTGGGTTTATCCTGGACCTGGTGTGACAGTGCCCAGTCGCAGAGTGCGGAGTGGATTTATCCTGGACCTGGTGTGACAGTACCCAGTCGCAGAGTGCGGGTGGGTTTATCCTGGACCTGGTGTGACAGTACCCACTCGCAGAGTGCGGGGTGGGTTTATCCTGGACCTGGTGTGACAGTGCCCAGTCGCACAGTGCGGGGTGGGAATATCCTGGACCTGGTGTGACAGTACCCAGTCGCAGAGTGCGGGGTGGGTTTATCCTGGACCTGGTGTGACAGTACCCAGTCGCAGAGTGCGGGGTGGGTTTATCCTGGACCTGGTGTGACAGTACCCAGTCGCACAGTGCGGGGTGGGTTTATCCTGGACCTGGTGTGACAGTATTCAGTCGCACAGTGCGGGGTGGGTTTATCCTGGACCTGGTGTGACAGTACCCAGTCGCACAGTGCGGGGTGGGTTTATCCTGGACCTGGTGTGACAGTACCCAGTCGCACAGTGCGGGGTGGGTTTATCCTGGACCTGGTGTGACAGTACCCAGTCGCACAGTGCGGGGTGGGTTTATCCTGGACCTGGTGTGACAGTACCCAGTCGCACAGTGCGGGGTGGGTTTATCCTGGACCTGGTGTGACAGTACCCAGTCGCACAGTGCGGGGTGGGTTTATCCTGGACCTGGTGTGACAGTACCCAGTCGCACAGTGCGGGGTGGGTTTATCCTGGACCTGGTGTGACAGTACCCAGTTGCACAGTGCGGGGTGGGTTTATCCTGGACCTGGTGTGACAGTACCCAGTCGCACAGTGCGGGGTGGGTTTATCCTGGACTTGGTGTGACAGTACCCAGCCGCAGAGTGCGGGGTGAGTTTATCCTGGACCCGGTGTGACAGTGCCCAGTCGCAGAGTGCGGGGTGGGTTTATCGTGGACCTGGTGTGACAGTACCCAGTCGCAGAGTGCGGGGTGGGTTTATCCTGGACCTGGGGTGACAGTACCCAGTCGCAGAGTGCGGGGTGGGTTTATCCTGGACCTGATGTGACAGTACCCAGTCGCAGAGTGCGGGGTGGGTTTATCCTAGACCTGGTGTGACAGTGCCCAGTCGCACAGTGCGGGGTGGGTTTATCCTGGACCTGGTGTGACAGTACCCAGTCGCACAGTACGGAGTGGGTTTATCCTGGACCTGGTGTGACAGTGCCCAGTCGCAGAGTGCGGGGTGGGTTTATCCTGGACCTGGTTTGACAGTAACCAGTCGCACAGTGCGGGGTGGGTTTATCCTGGACCTGCTGTGACAGTACCCAGTCGCACAGTGCGGGGTGGGTTTATCCTGGACCTGGTGTGACAGTACCCAGTCGCACAGTGCGGGGTGGGTTTATCCTGGACCTGGTGTGACAGTACCCAGTCGCACAGTGCGGGGTGGGTTTATCCTGGACCTGGTGCGACAGTACCCAGTCGCAGAGTGCGGGGTGGGTTTATCCTGGACCTGGTGTGACAGTACCCAGTCGCACAGTGCGGGGTGGGTTTATCCTGGACCTGGTGTGACAGTGCCCAGTCGCACAGTGCGGGGTGGGTTTATCCTGGACCTGGTGTGACAGTACCCAGTCGCACAGTGCGGGGTGGGTTTATCCTGGACCTGGTGTGACAGTACCCAGTCGCACAGTGCGGGGTGGGTTTATCCTGGACCTGGTGTGACAGTACCCAGCCGCAGAGTGCGGGGTGGGTTTATCCTAGACCTGGTGTGACAGTGCCCAGTCGCACAGGGCGGGGTGAGTTTATCTTGGACCTGGTGTGACAGTACCCAGTCGCAGAGTGCGGGGTGGGTTTATCCTGGACCTGGTGTGACAGTACCCAGTCGCACAGTGCGGGGTGGGTTTATCCTGGACCTGGTGTGACAGTACCCAGTCGCACAGTGCGGGGTGGGTTTATCCTGGACCTGGTGTGACAGTGCCCAGTCGCAGAGTGCGGAGTGGATTTATCCTGGACCTGGTGTGACAGTACCCAGTCGCAGAGTGCGGGTGGGTTTATCCTGGACCTGGTGTGACAGTACCCACTCGCAGAGTGCGGGGTGGGTTTATCCTGGACCTGGTGTGACAGTGCCCAGTCGCACAGTGCGGGGTGGGAATATCCTGGACATGGTGTGACAGTACCCAGTCGCAGAGTACGGGGGGAGTTTATCCTGAACCTGGTGTGACAGTGCCCAGTCGCAGAGTGCGGGTGGGTTTATCCTGGACCTGGTGTGACAGTACCCACTCGCAGAGTGCGGGGTGGGTTTATCCTGGACCTGGTGTGACAGTGCCCAGTCGCACAGTGCGGGGTGGGAATATCCTGGACCTGGTGTGACAGTACCCAGTCGCAGAGTGCGGGGTGGGTTTATCCTGGACCTGGTGTGACAGTACCCAGTCGCAGAGTGCGGGGTGGGTTTATCCTGGACCTGGTGTGACAGTACCCAGTCGCACAGTGCGGGGTGGGTTTATCCTGGACCTGGTGTGACAGTACCCAGTCGCACAGTGCGGGGTGGGTTTATCCTGGACCTGGTGTGACAGTACCCAGTCGCAGAGTGCGGGGTGGGTTTATCCTGGACCTGGTGTGACAGTACCCAGTCGCACAGTGCGGGGTGGGTTTATCCTGGACCTGGTGTGACAGTACCCAGTCGCACAGTGCGGGGTGGGTTTATCCTGGACCTGGTGTGACAGTACCCAGTCGCACAGTGCGGGGTGGGTTTATCCTGGACCTGGTGTGACAGTACCCAGTCGCACAGTGCGGGGTGGGTTTATCCTGGACCTGGTGTGACAGTACCCAGTCGCACAGTGCGGGGTGGGTTTATCCTGGACCTGGTGTGACAGTACCCAGTCGCACAGTGCGGGGTGGGTTTATCCTGGACCTGGTGTGACAGTACCCAGTCGCACAGTGCGGGGTGGGTTTATCCTGGACTTGGTGTGACAGTACCCAGCCGCAGAGTGCGGGGTGAGTTTATCCTGGACCTGGTGTGACAGTACCCAGTCGCAGAGTCCGGGGTGAGTTTATCCTGGACCTGGTGTGACAGCACCCAGTCGCACATGGCGGGGTGGGATTATCCTGGACCTGGTGTGACAGTACCCAGTCGCACAGTGCGGGGTGGGTTTATCCTGGACCTGGTGTGACAGTGCCCAGTCGCAGAGTGCGGGGTGGGTTTATCCT
The DNA here is from genome assembly GCA_964019135.1 of Arenicola marina. NCBI lineage: Eukaryota > Metazoa > Annelida > Polychaeta > Arenicolidae > Arenicola > Arenicola marina. The sequence goes on along the minus strand of OZ025256.1, from coordinate 36,687,018 downwards.
GGACCTGGTGTTACAGTGCCCAGTCGCCGAGTGCGGGGTGGGTTTATCCTGGACCTGCTGTGACAGTACCCAGCCGCAGAGTGCGGGGTGGGTTTATCCTGGACCTGGTGTGACAGTACCCAGTCGCAGAGTGCGGGGTGGGTTTATCCTGGACCTGGTGTGACAGTACCCAGCCGTAGAGTGCGAGAGTGCGGGGTGGGTTTATCCTGGACCTGGTGTGACAGTACCCAGTCGCAGAGTGCGGGGTGGGTTTATCCTAGACCTGGTGTGACAGTACCCAATCGCAGAGTGCTGGGTGGGTTTATCCTGGACCTGGTTTGACAGTACCCAGTCGCACAGTGCGGGGTGGGATTATCCTGGACCTGGTGTGAAAGTGCCCAGTCGCACAGTGCGGGGTGGGTTTATCCTGGACCTGGTGTGACAGTACCCAGTCGCAGGGTGCGGGGAGGGTTTATCCTGGACCTGGTGTGACAGTACCCATTCGCAGAGTGCAGGGTGAGTTTATCCTGGACCTGGTGTGACAGTACCCAGTCGCAGAGTGCGGGGTGGGTTTATCCTGGACCTGGTGTGACAGTGCCCAGTCGCAGAGTGCGGGGAGGGTATATCCTGGACCTGCTGTAACAGTGCCCAGTCGCAGAGTGCGGGGAGGGTTTATCTTGGACCTGGTGTGACAGTACCCAGTCGCAGAGTGCGGGGAGGGTTTATCCTGGACCTGGTGTGACAGTACCCAGTCGCAGAGTGCGGGGAGGGTTTATCCTGGACCTGGTGTGACAGTGCCCAGTCGCAGAGTGCGGGGTGGGTTTATCCTGGACCTGGTGTGACAGTACCCAGTCGCAGAGTGCGGGGTGGGTTTATCCTAGACCTGGTGTGACAGTGCCCAGTCGCACAGTGCGGGGTGGGTTTATCCTGGACCTGGTGTGACAGTACCCAGTCGCACAGTGCGGAGTGGGTTTATCCTGGACCTGGTGTGACAGTGCCCAGTCGCACAGTGCGGGGTGGGTTTATCCTGGACCTGGTTTGACAGTAACCAGTCGCACAGTGCGGGGTGGGTTTATCCTGGACCTGGTGTGACAGTACCCAGTCGCACAGTGCGGGGTGGGTTTATCCTGGACCTGGTGTGACAGTACCCAGTCGCACAGTGCGGGGTAGGTTTATCCTGGACCTGGTGTGACAGTACCCAGTCGCAGAGTGCGGGGTGGGTTTATCCTGGACCTGGTGTGACAGTACCCAGTCGCACAGTGCGGGGTGGGTTTATCCTGGACCTGGTGTGACAGTGCCCAGTCGCACAGTGCGGGGTGGGTTTATCCTGGACCTGGTGTGACAGTACCCAGTCGCACAGTGCGGGGTGGGTTTATCCTGGACCTGGTGTGACAGTACCCAGTCGCACAGTGCGGGGTGGGTTTATCCTGGACCTGGTGTGACAGTGCCCAGTCGCAGAGTGCGGAGTGGATTTATCCTGGACCTGGTGTGACAGTACCCAGTCGCAGAGTGCGGGTGGGTTTATCCTGGACCTGGTGTGACAGTACCCACTCGCAGAGTGCGGGGTGGGTTTATCCTGGACCTGGTGTGACAGTGCCCAGTCGCACAGTGCGGGGTGGGAATATCCTGGACATGGTGTGACAGTACCCAGTCGCAGAGTACGGGGGGAGTTTATCCTGAACCTGGTGTGACAGTGCCCAGTCGCAGAGTGCGGGTGGGTTTATCCTGGACCTGGTGTGACAGTACCCACTCGCAGAGTGCGGGGTGGGTTTATCCTGGACCTGGTGTGACAGTGCCCAGTCGCACAGTGCGGGGTGGGAATATCCTGGACCTGGTGTGACAGTACCCAGTCGCAGAGTGCGGGGTGGGTTTATCCTGGACCTGGTGTGACAGTACCCAGTCGCAGAGTGCGGGGTGGGTTTATCCTGGACCTGGTGTGACAGTACCCAGTCGCACAGTGCGGGGTGGGTTTATCCTGGACCTGGTGTGACAGTACCCAGTCGCACAGTGCGGGGTGGGTTTATCCTGGACCTGGTGTGACAGTACCCAGTCGCACAGTGCGGGGTGGGTTTATCCTGGACCTGGTGTGACAGTACCCAGTCGCACAGTGCGGGGTGGGTTTATCCTGGACCTGGTGTGACAGTACCCAGTCGCACAGTGCGGGGTGGGTTTATCCTGGACCTGGTGTGACGGTACCCAGTCGCACAGTGCGGGGTGGGTTTATCCTGGACCTGGTGTGACAGTACCCAGTCGCACAGTGCGGGGTGGGTTTATCCTGGACCTGGTGTGACAGTACCCAGACGCACAGTGCGGGGTGGGTTTATCCTGGACCTGGTGTGACAGTACCCAGTTGCACAGTGCGGGGTGGGTTTATCCTGGACCTGGTGTGACAGTACCCAGTCGCACAGTGCGGGGTGGGTTTATCCTGGACTTGGTGTGACAGTACCCAGCCGCAGAGTGCGGGGTGAGTTTATCCTGGACCCGGTGTGACAGTGCCCAGTCGCAGAGTGCGGGGTGGGTTTATCGTGGACCTGGTGTGACAGTACCCAGTCGCAGAGTGCGGGGTGGGTTTATCCTGGACCTGGGGTGACAGTACCCAGTCGCAGAGTGCGGGGTGGGTTTATCCTGGACCTGATGTGACAGTACCCAGTCGCAGAGTGCGGGGTGGGTTTATCCTAGACCTGGTGTGACAGTGCCCAGTCGCACAGTGCGGGGTGGGTTTATCCTGGACCTGGTGTGACAGTACCCAGTCGCACAGTACGGAGTGGGTTTATCCTGGACCTGGTGTGACAGTGCCCAGTCGCAGAGTGCGGGGTGGGTTTATCCTGGACCTGGTTTGACAGTAACCAGTCGCACAGTGCGGGGTGGGTTTATCCTGGACCTGCTGTGACAGTACCCAGTCGCACAGTGCGGGGTGGGTTTATCCTGGACCTGGTGTGACAGTACCCAGTCGCACAGTGCGGGGTGGGTTTATCCTGGACCTGGTGTGACAGTACCCAGTCGCACAGTGCGGGGTGGGTTTATCCTGGACCTGGTGCGACAGTACCCAGTCGCAGAGTGCGGGGTGGGTTTATCCTGGACCTGGTGTGACAGTACCCAGTCGCACAGTGCGGGGTGGGTTTATCCTGGACCTGGTGTGACAGTGCCCAGTCGCACAGTGCGGGGTGGGTTTATCCTGGACCTGGTGTGACAGTACCCAGTCGCACAGTGCGGGGTGGGTTTATCCTGGACCTGGTGTGACAGTACCCAGTCGCACAGTGCGGGGTGGGTTTATCCTGGACCTGGTGTGACAGTACCCAGTCGCACAGTGCGGGGTGGGTTTATCCTGGACCTGGTGTGACAGTACCCAGTCGCACAGTGCGGGGTGGGTTTATCCTGGACCTGGTGTGACAGTGCCCAGTCGCAGAGTGCGGAGTGGATTTATCCTGGACCTGGTGTGACAGTACCCAGTCGCAGAGTGCGGGTGGGTTTATCCTGGACCTGGTGTGACAGTACCCACTCGCAGAGTGCGGGGTGGGTTTATCCTGGACCTGGTGTGACAGTGCCCAGTCGCACAGTGCGGGGTGGGAATATCCTGGACATGGTGTGACAGTACCCAGTCGCAGAGTACGGGGGGAGTTTATCCTGAACCTGGTGTGACAGTGCCCAGTCGCAGAGTGCGGGTGGGTTTATCCTGGACCTGGTGTGACAGTACCCACTCGCAGAGTGCGGGGTGGGTTTATCCTGGACCTGGTGTGACAGTGCCCAGTCGCACAGTGCGGGGTGGGAATATCCTGGACCTGGTGTGACAGTACCCAGTCGCAGGGTGCGGGGTGGGTTTATCCTGGACCTGGTGTCACAGTACCCAGTCGCAGAGTGCGGGGTGGGTTTATCCTGGACCTGGTGTGACAGTACCCAGTCGCACAGTGCGGGGTGGGTTTATCCTGGACCTGGTGTGACAGTACCCAGTCGCACAGTGCGGGGTGGGTTTATCCTGGACCTGGTGTGACAGTACCCAGTCGCAGAGTGCGGGGTGGGTTTATCCTGGACCTGGTGTGACAGTACCCAGTCGCACAGTGCGGGGTGGGTTTATCCTGGACCTGGTGTGACAGTACCCAGTCGCACAGTGCGGGGTGGGTTTATCCTGGACCTGGTGTGACAGTACCCAGTCGCACAGTGCGGGGTGGGTTTATCCTGGACCTGGTGTGACAGTACCCAGTCGCACAGTGCGGGGTGGGTTTATCCTGGACCTGGTGTGACAGTACCCAGTCGCACAGTGCGGGGTGGGTTTATCCTGGACCTGGTGTGACAGTACCCAGTCGCACAGTGCGGGGTGGGTTTATCCTGGACCTGGTGTGACAGTACCCAGTCGCACAGTGCGGGGTGGGTTTATCCTGGACTTGGTGTGACAGTACCCAGCCGCAGAGTGCGGGGTGAGTTTATCCTGGACCTGGTGTGACAGTACCCAGTCGCAGAGTCCGGGGTGAGTTTATCCTGGACCTGGTGTGACAGCACCCAGTCGCACATGGCGGGGTGGGATTATCCTGGACCTGGTGTGACAGTACCCAGTCGCACAGTGCGGGGTGGGTTTATCCTGGACCTGGTGTGACAGTGCCCAGTCGCAGAGTGCGGGGTGGGTTTATCCTGGACCTGGTGTTACAGTGCCCAGTCGCCGAGTGCGGGGTGGGTTTATCCTGGACCTGCTGTGACAGTACCCAGCCGCAGAGTGCGGGGTGGGTTTATCCTGGACCTGGTGTGACAGTACCCAGTCGCAGAGTGCGGGGTGGGTTTATCCTGGACCTGGTGTGACAGTACCCAGCCGTAGAGTGCGAGAGTGCGGGGTGGGTTTATCCTGGACCTGGTGTGACAGTACCCAGTCGCAGAGTGCGGGGTGGGTTTATCCTAGACCTGGTGTGACAGTACCCAATCGCAGAGTGCTGGGTGGGTTTATCCTGGACCTGGTTTGACAGTACCCAGTCGCACAGTGCGGGGTGGGATTATCCTGGACCTGGTGTGAAAGTGCCCAGTCGCACAGTGCGGGGTGGGTTTATCCTGGACCTGGTGTGACAGTACCCAGTCGCAGGGTGCGGGGAGGGTTTATCCTGGACCTGGTGTGACAGTACCCATTCGCAGAGTGCAGGGTGAGTTTATCCTGGACCTGGTGTGACAGTACCCAGTCGCAGAGTGCGGGGTGGGTTTATCCTGGACCTGGTGTGACAGTGCCCAGTCGCAGAGTGCGGGGAGGGTATATCCTGGACCTGCTGTAACAGTGCCCAGTCGCAGAGTGCGGGGAGGGTTTATCTTGGACCTGGTGTGACAGTACCCAGTCGCAGAGTGCGGGGAGGGTTTATCCTGGACCTGGTGTGACAGTGCCCAGTCGCACAGTGCGGGGAGGGTTTATCCTGGACCTGGTGTGACAGTGCCCAGTCGCAGAGTGCGGGGAGGGTTTATCCTGGACCTGGTGTGACAGTACCCAGTCGCAGAGTGCGGGGAGGGTTTATCCTGGACCTGGTGTGACAGTGCCCAGTCGCAGAGTGCGGGGTGGGTTTATCCTGGACCTGGTGTGACAGTACCCAGTCGCAGAGTGCGGGGTGGGTTTATCCTAGACCTGGTGTGACAGTGCCCAGTCGCACAGTGCGGGGTGGGTTTATCCTGGACCTGGTGTGAAAGTACCCAGTCGCACAGTGCGGAGTGGGTTTATCCTGGACCTGGTGTGACAGTGCCCAGTCGCACAGTGCGGGGTGGGTTTATCCTGGACCTGGTTTGACAGTAACCAGTCGCACAGTGCGGGGTGGGTTTATCCTGGACCTGGTGTGACAGTACCCAGTCGCACAGTGCGGGGTGGGTTTATCCTGGACCTGGTGTGACAGTACCCAGTCGCACAGTGCGGGGTAGGTTTATCCTGGACCTGGTGTGACAGTACCCAGTCGCAGAGTGCGGGGTGGGTTTATCCTGGACCTGGTGTGACAGTACCCAGTCGCACAGTGCGGGGTGGGTTTATCCTGGACCTGGTGTGACAGTGCCCAGTCGCACAGTGCGGGGTGGGTTTATCCTGGACCTGGTGTGACAGTACCCAGTCGCACAGTGCGGGGTGGGTTTATCCTGGACCTGGTGTGAAAGTACCCAGTCGCACAGTGCGGGGTGGGTTTATCCTGGACCTGGTGTGACGGTACCCAGTCGCAGAGTGCGGGGTGGGTTTATCCTGGACCTGGGGTGACAGTACCCAGTCGCAGAGTGCGGGGTGGGTTTATCTTGGACCTGGTGTGACAGTACCCAGTCGCAGAGTGCGGGGAGGGTTTATCCTGGACCTGGTGTGACAGTGCCCAGTCGCAGAGTGCGGGGTGGGTTTATCCTGGACCTGGTGTGACAGTACCCAGTCGCAGAGTGCGGGGTGGGTTTATCCTAGACCTGGTGTGACAGTACCCAGTCGCAGAGTGCGGGGTGGGTTTATCCTGGACCTGGTGTGACAGTGCCCAGTCGCACAGTGCGGGGTGGGTTTATCCTGGACCTGGTGTGACAGTACCCAGTCGCACAGTGCGGAGTGGGTTTATCCTGGACCCGGTGTGACAGTGCCCAGTCGCAGAGTGCGGGGTGGGTTTATCGTGGACCTGGTGTGACAGTACCCAGTCGCAGAGTGCGGGGTGGGTTTATCCTGGACCTGGGGTGACAGTACCCAGTCGCAGAGTGCGGGGTGGGTTTATCGTGGACCTGGTGTGACAGTACCCAGTCGCAGAGTGCGGGGTGGGTTTATCCTGGACCTGGTGTGACAGTACCCAGTCGCAGAGTGCGGGGTAGGTTTATCCTGGACCTGGTGCGACAGTACCCAGTCGCAGAGTGCGGGGTGGGTTTATCCTGGACCTGGTGTGACAGTACCCAGTCGCACAGTGCGGGGTGGGTTTATCCTGGACCTGGTGTGACAGTGCCCAGTCGCACAGTGCGGGGTGGGTTTATCCTGGACCTGGTGTGACAGTACCCAGTCGCACAGTGCGGGGTGGGTTTATCCTGGACCTGGTGTGACAGTACCCAGTCGCACAGTGCGGGGTGGGTTTATCCTGGACCTGGTGTGACAGTACCCAGCCGCAGAGTGCGGGGTGGGTTTATCCTGGACCTGGTGTGACAGTACCCAGCCGCAGAGTGCGGAGTGGGTTTATCCTGGACTTGGTGTGACAGTACCCAGTCGCAGAGTGCGGGGTGGGTTTATCCTGGACCTGGTGTTACAGTGCCCAGTCGCCGAGCGCGGGGTGGGTTTATCCTGGACCTGGTGTGACAGTACCCAGCCGCAGAGTGCGGGGTGGGTTTATCCTGGACCTGGTGTGACAGTACCCAGTCGCAGAGTGCGGGGTGGGTTTATCCTGGACCTGGTGTGACAGTACCCAGTCGCACAGTGCGGGGTGGGTTTATCCTGGACCTGGTGTGACAGTACCCAGTCGCACAGTGCGGGGTGGGATTATCCTGGACCTGGTGTGAAAGTGCCCAGTCGCACAGTGCGGGGTGGGTTTATCCTGGACCTGGTGTGACAGTACCAAGTCGCACAGTGCGGGGTGGGTTTATCCTGGACCTGGTGTGACAGTACCCAGTCGCAGGGTGCGGGGAGGGTTTATCCTGGACCTGGTGTGACAGTACCCATTCGCAGAGTGCAGGGTGAGTTTATCCTGGAACTGGTGTGACAGTACCCAGTCGCAGAGTGCGGGGTGGGTTTATCCTGGACCTGGTGTGACAGTGCCCAGTCGCAGAGTGCGGGGAGGGTTTATCCTGGACCTGGTGTGACAGTGCCCAGTCGCAGAGTGCGGGGAGGGTTTATCTTGGACCTGGTGTGACAGTACCCAGTCGCAGAGTGCGGGGAGGGTTTATCCTGGACCTGGTGTGACAGTACCCAGTCGCAAAGTGCGGGGAGGGTTTATCCTGGACCTGGTGTGACAGTGCCTAGTCGCAGAATGCGGGGTGGGTTTATCCTGGACCTGGTGTGACAGTACCCAGTCGCAGAGTGCGGGGTGGGTTTATCCTAGACCTGGTGTGACAGTGCCCAGTCGCACAGTGCGGGGTGGGTTTATCCTGGACCTGGTGTGACAGTACCCAGTCGCACAGTGCGGAGTGGGTTTATCCTGGACCCGGTGTGACAGTGCCCAGTCGCAGAGTGCGGGGTGGGTTTATCCTGGACCTGGTGTGACAGTACCCAGTCGCACAGTGCGGGGTGATTTTATCCTGGGCCTGGTGTGACAGTGCCCAGTCGCACTGTGCGGGGTGGGTTTATCCTGGGCCTGGTGTGACAGTACCCAGTCGCACAGTGCGGGGTGGGTTTATCCTGGACCTGGTGTGGCAGTACCCAGTCGCAGAGTGCGGGGTGGGTTTATCCTGGACCTGGTGTGACAGTACCCAGTCGCAGAGTGCGGGGTGGGTTTATCCTGGACCTGGTGTGACAGTACCCAGTCGCAGAGTGCGGGGTGGGTTTATCCTGGACCTGGTGTGACAGTACCCAGTCGCACAGTGCGGGGTGGGTTTATCCTGGACCTGGTGTGACAGTACCCAGTCGCACAGTGCGGGGTGGGATTATCCTGGACCTGGTGTGAAAGTGCCCAGTCGCACAGTGCGGGGTGGGTTTATCCTGGACCTGGTGTGACAGTACCAAGTCGCACAGTGCGGGGTGGGTTTATCCTGGACCTGGTGTGACAGTACCCAGTCGCAGGGTGCGGGGAGGGTTTATCCTGGACCTGGTGTGACAGTACCCATTCGCAGAGTGCAGGGTGAGTTTATCCTGGAACTGGTGTGACAGTACCCAGTCGCAGAGTGCGGGGTGGGTTTATCCTGGACCTGGTGTGACAGTGCCCAGTCGCAGAGTGCGGGGAGGGTTTATCCTGGACCTGGTGTGACAGTGCCCAGTCGCAGAGTGCGGGGAGGGTTTATCTTGGACCTGGTGTGACAGTACCCAGTCGCAGAGTGCGGGGAGGGTTTATCCTGGACCTGGTGTGACAGTACCCAGTCGCAAAGTGCGGGGAGGGTTTATCCTGGACCTGGTGTGACAGTGCCCAGTCGCAGAATGCGGGGTGGGTTTATCCTGGACCTGGTGTGACAGTACCCAGTCGCAGAGTGCGGGGTGGGTTTATCCTAGACCTGGTGTGACAGTGCCCAGTCGCACAGTGCGGGGTGGGTTTATCCTGGACCTGGTGTGACAGTACCCAGTCGCACAGTGCGGAGTGGGTTTATCCTGGACCCGGTGTGACAGTGCCCAGTCGCAGAGTGCGGGGTGGGTTTATCCTGGACCTGGTGTGACAGTACCCAGTCGCACAGTGCGGGGTGATTTTATCCTGGGCCTGGTGTGACAGTGCCCAGTCGCACTGTGCGGGGTGGGTTTATCCTGGGCCTGGTGTGACAGTACCCAGTCGCACAGTGCGGGGTGGGTTTATCCTGGACCTGGTGTGACAGTGCCCAGTCGCACAGTGCGGGGTGGGTTTATCCTGGGCCTGGTGTGACAGTACCCAGTCGCACAGTGCGGGGTGGGTTTATCCTGGACCTGGTGTGACAGTGCCCAGTCGCACAGTGCGGGGTGGGTTTATCCTGGACCTGGTGTGACAGTACCCAGTCGCACAGTGCGGGGTGGGTTTATCCTGGACCTGGTGTGACAGTGCCCAGTCGCACAGTGCGGGGTGGGTTTATCCTGGACCTGGTGTGACAGTACCCAGTCGCACAGTGCGGGGTGGGTTTATCCTGGACCTGGTGTGACAGTACCCAGTCGCACAGTGCGGGGTGGGCTTATCCTGGACCTGGTGTGACAGTGCCCAGTCGCAGAGTGCGGGGTGGGTTTATCCTGGACCTGGGTGTGACAGTACCCAGTCGCAGAGTGCGGGGTGGGTTTATCCTGGACCTGGGGTGACAGTACCCAGTCGCAGAGTGCGGGGTGGGTTTATCCTGGACCTGGTGTGACAGTGCCCAGTCGCACAGTACGGGGTGGGTTTATCTTGGACCTGGTGTGACAGTACCCAGTCGCAGAGTGCGGGGAGGGTTTATCCTGGACCTGGTGTGGCAGTACCTAGTCGCAGAGTGCGGGGAGGGTTTATCCTGGACCTGGTGTGACAGTGCCTAGTCGCAGAGTCCTGGGTGGGTTTATCCTGGACCTGGTGTGACAGTACTCAGTCGCACTGTGCGGGGTAGGTTTATCCTGGACCTGGTGTGACAGTACCCAGTCGCAGAGTGCGGGGTGGGTTTATCCTGGACTTGGGGTGACAGTACCCAGTCGCACTGTGCGGGGTGGGTTTATCCTGGACCTGGTGTGACAGTACCCAGTCGCAGAGTGCGGGGTGAGTTTATCCTGGACCTGGTGTGACGGTACCCAGTCGCAGAGTGCGGGGTGGGTTTATCCTGGACCTGGGGTGACAGTACCCAGTCGCAGAGTGCGGGGTTGGTTTATCGTGGACCTGGTGTTACAGTACCCAGTCGCAGAGTGCGGGGTGGGTTTATCCTGGACCTGGGGTGACAGTACCCAGTCGCAGAGTGCGGGGTGGGTTTATCCTGGACCTTGGGTGACAGTACCCAGTCGCAGAGTGCGGGGTGGGTTTATCCTGGACCTGGTGTGACAGTACCCAGTCGCAGAGTGCGGGGTGGGTTTATCCTGGACCTGGTGTGGCAGTACCCAGTCGCAGAGTGCGGGGTGGGTTTATCCTGGACCTGGTGTGACAGTACCCAGTCGCAGAGTGCGGGGTGGGTTTATCCTGGACCTGGTGTGACAGTACCCAGTCGCAGAGTGCGGGGTGGGTTTATCCTGGACCTGGTGTGACAGTAGCCAGTCGCACAGTGCGGAGTGGGTTTATCCTGAACCTGGGGTGACAGTACCCAGTCGCACAGTGCGGGGTGGGTTTATCCTGGACCTGGTGTGACAGTACCCAGTCGCACAGTGCGGGGTGGGTTTATCCTGGACCTGGTGTGACGGTACCCAGTCGCAAAGTGCGGGGTACGGTTATCCTGGACCTGGATTGACAGTACCCAGTCGCACAGTGCGGGGTGGGTTTATCCTGGACCTGGGGTGACAGTACCCAGTCGCAGAGTGCGGGGTGGGTTTATCCTGGACCTGGTGTGACAGTACCCAGTCGCAGAGTGCTGGGTGGGTTTATCCTGGACCTGGTGTGACGGTACCCAGTCGCAAAGTGCGGGGTACGGTTATCCTGGACCTGGGGTGACAGTACCCAGTCGCACAGTGCGGGGTGGGTTTATCCTGGACCTGGGGTGACAGTACCCGGTCGCAGAGTGCGGGGTGGGTTTATCCTGGACCTGGTGTGACAGTACCCAGTCGCACAGTGCGGGGTGGGTTTATCCTGGACCTGGTGTGACAGTACCCAGTCGCACAGTGCGGGGTCGGTTTATCCTGGACCTGGTGTGACAGTACCCAGTCGCACAGTGCGGGGTCGGGTTATCCTGGACCTGGTGTGACAGTACCCAGTCGCAGAGTGCGGGGTGGGTTGATCCTGGACCTGGTGTGACAGTGCCCAGTCGCAGAGTGCGGGGTGGGTTTATCCTGGACCTGGGGTGACAGTACCCAGTCGCAGAGTGCGGGGTGGGTTTATCCTGGACCTGGTGTGACAGTACCCAGTCGCAGAGTGCGGGGTGGGTTTATCCTGGACCTGGTGTGAGAGTACCCAGTCGCAGAGTGCGGGGTGGGTTTATCCTGGACCTGGTGTGACAGTACCCAGTCGCAGAGTGCGGGGTGGGTTTATCCTGGACCTGGTGTGACAGTGCCCAGTCGCAGAGTGCGGGGTGGGTTTATCCTGGATCTGGTGTGACAGTGCCCAGTCGCAGAGTGCGGGGTGGGTTTATCCTGGACTTGGGGTGACAGTACCCAGTCGCAGAGTGCGGGGTGGGTTTATCCTGGACCTGGTGTGACAGTACCCAGTCGCAGAGTGCGGGGTGGGTTTATCCTAGACCTGGGGTGACAGTGCGCAGTCGCAGAGTGCGGGGTGGGTTTATCCTGGACCTGGTGTGACAGTACCCAGTCGCAGAGTGCGGGGTGGGTTTATCCTGGACCTGGTGTGGCAGTACCCAGTCGCAGAGTGCGGGGTGGGTTTATCCTGGACCTGGTGTGACAGTACCCAGTCGCAGAGTGCGGGGTGGGTTTATCCTGGACCTGGTGTGACAGTACCCAGTCGCACAGTGCGGGGTGGGTTTATCCTGGACCTGGTGTGACAGTACCCAGTCGCACAATGCGGAGTGGGTTTATCCTGAACCTGGGGTGACAGTACGCAGTCGCACAGTGCGGGGTGGGTTTATCCTGGACCTGGTGTGACGGTACCCAGTCGCAAAGTGCGGGGTACGGTTATCCTGGACCTGGGGTGACAGTACCCAGTCGCACAGTGCGGGGTGGGTTCATCCTGGACCTGGGGTGACAGTACCCAGTCGCACAGTGCGGGGTGGGTTTATCCTGGACCTGGTGTGACAGTACCCAGTCGCAGAGTGCTGGGTGGGTTTATCCTGGACCTGGTGTGACGGTACCCAGTCGCAGAGTGCGGGGTGGGTTTATCCTGGACCTGGTGTGACGGTACCCAGTCGGAGAGTGCGGGGTGGGTTTATCCTGGACCTGGGGTCACAGTACCCAGTCGCACAGTGCGGGGTGGGTTTATCCTGGACCTGGGGTGACAGTACCCAGTCGCAGAGTGCGGGGTGGGTTTATCCTGGACCTGGGGTGACAGTACCCAGTCGCAGAGTGCGGGGTGGGTTTATCCTGGACCTGGTGTGACAGTACCCAGTCGCACAGTGCGGGGTCGGTTTATCCTGGACCTGGTGTGACAGTACCCAGTCGCACAGTGCGGGGTGGGTTTATCCTGGACCTGGGGTGACAGTACCCAGTCGCAGAGTGCGGGGTTGGTTTATCATGGACCTGGTGTTACAGTACCCAGTCGCAGAGTGCGGGGTGGGTTTATCCTGGACCTGGGGTGACAGTACCCAGTCGCAGAGTGCGGGGTGGGTTTATCCTGGACCTTGAGTGACAGTACCCAGTCGCAGAGTGCGGGGTGGGTTTATCCTGGACCTGGTGTGACAGTACCCAGTCGCACAGTGCGGGGTCGGGTTATCCTGGGCCTGGTGTGACAGTACCCAGTCGCAGAGTGCGGGCTGGGTTGATCCTGGACCTGGTGTGACAGTGCCCAGTCGCAGAGTGCGGGGTGGGTTTATCCTGGACCTGGGGTGACAGTACCCAGTCGCAGAGTGCGGGGTGGGTTTATCCTGGACCTGGTGTGACAGTACCCAGTCGCAGAGTGCGGGGTGGGTTTATCCTGGACCTGGTGTGAGAGTACCCAGTCGCAGAGTGCGGGGTGGGTTTATCCTGGACCTGGTGTGACAGTACCCAGTCGCAGAGTGCGGGGTGGGTTTATCCTGGACCTGGTGTGACAGTGCCCAGTCGCAGAGTGCGGGGTGGGTTTATCCTGGATCTGGTGTGACAGTGCCCAGTCGCAGAGTGCGGGGTGGGTTTATCCTGGACTTGGGGTGACAGTACCCAGTCGCAGAGTGCGGGGTGGGTTTATCCTGGACCTGGTGTGACAGTACCCAGTCGCAGAGTGCGGGGTGGGTTTATCCTGGACCTGGGGTGACAGTGCCCAGTCGCAGAGTGCGGGGTGGGTTTATCCTGGACCTGGTGTGACAGTACCCAGTCGCACAGTGCGGGGTGGGTTACTCCTGGACCTGGTGTGACAGTACCCAGTCGCACTGTGCGGGGTGGGTTTATCCTGGACCTGGTGTGACAGTACCCAGTCGCAGAGAGCGGGGTGGGTTTATCCTGGACCTGGTGTGACAGTACCCAGTCGCAGAGTGCGGGGTCGGTTTATCCTGGACCTGGGGTGACAGTACCCAGTCGCAGAGTGCGGGGTGGGTTTAACCTGGACCTGGTGTGACAGTACCCAGTCGCAGAGTGCGGGGTGGGTTTATCCTGGAACTGGTGTGACAGTACCCAGTCGCACAGGGCGGGGTGGGTTTATCCTGGACCTGGTGTGACAGTACCCAGTCGCACAGTGCGGGGTGGGTTTATCCTGGACCTGGGGTGACAGTACGCAGTCGCACAGTGCGGGGTGGGTTTATCCTGGACCTGGTGTGACAGTACCCAGTCGCACAGTGCGGGGTGGGTTTATCCTGGACCTGGTGTGACAGTACCCAGTCGCAGAGTGCGGGGTGGGTTTATCCTGGACCTGGTGTGGCAGTACCCAGTCGCAGAGTGCGGGGTGGGTTTATCCTGGACCTGGTGTGACAGTACCCAGTCGCAGAGTGCGGGGTGGGTTTATCCTGGACCTGGTGTGACAGTACCCAGTCGCACAGTGCGGGGTGGGTTTATCCTGGACCTGGTGTGACAGTAGCCAGTCGCACAGTGCGGAGTGGGTTTATCCTGAACCTGGGGTGACAGTACCCAGTCGCACAGTGCGGGGTGGGTTTATCCTGGACCTGGTGTGACAGTACCCAGTCGCACAGTGCGGGGTGGGTTTATCCTGGACCTGGTGTGACGGTACCCAGTCGCAAAGTGCGGGGTACGGTTATCCTGGACCTGGGGTGACAGTACCCAGTCGCACAGTGCGGGGTGGGTTTATCCTGGACCTGGGGTGACAGTACCCAGTCGCAGAGTGCGGGGTGGGTTTATCCTGGACCTGGTGTGACAGTACCCAGTCGCAGAGTGCTGGGTGGGTTTATCCTGGACCTGGTGTGACGGTACCCAGTCGCAAAGTGCGGGGTACGGTTATCCTGGACCTGGGGTGACAGTACCCAGTCGCACAGTGCGGGGTGGGTTTATCCTGGACCTGGTGTGACAGTACCCGGTCGCAGAGTGCGGGGTGGGTTTATCCTGGACCTGGTGTGACAGTACCCAGTCGCACAGTGCGGGGTGGGTTTATCCTGGACCTGGTGTGACAGTACCCAGTCGCACAGTGCGGGGTCGGTTTATCCTGGACCTGGTGTGACAGTACCCAGTCGCACAGTGCGGGGTCGGGTTATCCTGGACCTGGTGTGACAGTACCCAGTCGCAGAGTGCGGGGTGGGTTTATCCTGGACCTGGTGTGACAGTGCCCAGTCGCAGAGTGCGGGGTGGGTTTATCCTGGATCTGGTGTGACAGTGCCCAGTCGCACAGTGCGGGGTGGGTTTATCCTGGACCTGGGGTGACAGTACCCAGTCGCAGAGTGCGGGGTTGGTTTATCATGGACCTGGTGTTACAGTACCCAGTCGCAGAGTGCGGGGTGGGTTTATCCTGGACCTGGGGTGACAGTACCCAGTCGCAGAGTGCGGGGTGGGTTTATCCTGGACCTTGAGTGACAGTACCCAGTCGCAGAGTGCGGGGTGGGTTTATCCTGGACCTGGTGTGACAGTACCCAGTCGCACAGTGCGGGGTCGGGTTATCCTGGGCCTGGTGTGACAGTACCCAGTCGCAGAGTGCGGGGTGGGTTGATCCTGGACCTGGTGTGACAGTGCCCAGTCGCAGAGTGCGGGGTGGGTTTATCCTGGACCTGGGGTGACAGTACCCAGTCGCAGAGTGCGGGGTGGGTTTATCCTGGACCTGGTGTGACAGTACCCAGTCGCAGAGTGCGGGGTGGGTTTATCCTGGACCTGGTGTGAGAGTACCCAGTCGCAGAGTGCGGGGTGGGTTTATCCTGGACCTGGTGTGACAGTACCCAGTCGCAGAGTGCGGGGTGGGTTTATCCTGGACCTGGTGTGACAGTGCCCAGTCGCAGAGTGCGGGGTGGGTTTATCCTGGATCTGGTGTGACAGTGCCCAGTCGCAGAGTGCGGGGTGGGTTTATCCTGGACTTGGGGTGACAGTACCCAGTCGCAGAGTGCGGGGTGGGTTTATCCTGGACCTGGTGTGACAGTACCCAGTCGCAGAGTGCGGGGTGGGTTTATCCTGGACCTGGGGTGACAGTGCCCAGTCGCAGAGTGCGGGGTTGGTTTATCCTGGACTTGGTGTGACAGTACCCAGTCGCACAGTGCGGGGTGGGTTACTCCTGGACCTGGTGTGACAGTACCCAGTCGCACTGTGCGGGGTGGGTTTATCCTGGACCTGGTGTGACAGTACCCAGTCGCAGAGAGCGGGGTGGGTTTATCCTGGACCTGGTGTGACAGTACCCAGTCGCAGAGTGCGGGGTCGGTTTATCCTGGACCTGGGGTGACAGTACCCAGTCGCAGAGTGCGGGGTGGGTTTAACCTGGACCTGGTGTGACAGTACCCAGTCGCAGAGTGCGGGGTGGGTTTATCCTGGACCTGGTGTGACAGTACCCAGTCGCACAGGGCGGGGTGGGTTTATCCTGGACCTGGTGTGACAGTACCCAGTCGCACAGTGCGGGGTGGGTTTATCCTGGACCTGGGGTGACAGTACGCAGTCGCACAGTGCGGGGTGAGTTTATCCTGGACCTGGTGTGACAGTACCCAGTCGCACAGTGCGGGGTGGGTTTATCCTGGACCTGGTGTGACAGTACGCAGTCGCACAGTGCGGGGTGGGTTTATCCTGGACCTGGTGTGACGGTACCCAGTCGCAGAGTGCGGGGTACGGTTATCCTGGACCTGGGGTGACAGTACCCAGTCGCACAGTGCGGGGTGGGTTCATCCTGGACCTGGGGTGACAGTACCCAGTCGCACAGTGCGGGGTGGGTTTATCCTGGACCTGGGGTGACAGTACCCAGTCGCAGAGTGCGGGGTGGGTTTATCCTGGACCTGGTGTGAGAGTACCCAGTCGCAGAGTGCGGGGTGGGTTTATCCTGGACCTGGTGTGACAGTACCCAGTCGCAGAGTGCGGGGTGGGTTTATCCTGGACCTGGTGTGACAGTGCCCAGTCGCAGAGTGCGGGGTGGGTTTATCCTGGATCTGGTGTGACAGTGCCCAGTCGCAGAGTGCGGGGTGGGTTTATCCTGGACTTGGGGTGACAGTACCCAGTCGCAGAGTGCGGGGTGGGTTTATCCTGGACCTGGTGTGACAGTACCCAGTCGCAGAGTGCGGGGTGGGTTTATCCTGGACCTGGGGTGACAGTGCCCAGTCGCACAGTGCGGGGTGGGTTTATCCTGGACCTGGTGTGACAGTACCCAGTCGCACAGTGCGGGGTGGGTTACTCCTGGACCTGGTGTGACAGTACCCAGTCGCACTGTGCGGGGTGGGTTTATCCTGGACCTGGTGTGACAGTACCCAGTCGCAGAGAGCGGGGTGGGTTTATCCTGGACCTGGTGTGACAGTACCCAGTCGCAGAGTGCGGGGTCGGTTTATCCTGGACCTGGGGTGACAGTACCCAGTCGCAGAGTGCGGGGTGGGTTTAACCTGGACCTGGTGTGAAAGTACCCAGTCGCAGAGTGCGGGGTGGGTTTATCCTGGACCTGGTGTGACAGTACCCAGTCGCACAGGGCGGGGTGGGTTTATCCTGGACCTGGTGTGACAGTACCCAGTTGCACAGTGCGGGGTGGGTTTATCCTGGACCTGGGGTGACAGTACGCAGTCGCACAGTGCGGGGTGGGTTTATCCTGGACCTGGTGTGACAGTACCCAGTCGCAGAGTGCGGGGTGGGTTTATCCTGGACCTGGTATGACGGTACCCAGTCGCAGAGTGCGGGGTACGGTTATCCTGGACCTGGGGTGACAGTACCCAGTCGCACAGTGCGGGGTGGGTTCATCCTGGACCTGGGGTGACAGTACCCAGTCGCACAGTGCGGGGTGGGTTTATCCTGGACCTGGGGTGACAGTACCCAGTCGCAGAGTGCGGGGTGGGTTTATCCTGGACCTGGTGTGACAGTGCCCAGTCGCACAGTGCGGGGTGGGTTTATCCTGGACCTGGGGTGACAGTACCCAGTCGCAGAGTGCGGGGTGGGTTTATCCTGGACCTGGGGTGACAGTACCCAGTCGCAGAGTGCGGGGTGGGTTTATCCTGGACCTGGTGTGACAGTACCCAGTCGCAGAGTGTGGGGTGGGCTTATCCTGGACCTGGTGTGACAGTACCCAGTCGCAGAGTGCGGGGTACGGTTATCCTGGACCCGAATGTAGAACCTAGAGACAAAGACTGATTTCGACATTCTCAAAATGTTCTTTCAATATTGATACACTGCACAAATGTTGGCTAGACAGAGTGCCATTTCTGGTTCTGCACTTTCATATTAATACAGATTAACCCTAATATTATTGGATTATTGACCGTGTGTTGCTGCACCGTTGCTCTGTTTTCTAGCCAGCTGGATAATACCCAGTGCCGTGATACAGGGAAGTTGCGTTGCAGTAGACCTAAGGGATAAATAAACAACTAGGACGACAAGAACATATGGCTTGGGACTGTCCCAATTGGACACTCATCAAGTGGCCTGGCTGGGAGAACGGTGGGATGTGCGGAGTGCTGACCGCCTTTGATGCTCGTCCACACACAGGTTGTCAGTGGCTTGGTGGTGATGCCCTTCTCCCGCGAGGTTCGCCCGCCTCGTAAAGTGACTACAGCGCCACGGGACGGCCGTCACAGTCAACAAAACAAACGACGCCCTGGCGTCCAGAAGCAACAACCCGAGCAACAACTGCTGAACCAGTCGGTCCCAGAGGACAACAACCAAACTATGCCATCTACATATAGGTGACACGCTGTGAATAACAGCGCAACAGGACAAAGTGGTCATAATTATCAAAGTTGTTATGACATCGTGACGGAATGAGGTTGCTATAACGACGCGACTAGTTTAGATTATTATAACCAGGCGAGAGGAAGAGTTTATTTTAGCGACATGACGGGATGGGGTTGCTATAGCGACGTGACGGGATTGGGTTGTTACAGCGACGTGACGGGATGAGGTTGTAATATGGATGTGACGGGATGAGGTAGCTATAGCAACGGGACTGGGGGCGGTTGTTATAGCGAGGCCACATGGTGAGATTGTTATAGCGAAGAGACGAGATGAGGCTGTTATAGCGGCATGACAGAATGACGTCGTCTGCCTACACTACACGCTATCTGACGTCATCAGCCGACAATACACGCTGTCTGACGTTATCAGTCTACACTACACGCAATCTGACGTCATCAACCTACCCTATGCACTATCTGACGTCATCAACCTACCCTATGCACTATCTGACGTCATCAACCTACCCTATGCACTATCTGACATCATCATCCCATCCGACACGATATCGGACGTCATCAACCTACACTACACTCAATCTGACGTCATCAACCTACAGTACACTCAATCTGACGTCATCAACCTACACTACACTCAATCTGACGTCATCAACCTACACTACACTCAATCTGACGTCATCAACATACACTATGCATCATCTGACGTCATTAACCTACACTAAACGCCATTTGACGTCATAAACATACACTATACGCTAACTGACGTCATCAACCTACACAACACCGCCAGCTGTCATTAACCTACCGCACCCGCGCCATGAGTCACCAAGTTGTGGACCAATGTGGCAACATTCTCATGTATAACCTCAAGACTAACGACCTGTTCATATTGCCTCGGACCTGGAGATAGCGAAACGAATCCAGATTGGGTTCAAGTCACCTCCCATTATGTTAGCCGCCGGCTGTCCGCTGCAATGCCCGAGGCCACGACCACGTGTCCTTATCAGCCATCACCATGGCCACGGCTCCCACCGCATACCCCTGGCAGTAGACGGATGACTGGAGCGTCATTACACTACATATCGTGAATTATGATACAATTGGCTTGCCATAAGGTCGGAGCAGATTGGCGGAGGAGCGTGTTGGTGGCTGGTTTGATGGGACACCCTGAGTATTGGGTCTATACATCTGGATGGCAGCATGACGGTCGAGGCGGGGGAGACCCTGAGGGTAATTGATAATGGATGCCATCCGATTTATGCCCATAATACAAGGACGAGCTTTTAATATAAGAATCGCAGCATATATAAATCAGATCAGCTCGATGATTAGAAGACACTGTTTAGAACATTCAGAAGTCTTCGGAATGGAAGTCTGTGAAATTGTGGATAATGGCTATGTGAGGAGTACTCATAACTAGGGATGGAAACGAAATTTAAGTGTTGGTGTCTCGGACCACTTGTCTGCACCCAAAGGCTAAACTCGGCCAATGAACCTCCTTGTGTGATGAGGGATGAACGGATGAAATGTGGCCCAGTTCTGCAAAGTAAAGGGAAATAATGTTACAATGAAACCATGGTAATGTGCGCGTCTAATACAACAATATAGGGTGCTTACTCTCTTTCGGACACTCACGGGGACAATGCTATAAGTGGAACCCGTGGGTTTACTCTCATTGAACCTACCGGTACTGATGGCTGACGTGTCATTGCGGAACAGCTCCTTCCGCCCGGCGGCTCCCTGGCGGGGTGGGGGGAGGGGGCGGATGGGGGGGGCGCAGTCTGCCTGATACATTCATCACTTCCATAGCAATAATCGTCGTTAGTATGATCTCAAGGCACCAGTGTCGCCGGCTATTGGACGCCTGCCATGCAGGGTCTCGTGGGGACTTGGCATCTATTAGCCAGCATAAAGACCTGATTGGTTTCTTGCGCCGCTCGCTGGCTGTTGGCTACATGCTGGTTGGCTGGAGCCATGACAGTTCTACGGTGTACTGGGGCGGAATGGACGTGGGGGCAGCTTGCAAGCCATGACAGTTCTACGGTGCTCTGGGGCGGGGTGGACATGGGGCAGCTTGCAAGCCATGGCAGTCTTACAGTGCACTGGGGCGGGATGGACATGGGGCAGCTTGCAAGCCATGGCAGTCTTACAGTGTACTGGGGCGGGATGGACATGGGGCAGCTTGCAAGCCATGGCAGTCTTACAGTGCACTGGGGCGGGATGGACATGGGGCAGCTTGCAAGCCATGGCAGTCTTACAGTGCACTGGGGCGGGATGGACATGGGGCAGCTTGCAAGCCATGGCAGTCTTACAGTGCACTGGGGCGGGATGGACATGGGGCAGCTTGCAAGCCACTGCAGTTTTACAATGCACTGGGGCGAGATGGACATGGGGCAGCTTGCAAGCCATGACAGTTCTACGGTGCTCTGGGGCGGGATGGACATGGGGCAGCTTGCAAGCCATGACAGTTTTAAAGTGCACTGGGGCGGGATGGACATGGGGCAGCTTGCAAGCCATGGCAGTCTTACAGTGCACTGGGGCGGGATGGACATGGGGCAGCTTGCAAGCCATGGCAGTCTTACAGTGCACTGGGGCGGGATGGACATGGGGCAGCTTGCAAGCCATGGCAGTTTTACAGTGCACTGGGGCGGGATGGACATGGGGCAGCTTGCAAGCCATTGCAGTTTTACAGTGCATTGGGGCGAGATGGACATGGGGCAGCTTGCAAGCCATGACAGTTCTACGGTGCTCTGGGGCGGGATGGACATGGGGCAGCTTGCAAGCCATGACAGTTTTAAAGTGCACTGGGGCGGGATGGACATGGGGCAGCTTGCAAGCCATGGCAGTCTTACAGTGCACTGGGGCGGGATGGACATGGGGCAGCTTGCAAGCCATGGCAGTCTTACAGTGCACTGGGGCGGGATGGACATGGGGCAGCTTGCAAGCCATGGCAGTCTTACAGTGCACTGGGGCGGGATGGACATGGGGCAGCTTGCAAGCCATGGCAGTCTTACAGTGCACTGGGGCGGGATGGACATGGGGCAGCTTGCAAGCCATTGCAGTTTTACAGTGCATTGGGGCGAGATGGACATGGGGCAGCTTGCAAGCCATGACAGTTCTACGGTGCTCTGGGGCGGGATGGACATGGGGCAGCTTGCAAGCCATGACAGTTTTAAAGTGCACTGGGGCGGGATGGACATGGGGCAGCTTGCAAGCCATGGCAGTCTTACAGTGCACTGGGGCGGGATGGACATGGGGCAGCTTGCAAGCCATGGCAGTCTTACAGTGCACTGGGGCGGGATGGACATGGGGCAGCTTGCAAGCCATGGCAGTCTTACAGTGCACTGGGGCGGGATGGACATGGGGCAGCTTGCAAGCCATGGCAGTCTTACAGTGCACTGGGGCGGGATGGACATGGGGCAGCGCTCCATCTGTTCTAAGTCCAACTTTCTTGTTTTCCATATTAAGCCATTTTCTGGCACAATTAAACCATTTGTTTCTATATTACTACCCACTTTTGGCGCCCCATAACTTTTCGATGCCACTCTTGACATTTCTCTTTCTCTCTATTCTAATGATCCCTTCCATTAGTCTTTCTTTCACAATCCGTCCCTTTCTCCCTTCTCCATCCAGCTGACCCTTGTCCCTCTTCCTTATTTGTCCGTTTTCCGATGATGCTTTCTGTCTTCCGTCTTGTATTGCACTTCTGTCTCGTCCTCTGAGAGGCTGTTACCTTACCCCCCCCCCTCCACCACCACACCACCCCTCCCTTCCTCTGTCCCGCTCCCGTGGGGCTCAGCGAGGCAGTGTTTGAAGCTGGCATCATTCCATTGCACCGGTCCAGAATAAAGACAAACTGTCGGATTTGACCATCGGCGAGACCCCTGGGAGGAATGGTCACATGCCAGTACACCAGTCACCCAAGGCACAACCTAACGGCCGGTCACTGAACTACCCGGCAGCCAGTGAAAGACCATACCGGGGCCAGAGCCTTGAAACCTGCCGTCACCGATTACTACATTTGCTTGTTAAGACACAAATGTTCAATTTTCGTCTTATGTCGGCGTGTTCCGTTTTCCGGTCCGTCTGTTTGTCCGTTAACGCATATCTGTCGAATGCCTTTAGATATCGACTTCAAAATTCACAAAATGATGCGGAATGGCAATCGTCAGGCTAAGTTCGTAGATGGGCTATGTAGGTCAAAGTTCGAGGTCACAGGAATTTTTCGCAATTCGCTTAACCATTGAAAGATAAGACCAAAAAACGGAAAAATAGCTATAACGTTCGCAGTTTCCATTTAATCACGCTGCCAATTGTTTCACGTATTGGGCCTATTAGTACCTTCTATATCGTTATTCATTTGTGCAAATCGCCCAAATAGTTTTCCCGATAAAAATTCCCAAAATTTAACATGGGATCCTATGGGAGCATTTTGGCGGGAACATGGCCTCCTCAATTGCTGCATGAAGGGGACATGTCAGACAAACGACACCTTACGTGAAACATGACATTAGTATTTGGGCGCAACGTACTATATTGATCAAGGTCACGCTTCCAAGGTCAAGGTCACATCAAGGTCAAGGTTACGAAACATGTTTTTCCGCGTTCGGGGTTTGTTTTAGAGTATTCTTCAGAGACAGGCGCAAAAGCAATATGCCCTCAGATTTCACCTCACATTTATAGTTTTCGAGTTATTGGATGATCAATTTTGACATTGCCGAAAGTGTAAATTCGCTGTGAGTACATATAAGGAGGTAGATATCTTATATGTGGTGGAATATGTACCCATGTTACTGGCATCACGTTTGCCACATTGCATCAAAATCGAAGCAGTGGTTTGGACGCTAGCCCATTATAAAGCCTCGACACGCCAAATGACTGACGGCGTGCCACGCCAACGTCATGAAATGGGTCTTAACATAGCCGTCTTTGTCCCATAACCACAATTTTCGTCTTCCTTTTCATATTTCCTTTTCATATGATAAATGATATAAATTGCGGAAATATTAGGGGCATAATGTGGTCCCTAATAGCACCCCCCCCCCCCCACCCCGGATCCGCCCCTGTGACCTCAGTAGTTTCGTCGATATAAAACGAGAAAATGCAAATGGCGGCTTCGGTCACACGATGGGCATGTTGTGCGCCAACAGTTGAGCTTAACCACGCTCTGCCTTCGACTCACTCCGCTAGGGCTTCATTATATCTCTGTTGTCGCCTACGTCCTCAATTCATTTTCACACTCGCTCGCCTCCAGGAACACGGAGTGGAGACGACATTACCGGAGTGGAGGCGACATTACCGGAGTGGAGACGACATTACCGGAGTGGAGGCGACATTACCGGAGTGGAGACGACATTACCGGAGTGGAGGCGACATTACCGGAGTGGAGACGACATTACCGGAGTGGAGGCGACATTACCGGAGTGGAGACAACATTACCGGAGTGGAGACGACATTACCGGAGTGGAGGCGACATTACCGGAGTGGAGGCGACATTACCGGAGTAGAGGCGACATTACCGGAGTGGAGGCGACATTACCGGAGTGGAGACATTACCGGAGTGGAGACGACATTACCGGAGTGGAGACGACATTACCGGAGTGGAGGCGACATTACCGGAGCGGAGACGACAATACCGGAGTGGAGGCGACATTACCGGAGTGGAGGCGACATTACCGGGGTGGAGACGACATTACCGGAGTGGAGGCGACACTACCGGAGTGGAGGCGACATTACCGGAGTGGAGACGACATTACCGGAGTGGAGGCGACATTACCGGAGTGGAAGCGACATTACCGGAGTGGAGGCGACATTACCGGAGTGGAGACGACATTACCGGAGTGGAGGCGACATTACCGGAGTTGAGGCGACATTACCGGAGTGGAGACGACATTACCGGAGTGGAGGCGACATTACCGGAGTGGAGACGACATTACCGGAGTGGAGACGACATTACTTGAGTGGAGGCGACATTACCGGATTGGAGGCGACATTACCGGAGTGGAGACGACATTACCGGAGTGGAGGCGACATTACCGGAGTGGAGGCGACATTACCGGAGTGGAGGCGACATTACCGGGGGGGGGGGGAGGCTGTCACCGCCCTGTGGTGAGGTTGGGGGGGGGGGGGCTGGCTGTCACCGCCCTGTGGTGAGGTAGGGGGGGGGGCTGGCTGTCACCGCCCTGTGGCTAGGTGGGAGGGGAGGCTGGCTGTCACCGCCCTGTGGTGAGGTGGGAGGGGGGGGGGGCTGGCTGTCACCTCACTGTGGTGAAGTGGGGGGGTGGGGGGGGGGCTGTCACCCCCCTGCGGTGAGGTGCGGGGGGGGGGGGGGGGTGCTGGCTGTCACCTCCCGATTGTGACGGGGGCGTTGGCTGCTACCGCCCTTTGTCACCGCACTGTGGGGGTGGGGACTGGCTGTTACCATCCTGTACGGGGTAGGGATGGGGTGGCTGTCACCGCACTGTGGGGGTGGGGACTGGCTGTCACCATCCTGTACGGGGTAGGGATGGGGTGGCTGTCACTGCACTGGGGGGGGGGGGGGTGCTGGCTGTCACCATCCTGTATGGGGTGGGGATGGGGTGGCTGTCACCGCACTGTGGGGGGGGGGGGGGCTGGCTGTCACCGCCCTGTTGGGGGGTGGGGTGTTGGCTGCTACCGCCCTTTGGAGAGGGAGAGGGGGCTTGTCTATCACCGCCCTGTACGGGGTGAAGAGCTGGCTCTCACCTCACTCTGGTGAGGTGGGTGGGGGGCGGGCTGGCTCTCACCACCCTGAGATGAGGTGGGGGGGGGACTGAATATCATCTCCCCGTGGTGGGATGGGGGGGGGGTCCCGACTGTCTGACCGCCCCTCTGACCGTCATTCGTTCGGGCCCGGGGCCATCACTCTCCCGGCTGCCATGGGGCCCTATGAATGCCGCAGGATTACTGATCTCCTTTACGTGTGCCCCAAATTAGCCATTAGTTTTTCTTAGTGTCACGACATGCCCGCCGCGCCAGTGGCCGCCTCCTTCACCCCCGGAGACGCCTCCCTCACCCCCGGGGCGGCCCCCCTCACGCCCGGAGACGCCTCCCTCACCCCAGGGGCCGCCCCCCTCATTCAACGTGTCTCTGAGCGAAGGCGAAAGGGTGGCTCAAAGTGACTTATTACCCCCCTCCCTCCACCCCCTCTATCTCTTTCTCCTCTCCACGTCGAGATGGCCACTTTTCGTCCACTTTTTCTACTCTTATGTATATTTATCTTCCACTGTTAGGTTTTTCAGTGCCTTTCTTATCTCTAAAGTCTTCTCAGATCTTTGCAAAGGCACGCCACCAGCTCGATGATGACTGAGACATAGCAAAAAGGGACTTCCAGTGCCACAGCCTCGGCTCGGGTTCTTTGTACATACACTGGACAAAGCATGAGCCCAGGATCTTAGCGCCAGGAGAAATACCTGGATATATTTTTCTCGTGATCAAATGATCAAGTAACGACCTTGTGAATCACAGGCTGTTAGCAAACCAATTTATCTTCTGCATTATAAAATGGATAAACAATGGTGAAATATCGCACATGGTGGAGTCCCCATCTCCTTATGGTAGGGGGGGGCCTTAATATCACACATGGTGGAGTCCTCATCACCTTATGGTAAGGGGGGCCTTAATATCACACATGGTGGAGTCCCCATCACCTTTTGGTAGGGGGGGGCCTTAGTATCACACATGGTGGAGTCCCCATCACCTTATGGTAGGAGGGGGGGGCCTTAATATCACACATGGTGGAGTCCCCATCACCTTATGGTAGGGGGGGGCCTTAATATCACACATGGTGGAGTCCCCATCACCTTTTGGTAGGGGGGGGCCTTAGTATCACACATGGTGGAGTCCCCATCACCTTATGGTAGGAGGGGGGGCCTTAATATCACACATGGTGGAGTCCCCATCACCTTATGGTAGGGGGGGGGGCCTTAATATCACACATGGTGGAGTCCCCATCACCTTATGGTAGGAGGGGGCCTTAATATCACACATGGTGGAGTCCCCATCACCTTATGGTAGGGGGGGCCTTAATATCACACATGGTGGAGTCCCCATCACCTTATGGTAGGGGGGGGGCCTTAATATCACACATGGTGGAGTCTCCATCACCTTATGGTAGGGGGGGGGGCCTTAATATCACACATGGTGGAGTCCCCATCACCTTATGGTAGGGGGGGGGGCCTTAATATCACACATGGTGGAGTCCCCATCACATTATGGTAGAGGGGGGGGGCCTTAATATCACACGTGGTGGAGTCCCCATCACCTTTTGTTAGGGGGGGGGGGATTAGTATCACACATGGTGGAGTCCCCATCACCTTATGGTAGAGGGGGGCCTTAATATCACACATGGTGGAGTCCCCATCACCTTATGGTAGGGGGGGGCCTTAATATCACACATGGTGGAGTCCCCATCACCTTATGGTAGGAGGGGGCCTTAATATCACACATGGTGGAGTCCCCATCACCTTGTGGTAGGGGGGGGGCCTTAATGTCACACATGGTGGAGTCCCCATTACCTTATGGTAGGGGGGGGGGGCCTTAATATCACACATGGTGGAGTCCCCATCACCTTATGGTAGGGGGGGGGCCTTAATATCACACATGGTGGAGTCCCCATCACCTTATGGTAGAGGGGGGGCCTTAATATCACACATGGTGGAGTCCCAATCATCTTATGGTAGGGGGGGCCTTAATATCACACATGGTGGAGTCCCCATCACCTAATGGTAGGGGGGGGGGCCTTAATATCACACATGGTGGAGTCCCCATCACCTTATGGTAGGGGGGGGGGCCTTAATATCACACATGGTGGAGTCCCCATCACCTTATGGTAGGGGGGGCCTTAATATCACACATGGTGGAGTCCCCATCACCTTATGGTAGGGGGGGGGCCTTAATATCACACATGGTGGAGTCTCCATCACCTTATGGTAGGGGGGGGGGCCTTAATATCACACATGGTGGAGTCCCCATCACCTTATGGTAGGGGGGGGCCTTAATATCACACATGGTGGAGTCCCCATCACATTATGGTAGAGGGGGGGGGCCTTAATATCACACGTGGTGGAGTCCCCATCACCTTTTGTTAGGGGGGGGGGATTAGTATCACACATGGTGGAGTCCCCATCACCTTATGGTAGAGGGGGGCCTTAATATCACACATGGTGGAGTCCCCATCACCTTATGGTAGGGGGGGGGGCCTTAATATCACACATGGTGGAGTCCCCATCACCTTATGGTAGGAGGGGGCCTTAATATCACACATGGTGGAGTCCCCATCACCTTGTGGTAGGGGGGGGGCCTTAATGTCACACATGGTGGAGTCCCCATCACCTTATGGTAGGGGGGGCCTTAATATCACACATGGTGGAGTCCCCATCACCTTATGGTAGGGGGGGGGGCCTTAATATCACACGTGGTGGAGTCCCCATCACCTTATGGTAGAGGGGGGGGCCTTAATATCACACATGGTGGAGTCCCAATCATCTTATGGTAGGGGGGGCCTTAATATCACACATGGTGGAGTCCCCATCACCTAATGGTAGGGGGGGGGCCTTAATATCACACATGGTGGAGTCCCCATCACCTTATGGTAGGGGGGGGGCCTTAATATCACACATGGTGGAGTCCCAATCACCTTATGGTTGGGGGAGGGCTTAATATCACACATGGTGGAGTCCCCATCACCTTATGGTAGGGGGGGCCTTAATATCACACATGGTGGAGTCCCCATCACCTTATGGTAGGGGGGGGGGCCTTAATATCACACATGGTGGAGTCCCCATCACCTTATGGTAGGGGGGGGGGCCTTAATATCACACATGGTGGAGTCCCCATCACCCTATGGTAGGGGGGGGCCTTAATATCACACATGGTGGAGTCCCCATCACCTTATGGTAGGGGGGGGCCTTAATATCACACATGGTGGAGTCCCCATCACCTTATGGTAGGGGGGGGGGCCTTAATATCACACATGGTGGAGTCCCCATCACCTTATGGTAGGGGGGGGGCTTTAATATCACACATGGTGGAGTCCCCATCACCTTATGGTAGGGGGGGGCCTTAATATCACACATGGTGGAGTCCCCATCACCTTATGGTAGGGAGGGGGGGGGGGCCTTAATATCACACATGGTGGAGTCCCCATCACCTTATGGTAGGGGGGGGGCTTTAATATCACACATGGTGGAGTCCCCATCACCTTATGGTAGGGGGGGGCCTTAATATCACACATGGTGGAGTCCCCATCACCTTATGGTAGGGGGTGGGCTTTAATATCACACATGGTGGAGTCCCCATCACCTTATGGTAGTGGGGGCCTTAATATCACACATGGTGGAGTCCCCATCACCTTATGGTAGGGGGGAGGGGCTTTAATATCACACATGGTGGAGTCCCCATCACCTTATGGTAGGGGGGGGGGCTTTAATATCACACATGGTGGAGTCCCCATCACCTTATGGTAGGGGGGGGGCCTTAATATCACACATGGTGGAGTCCCCATCACCTTATGGTAGTGGGGGCCTTAATATCACACATGGTGGAGTCCCCATCACCTTATGGTAGGGGGGGGGCTTTAATATCACACATGGTGGAGTCCCCATCACCTTATGGTAGGGGGTGGGCTTTAATATCACACATGGTGGAGTCCCCATCACCTTATGGTAGTGGGGAGGGGCTTTAATATCACACATGGTGGAGTCCCCATCACCTTATGGTAGGGGGGGGGCTTTAATATCACACATGGTGGAGTCCCCATCACCTTATGGTAGGGGGGAGGGGCTTTAATATCACACATGGTGGAGTCCCCATCACCTTATGGTAGGGAGGGGGGGGCCTTAATATCCCACATGGTGGAGTCCCCATCACCTTATGGTAGGGGAGGGGGTCTTAATATCACACATGGTGGAGTCCCCATCACCTTATGGTAGCCATTAATGTCCCGATATACCGCCTGGTAACCTGGACCACAGTTACTAATGTCACCCGGCAAGCCATTAATGTCCCGATATACCGCCTGGTAACCTGGACCACAGCTACACTCAATACAAACCTCGGACTCCGATGATCCGACGATATTTTATGTTTCCAAGCGGTAAAGAGCAAATGAATTGTCGAAAGCTTTTCCCGCTTTACCTTTCCGCAACAGCCAAATGTAAGATCGGCTGTTTTAATGTTCAAAAGTAAACGGGAAAACGAATACATGGTAGGACTATTTCCCAGGAAATCATTTCGCAAACGTTCCGCAAACGTTATATTGTTAGCTGTGTTGGTCCACCACTCAGCCCGTATCTGTTAACCCTGCTTGGCACCTTCCAGCCGTGTTAAGGACAAATAGTTTCCCGGTGTACAACAGAAACATGCCACTCACCAAGTGTATGTTCCGAATGACACAGTATTCAAGTAGCGAACCAGACCACGGGGAGCCGTCAATCCATTGGCGGCAGGCACGTGTCCGGCGTAACTCGGGCCATGGTGGTGGCCCTGGGGAACATTCTGATGCGACTGGACTCATAATGCACCCTTCTAAGGTCTCTGAAGGGTCTGGACGGCTCGTGTCGCAGCCCGGTGTTGTTGCGCTTGGATGAACAGGGCGCCCAAGCGAGAACACGAGGGTGAGAAAGCGAGGGCGAGAACGCGAGGGCGAGAACGCGAGGGCGAGAACGCGAGATCAATCTGGCGTTACCGCCCTCGCGATATCGCCTTCTCGTGTTCTCGCGTTTTTGTGCCAGGCGAGAATGCGAGGTAGCGAGTGGCATTGGCCACCATATAGGACTGTATGCAATTGGCCGCCTTTCGGGTAACTCTTGCTCGCTTTACTCTGCATAGTCGTGTAGGTAGCTCGCAAACGGCGTGACTTATAGCTGCATAATTTTCAATAGACCGTTCCAGATACCACTGGCGACATCGTTAAAAATCGTTTGAAAATCGATTCCCGCATGCGTTTATCATGCATGCGTAAGGAGTTGAGGTTCAGTTCAGGTTCAGGTGCCCGGCTTCAACGTTTCTTTTGTCAGGGTTAGGTTTGTTTTATGGCATTGTTATTCTCAGAGCAAACACATAAGATGTCTCTATAAACTGTCCTGTGAGTATTATATTATATAATGAACTCACAACTTATACTTACTAGATTAAGAACAGTTTAACAGTCTTATCAGTTCGGGCCATATTATCGCTTTATCACAAGTTATAATGGGTGCACATCGGACAAGTCATGTATTTTGTAAATTATTTATTGTTAAATGAGATTTTTATCGCAGACATATTAGATTGCAGAAAGATCATTATTTCCGCACTGAAAAACATTAACAAACCTGGAGTATGACCGCTTTCCTGATACACCTAGCGTTACGGGAATGGAAGTCATTACATAGTCGCCGGTTGGCATATATATCAGCCGTTTTCTTAGCTTATATGCCTTCATCTAATTAGAATGGTATGTTTTGATCGTCAAGATTTTTATCCATATAAAGTGGGTTTTTGGTCTAAAAAAACCCTGTTAACCTATGACAAACTGTTGAACATTATGCAGCCATAAATCAGTGACATTCGATGCACCGTACAAAAGCGGATCACAATGGCGATCGCAATCAGTTTTCGCCATTTAGGACTAATATTGCACAATTCAAGGGAGCTGTCTTCACGTACTCGATATGGTCCCGATGGCCGTCCACAGACTGTGTGGGGGGGGGGGGGGCTAAGGGGGGTGGTGTAGCGTCACAATGACATGTATGATATGATCCCGATGGCCTCCCATACCTGACACGTGACCTGTGGTATTGCAGTTCACGATGTCGTCTTTATGAACAACGTGGGAAGCCGTTTCAGGTCATTAGTGTGGCCAGGAAGTCGGTGAGACTAGGGCGATGAGATATAACTTGTCATTAGCGTGGCCAGGAAGTCGGTGAGACTATGGCGATGAGATATAACTTGTCATTAGCGTGGCCAGGAAGTCGGTGAGACTAGGAAGATGAGATATAACTTGTCATTAGCGTGGCCAGGAAGTCGGTGAGACTAGGGCGATGAGATATAACTTGTCATTAGCGTGGCGAGGAAGTCGGTGAGACTAGGGCGATGAGATATAACTTGTCATTAGCGTTGCCAGGAAGTCGGTGAGACTAGGGCGGTGAGATATAGTTTCTCATTAGCGTGGCCAGGAAGTCGGTGAGACTAGGGCGGTGAGATATAACTTGTCATTAGAGTGGCCAGGAAGTCGGTGAGACTAGGGCGATGAGATATAACTTGTCATTAGCGTGGCCAGGAAGTCGGTGAGACTAGGGGAGTGAGATATAACTTGTCATTAGCGTGGCCAGGAAGTCGGTGAGACTAGGGGAGTGAGATATAACTTGTCATTAGCGTGGCCAGGAAGTCGGTGAGACTAGGGCGATGAGATATAACTTGTCATTAGCGTGGCCGGGAAGTCGGTGAGACTAGGGCGATGAGATATAACTTGTCATTAGCGTTGCCAGGAAGTCGGTGAGACTAGGGCGATGAGATATAACTTGTCATTAGCGTGGCCAGGAAGTCGGTGAGACTAGGGCGGTGAGATATAACTTGTCATTAGCGTGGCCAGGAAGTCGGTGAGACTAGGGTGATGAGATATAACTTGTCATTAGTGTGGCCGGGAAGTCGGTGAGACTAGGGTGATGAGATATAACTTGTCATTAGCGTGGCCAGGAAGTCGGTGAGACTAGGGCGATGAGATAAACTTGTCATTAGCGTGGCCAGGAAGTCGGTGAAATTAGGGCGGTGAGATATAACTTGTCATTAGTGTGGCCGGGAAGTCGGTGAGACTAGGGCGATGAGATATAACTTGTCATTAGCGTGGCCAGGAAGTCGGTGAAATTAGGGCGGTGAGATATAACTTGTCATTAGTGTGGCCGGGAAGTCGGTGAGACTAGGGTGATGAGATATAACTTGTCATTAGCGTGGCCAGGAAGTCGGTGAAATTAGGGCGGTGAGATATAACTTGTCATTAGTGTGGCCGGGAAGTCGGTGAGACTAGGGCGATGAGATATAACTTGTCATTAGCGTGGCCAGGAAGTCGTTGAGACTAGGGCGATGAGATAAACTTGTCATTAGCGTGGCCAGGAAGTTGGTGAGACTAGGGCGATGAGATATAACTTGTCATTAGCGTTGCCAGGAAGTCGGTGAGACTAGGGCGGTGAGATATAACTTGTCATTAGCGTGGCCGGGAAGTCGGTGAGACTAGGGCGATGAGATATAACTTGTCATTAGCGTGGCCAGGAAGTCGGTGAGACTAGGGCGGTGAGATATAACTTGTCATTAGCGTGGCCAGGAAGTCGGTGAGACTAGGGCGGTGAGATATAACTTGTCATTAGCGTGGCCAGGAAGTCGGTGAGACTAGGGCGGTGAGATATAACTTGTCATTAGCGTGGCCAGGAAGTCGGTGAGACTAGGGCGGTGAGATATAACTTGTCATTAGCGTGGCCAGGAAGTCGGTGAGACTAGGGCGGTGAGATATAACTTGTCATTAGCGTGGCCAGGAAGTCGGTGAGACTAGGGCGGTGAGATATAACTTGTCATTAGCGTGGCCAGGAAGTCGGTGAGACTAGGGCGGTGAGATATAACTTGTCATTAGCGTGGCCAGGAAGTCGGTGAGACTAGGGCGGTGAGATATAACTTGTCATTAGCGTGGCCAGGAAGTCGGTGAGACTAGGGCGGTGAGATATAACTTGTCATTAGCGTGGCCAGGAAGTCGGTGAGACTAGGGCGATGAGTTATAATTGTCATTAGCGTGGCCAGGAAGTCGGTGAGACTAGGGCGGTGAGATATAACTTGTCATTAGCATGGCCAGGAAGTCGGTGAGACTAGGGCGATGAGATATAACTTGTCATTAGCGTGGCCAGGAAGTCGGTGAGACTAGGGCGGTGAGATATAACTTGTCATTAGCGTGGCCAGGAAGTCGGTGAGACTAGGGCGGTGAGATATAACTTGTCATTAGCGTGGCCAGGAAGTCGGTGAGACTAGGGCGGTGAGATATAACTTGTCATTAGCGTGGCCAGGAATTCGGTGAGACTAGGGCGGTGAGATATAACTTGTCATTAGCGTGGCCAGGAAGTCGGTGAGACTAGGGCGGTGAGATATAACTTGTCATTAGCGTGGCCAGGAAGTCGGTGAGACTAGGGCGGTGAGATATAACTTGTCATTAGCGTGGCCAGGAAGTCGGTGAGACTAGGGCGGTGAGATATAACTTGTCATTAGCGTGGCCAGGAAGTCGGTGAGACTAGGGCGGTGAGATATAACTTGTCATTAGCGTGGCCAGGAAGTCGGTGAGACTAGGGCGGTGAGATATAACTTGTCATTCATTCTGGTGAAGGTATAATGAAGGAAACTAACGTTTGGTCTAGCTAATGAACAAAACTAACGTTTGGTCTACGCCCCGCCCCCCCCCCTCCTCCCAAACCC
Source organism: Arenicola marina (assembly GCA_964019135.1). NCBI lineage: Eukaryota > Metazoa > Annelida > Polychaeta > Arenicolidae > Arenicola > Arenicola marina. The sequence goes on along the minus strand of OZ025256.1, from coordinate 36,653,067 downwards.
CTTTCAATTAGCAGCGAGAACCGCCTGGGGGCACTACATTACTGCAGTGATGGGGGGTGTCGCTTAACCCGCACAGAGCATTTGGAGAAAGAGGACAAAAGTGAGCGATTTGGTATATATTAGGCGAGAAATTGTTAATACAAGTATGCATACATAACTAACTATATGTAGCGCCCCCCCCCCCCCCCCTCGTCGGCCACGGAACCCGTTTTGCATTAAGTGGGGTGAGGTTTATGGTTTAAAGTCCTGTCAGCACGTGTTGGCAATGCACCTCAACAAACCTAACAGACAAAGGCTGGCGAGCTAACTGGCCTGATATTGTGACAACTTGCTAATTCCCGTTATTTATGCAAGATATCGTGTGACAGCGGGACCTATGCAAAACGAAAGCGGTGGCACCACAGATTGACACAGGACGTCTCGGTGTCGTTGCACATTGGTTAAACAATCCACCTAGCTGTCCGCTGAACGAGAGCCTAAACGAGTGATGATTTGCATAACGCCGCCCCCCCCCCGTCCCGTCATATAATAGGCGGGACAGTGATTGCGCACTTCCAGAAATGCACTTTATTCATGTGAGTTTGTGTCTTTTACCAGATACCTTCATATCTGACAGCTACCTTGAAATTTATTTTGTAACATTCCAAGAGATCTCCATGTAACTTTTATCATCTGTTTGCTGGGTGTGCAATCACTGGCACCTGCGCAATCACTGGTACCTGGGCAATCACTGACACCTGCGCAATCACTGGTACCTGCGCAATCACTGGTACCTGGGCAATCACTGGTACCTGGGCAATCACTGGTACCTGCGCAATCATTGGTACCTGCGCAATCACTGGTACCTGCGCAATCACTGGTACCTGCGCAATCACTGGTACCTGCGCAATCACTGGTACCTGCGCAATCACTGGTACCTGCGCAATCACTGGTACCTGCGCAATCACTGGCACCTGCGCAATCACTGGTACCTGCGCAATCACTGGTACCTGCGCAATCACTGGTACCTGCGCAATCACTGGTACCTGCGCAATCACTGGTACCTGCGCAATCACTGGTACCTGGGCAATCACTGGTACCTGGGCAATCACTGGTACCTGGGCAATCACTGGTACCTGGGCAATCACTGGTACCGGCGCAATCACTGGTACCGGCGCAATCACTGGTACCTGCGCAATCACTGGTACCTGCGCAATCACTGGTACCTGCGCAATCACTAGTACCTGGGCAATCACTGGTACCTGCGCAATCACTGGTACCTGGGCAATCACTGGTACCTGCGCAATCACTGGTACCTGCGCAATCACTGGTACCTGCGCAATCACTGGTACCTGGGCAATCACTGGTACCTGGGCAATCACTGGTACCTGCGCAATCACTGGTACCTGCGCAATCACTGGTACCTGCGCAATCACTGGTACCTGCGCAATCACTGGTACCTGGGCAATCACTGGTAACTGCGCAATCACTGGTACCTGGGCAATCACTGGTACCTGGGCAATCACTGGTACCTGCGCAATCACTGGTACCTGCGCAATCACTGGTACCTGCGCAATCACTGGCACCTGCGCAATCACTGGTACCTGCGCAATCACTGGTACCTGCGCAATCACTGGTACCTGGACAATCACTGGTACCTGGGCAATCACTGGTACCTGCGCAATCACTGGTACCTGCGCAATCACTGGTACCTGCGCAATCACTGGTACCTGCGCAATCACTGGTACCTGCGCAATCACTGGTACCTGGGCAATCACTGGTCCGATTACTATATGCATACGCCCCCCCCCCTCCCCCCCCCCCAGCCTCATGACGGAACGTCCCTCATCTCTTGTAGAAATCAGTGCATGTGCCACTCTCCCCAACTGATTTATTGTGTCCGTGCTACCCTCCCCCTCTGATTTACTGTGTCTGTGCCACCCTCCCCCACTGATTTACTGTGTCTGTGCCACCCTGCCCCGCTGATTTACTGTGTCTGTGCCACCCTCCCCCGCTGATTTACTGTGTCTGTGCCACCCTGCCCCGCTGATTTACTGTGTCTGTGCCACCCTCCCCCACTGATTTACTGTGTCTGTGCCACCCTGCCCCGCTGATTTACTGTGCATGTATCAGCGACATGTAACATATAACTCTAGTCGATATGCATTTGCTGATCTACAAATTCGACAAAAAATAATTCTGTCGGCCGCACGAGGGCTGGTGATATATAAAGGACGATGATTGGTTCCGTATTTGGACGTAACATGGCACTTCGTTATGCAGGCTCATGCGTAACATACGAGGGGATTATGAACACGGCCCCTGAGGTATAGTGTATTGCCGGCCGTCTACTGCGCATTATATATGTTGACATTTATCTTAATTACTCTTAGTTAACATCATCCGCTAAACTACATGTCAGCGACGGCATTCCGTGGCATGACAACACACTGACGTCACGTTGCTTTGGGCACCAGAGTCACGAGCAACAAAGCGTTTGTGATGTGTCCACTGTCCACCTGTCTAACCACCACGTGACCCATCGCTCTGGGATGGGCCGAGGTGCACACCACTGGGTGCACCCGCCCCTACCCCCCATACACCACACCCACACACCGCTCCACCACCCCCCCTTCCCCCCCCCCCCACACACACGCTGCACCCCACCCGCTGATTGTTGTTCGTGCCTGTTTACAAGTGGCTTTAAACAACTGCCGTTGAGCGTGCTGAGGCAAGTTAACTGTCACACGGACGTATTTAAATACCCCGGTTTGTCTTGTCTGGCACATTCAGCCTGAAAAGTGAACAATAAGTGAGAATAAATTCAGGTGGATATATTGGTATAAGGTAAGCGACATGATGTAATGATACATATGGCTACAACATGTACGACAACAAGGTCGATTTCATTTAAACAGAAATATGTATACGTCTCAGTTGTGTATTTCTTATATTGCAATTCGTTAATTGGATCAATATTGTGGCTTCTCGCTGTTATTCAGTGTAGTGAAGGCCTAGGAGGCACGGAATCCATCTCGCACCAGGGATGTCATCTACCGTTTACCTTGCAGCACACAGCGCGGTTAGCCCCTACAAACACCAACATGTGCTGCTCAAAGTCATGCTCCAAGATTCTGCTCTTCATATTCAACATATTTTTCTTCGTAAGTACATTGGTGAATATAAAACCAGTTGCATATCGAGCTGAAATTGATATTACGGGCAAGGCTAATTAAGAAACCCCATTTGGCAGTCTGGCATGCGTGGAATATAGACACAAAGTTGTTTTAGATGATTCAAGGACTGATTCTTATTTGTATTTTGACCTCTTTACTTTTGGCGGGAAAGAGCTCGAAATGCAATTTTCACAGTCCAACAAACGTTTTCCATAAGACATCTATACGTCACACTAGAGGTGAAATATCTGTATGAGCAGGTAACGCGGCGCAGTCGCACCAGCATAACTTGCGGTTCGACCAGTTGGCGGGCGTTGTGACCTCTTTAAATTCTGATTTCTTCTTCACCATGTTTCTGTTCAGTTGGCAGGTGTTGCCATCTCATTAAAATTCTAATTTCTTGATCTTGTTTCTGTTCAGTTGACGAGCGTTGATTTCTTCCCCCGGTTTGTGTTTAGTTGGCGGGGCTGCTGGCGTTGGCGCTGGGCGTGTTCCTGGTGGTGGACAAATCGTCCTTGCTGGGCTTGCTTACCCGGGTGCCAAGTGCCGGGGAGACGGTGGAGCATGTCATCACACAGACCTCCTTCCTGGAGAATGCCGCCTACATGCTGATCGCGGCCGGCGCCTTCGTCGGCTTCTGCGGCTGCTGCGGCGCGCTGCGGGAGAGTCGCTGTCTGCTGCTCTCGGTAAGGGGGTGGGGGAGGCTGTCTGCTGCTCTCGGTAAGGGGGTGGGGGAGGCTGTCTGCTGCTCTCAGTAAGGGGGTGGGGGAGGCTGTCTGCTGCTCTCGGTAAGGGGGTGGGGGAGGCGGTCTGCTGCTCTCAGTAAGGGTGGGGGGGGAGGCTGTCTGCTGCTCTCAGTAAGGGGGGGGAGGTTGTCTGCTGCTCTCAGTAAGGGGGGGGGGGGCTGTCTGCTGCTCTCGGTAAGAGGGATGGGGAGTCGCTGTCTGCTGCTCACGGTAAGGGGGGGGAGTCGGTGCCTGCTGCTCACGGTAAGGGAGGGGGGAGTCGGTGTCTGCTGCTCACGGTAAGGGGGAGGGAGTCGGTGTCTGTTGCTCACGGTAAGGTGGGGAGTCGGTGTCTGCTGCTCACGGTAAGGGGGAGGGAGTCGGTGTCTGCTGCTCACGGTAAGGGGGGGGGGGAGTCGGTGTCTGCTGCTCACGGTAAGGGGGGGGGGAGTCGGTGTCTGCTGCTCACGGTAAGGGGGGGGGGGAGTCGGTGTCTGCTGCTCACGGTAAAGGGGGGGGGAGTCGGTGTCTGCTGTTCACGGTAAGGGGGAGGGAGTCGGTGTCTGCTGCTCACGGTAAGGGGGGGGTGAGTCGGTGTCTGCTGCTCACGGTAAAGGGGGGGGGAGTCGGTGTCTGCTGTTCACGGTAAGGGGGAGGGAGTCGGTGTCTGCTGCTCACGGTAAGGGGGGGGGGGTGAGTCGGTGTCTGCTGCTCACGGTAAAGGGGGGGGGGGAGTCGGTGTCTGCTGCTCACGGTAAGGGGGGGAGGGAGTCGGTGTCTGCTGCTCACGGTAAGGGGGGGGGGGAGTCGGTGTCTGCTGCTCACGGTAAAGGGGGGGGGGGGAGTCGCTGTCTGCTGCTCACGGTAAGGGGGGCAAGTCGGTGTCTGCTGCTCACGGTAAGGGGGGGGGGGAGTCGGTGTCTGCTGCTCACGGTAAGGGGGAGGGAGTCGGTGTCTGCTGCTCACGGTAAGGGGGGGGGGGGGAGTCGGTGTCTGCTGCTCTCGTGATGTCAGAAATTATCCGGTGCAACAATCTACCCTATTTATTACCTTCAATATAATGTGTATTACCTACATACGTGAGAGTAACTCTTCCGCTTTAACTCTCCATGAAGCACGTGTTTGTGGTTGGTCTTGCAGTACGCTGTCATAGTGGGAGTCATCGTGGTCCTGGAGGTCGCGGCAGGCGTCCTCTGCTACTACTTCGCCGCTGAGGTCAGTCACCCCCGTCACAGCCTCCCTTTACCTTATCATTCCATACTTTATAGTTCCTTGCAGTCTCCATGCAATTATTATATATTTGGTACAAATGTGTTACTTAACTGTTCACTCCTCCTCTTTAGATAATAATATACTGTAATACCAAAATAACAGCTGTTTGTATATGATAAACGGGCCAGAAATCCAGTTTTCGTACTTCTCAGGATATTTTTGAACATATATATACATGTAATGTATACATATATATATTATATATAAAGATATATATAATATATCCAAACCATAAGTATATAATGTATACTTATCAAGTTTATTACGTATTGGTCCATTCAGGTTGAGACCTATTTGAGTGGATTTCTCCAAACTCTGGTTGAAGACAAATACAACGGTCAGTATAACTATGCGGCGTTGGTTTGCTAAATTTTGACTTGATATACGTGTTTTAGTTAATATATCCCAAAATGGTAACCTTTTGCGGCCAGTGATTTTGAATAGCGTTGTTTGTTTTTTTGCGTTAAACTATATACTATCAACCTGTTGCTGGCCAGTTTGTGTTTGAGTCGGCATCTGTTCGCCCTGAAACACGTGGCCGAAATCAGCTAAAGTCAGTAAATCATTAATTGTTCTTCCCAACTGCTTTTATTTCATTGCACGTAGATGGACGGACAGAAGACGTTAATAATCTGTTCGCTGGTATTTCCTTACGCCGTTCTGTTACATGTAGTCTCATATGTCTTGCAGGCGCCACGCTTACAGGCTCCGGCCTGAGTTTGTGGAGTGACAATACCGGAATATCAAACGCCGTTGACTTTGCACAAGTATACGTAAGTTTAATAACATACTCTTTCCAACTATACATGCATATATATCGGGGGAAAGTTGGGAAAGACACTGAGCTGCAGATCAACAGGTCTTTGGTTCGAACCCTGGCACCTGTATCTCGGGCAAGTTTCATCCAACCCCATTTGATTATCTCGGGAGGCTTCTCGACCAACATTAGCCTGCACAAAGCACGAACTAATTAAAACACATTTATTCAATTTCAGACTAGATTACCTGACCCATTAAACGAATTGAAATATAGAAATGGAAATAAACGAATTATTAGTCATTTTTACGACATTGCGTCACTCATGGTATTTTGTTTTATTAACAGAACTGTTTTCTGCATTAAGTTTTCTTGCTGCGGTGTTACACGGACCACCAGCTGGCCACCGCCTGGAACAACACCATCTCTGGGACGCTAGATGGCACCACCTACAACCTCGTGGCCGTCGTCCCAGTCTCCTGCTGTGCGATGACGTCATCATCCGGGTGGCCGTATGACCTCAGCACCGTGACCTTTACAGACCTGAACGCCTGCCTAACAGCATCCAACATGATGGCATTAACACAGAGGTACGTCGGGTTTACTCTGTGCTGGCGATAAGCCACAGCTTCCTAATATGGTATTTCATCAGGTCAAGCGCGTGTCCCGTGTCGAATGCATCTTCACGCTTGGAAGACAACGTTTTGATTACATTATACGTAAATACTGTCCAATTTTAAATGTCTAACGCAATAATACTTATAATATAATATAATGTAACAAAATAATAATTTTGTGAATTAAGAAGTGCATAAAACGACGGCGAATTGCATAATGAAAAAATGTAAACTGCATTCGTTAGTTATGATGCAATAATATATTGTTGGGTGTTTCTCTGGGCGACAGGGCTGTGTGGACGCGGCCAAGGCCAAGTTCATGCAATACTCCGACATGTTGATGTATGTCGGGATCGTTGTTGGCTGCGTGGAGGTGAGTTCTCTTCATGACGCTTTACCCGTCGCGTCATTCCCGTATAATGGCCGCCGTTCTGCTAGCCTCTTGTCGGCTCACCCGCTGGGTCACGCCGCCACTCTAACCTCAGTATTACTTACAATTTAGCCAATGCCCTAATTGCAATACATTTCAATATTATAGTGTTACAGTTTTAGTCCCGGGGGGGGGGGGGGGAGTTATCTCAAGGTTCGTACGCTAAAGGGTCCGCTCAATTTTCAAGCTGGGGAGGGGTCCGATCCTAAGGATTTTCTTCAGTGTAGAAGTCGTGCAACTTTCTCAGTCGGTACGTGGACTGGTGGACAGGGCCTAACTGTACACAGTTTGTGGTACAAGGATGGGTAAGATTTTGGTGAAGCTTCAACTGACCGGTGTGAACATATATTTTTGCTTTTGTTTCAGTTGTTGGGCATCACTTGTGCGGCGTGTTTATACAGTAAAGTCGGCAAGGAGAAGGTTAACACAGTCTGACGTGGATCGCCTGACACCCCCCCCCCACCCTCCCCTCACCTCGTCTATGTCAATACCTACCAAGAGTGGACCCTTTCAAACTTCTGGGTCCATTCTTGCGAATTTTGCAGGGAAATATCTTGTCTGGATCTTAATTCGCTCATTGGGTGAAGGGGAGGGGGAGGGGGGGGGGGTGGCTGGGTCGCAGTTAATATGGTGGCGAGTAGCCCTGTTCGACGTCGAGGAACTACGTCACAGGGACAAGATGGGAACTCCAGCCCACATGGCTTATCTACCACTGGACACCTACCGGTGGGAAAATCTTGTGGATAGAAGGGTTTCCGTGAACCGATGGGAGCATCTAGGACACCAGCCAGGACGCTACAGGCCATCCCAGCCAGGACGCTACAGGCCATCCCAGCCAGGACGCTACAGGCCATCCCAGCCAGGATGCTACAGGCCATCCCAGCCAGGACGCTACAGGCCATCCCAGCCAGGACGCTACAGGCCGTCCCAGCCTGGACGCTGCAGGCCATCCCAGCCTTGACGCTACAGGCCATCCCAGCCAGGACGCTACAGGCCATCCCAGCCAGGATGCTACAGGCCATCCCAGCCAGGACGCTACAGGCCATCCCAGCCAGGACGCTACAGGCCATTCCAGCCAGGACGCTACAGGCCATCCCAGGCTCTCTTCGATCTATGAGTACCAAATTGTCCTGGCAACTTTGCATAAAAAAGTTTTTTATATGTATTGTCATAGAAATAAATTAAAACATATAACCTGTATGAGTTTACTTGTCAAGTACCGGGTGGCAACGTTTCACTTCGAGGACACCACCCCCTTCACTCTCTCTAAAAGCCATCTCGAGGACACCACCCCTTCACTCTCTCTTCAAGCCATCTCGAGGACACCACCCCCTTCACTCTCTCTAAAAGCCATCTCGAGGACACCACCCCTTCACTCTCTCTTCAAGCCATCTCGAGGACACCACCCCCTTCACTCTCTCTTAAAGCCATCTCGAGGACACCACCCCCTTCACTCTCTCTTAAAGCCATCTCGAGGACACCACCCCCTTCACTCTCTCTTAAAGCCATCTCGAGGACACCACCCCGTCACTCTCTTTTAAAGCCATCTCGAGGACACCACCCCTTCACTCTGTTTTAAAGCCATCTCGAGGACACCACCCCGTCACTCTCTTTTAAAGCCATCTCGAGGACACCACCCCGTCACTCTCTTTTAAAGCCATCTCGAGGACACCACCCCTTCACTCTCTTTTAAAGCCATCTCGAGGACACCACCTCGTCACTCTCTTTTAAAGCCATCTCGAGGACACCACCTCGTCACTCTCTTTTAAAGCCATCGCGAGGACACCATCACTTCACTCTCTTTTAAAGCCATCTCAAGGACACCATCACTTCACTCTCTTAAAGCCATCGCGATGGCACCATCACTTCACTCTCTTAAAGCCATCTCGAGGACACCACCCCTTCACTCTCTTTTAAAGCCATCTCGAGGACACCACCCCTTCACTCTCTTTTAAAGCCATCTCGAGGACACCACCCCTTCACTCTCTTTTACAGCCATCGCGAGGACACCATCACTTCACTCTCTTTTAAAGCCATCGCCAGGACACCACCCCTTCACTCTCTTTTAAAGCCATCTCGAGGACACCACCCCGTCACTCTCTTTTAAAGCCATCTCGAGGACACCACCCCTTCACTCTATTTTAAAGCCATCTCGAGGACACCACCTCGTCACTCTCTTTTAAAGCCATCTCGAGGACACCACCTCGTCACTCTCTTTTAAAGCCATCGCGAGGACACCATCACTTCACTCGCTTTTAAAGCCATCTCAAGGACACCATCACTTCACTCTCTTAAAGCCATCGCGATGGCACCATCACTTCACTCTCTTAAAGCCATCTCGAGGACACCACCCCTTCACTCTCTTTTAAAGCCATCTCGAGGACACCACCCCTTCACTCTCTTTTAAAGCCATCGCGAGGACACCATCACTTCACTCTCTTTTAAAGCCATCGCGAGGACACCACCCCTTCACTCTCTTTTAAAGCCATCTCGAGGACACCACCCCGTCACTCTCTTTTAAAGCCATCTCGAGGACACCACCCCGTCACTCTCGTTTAAAGCCATGTCGAGGACACTACCCCTTCACTCTCTTTTAAAGCCATCTCGAGGACACCACCCCGTCACTCTCTTTTAAAGCCATCTCGAGGACACCACCCCGCCACTCTCTTTTAAAGCCATCTCGAGGACACCACCCCTTCACTCTCTTTTAAAGCCATCGCGAGGACACCATCACTTCACTCTCTTAAAGCCATCTCCAGGACACCATCACTTCACTCTCTTTTAAAGCCATCGCGAGGACACCACCCCTTCACTCTCTTTTAAAGCGATCGCGAGGACACCATCACTTCACTCTCTTTTAAAGCCATCTCGAGGACACCACCCCTTCACTCTCTTTTAAAGCCATCGCAAGGACACCATCACTTGACTCTCTTAAAGCCATCTCGAGGACACCACCCCGTCACTCTCTTTTAAAGCCATCCCGAGGACACCATCACTTCACTCTCTTAAAGCCATCTCGAGGACACCACCCCTTCACTCTCTTTTAAAGCCATCTCGAGGACACCATCACTTCACTCTCTTTTAAAGCCATCGCGAGGACACCACCCCTTCACTCTCTTTTAAAGCCATCTCGAGGACACCACCCAGTCACTCTCTTTCAAAGCCATCTTGAGGACACCATCACTTCACTCACTTCTAAAGCCAGCTCGAGGACACCACCCCTTCACTCTCTTTTAAAGCCATCTCGAGGACACCACCCCTTCACTCTCTTTTAAAGCCATCGCGAGGACACCATCACTTCACTCTTATTTAAAGCCATCTCGAGGACACCACCCCTTCACCCTCTCTTAAAGCCATCTCGAGGACACCACCCCGTCACCCTCTTTTAAAGCCATCTCGAGGACACCATCACTTCACTCTCTTAAAGGCATCTCGAGGACACCACCCCTTCACTCTCTTTTAAAGCCATCGCGAGGACACGATCACTTCACTCTCTTAAAGCCATCTCGAGGACACCACCCCTTCACTCTATTTTAAAGCCATCGCGAGGACACCACCCCTTCACTCTCTTTTAAGCCATCTCGAGGACACCACCCCGTCACTCTCTTTTAAAGCCATCGCGAGGACACCACCCCTTCACTCTCTTTTAAGCCATCTCGAGGACACCACCTCGTCACTCTCTTTTAAAGCCATCGCGAGGACACCATCACTTCACTCTCTTTTAAAGCCATCTCAAGGACACCATCACTTCACTCTCTTAAAGCCATCGCGATGGCACCATCACTTCACTCTCTTAAAGCCATCTCGAGGACACCACCCCTTCACTCTCTTTTAAAGCCATCTCGAGGACACCACCCCTTCACTCTCTTTTAAAGCCATCTCGAGGACACCACCCCTTCACTCTCTTTTACAGCCATCGCGAGGACACCATCACTTCACTCTCTTTTAAAGCCATCGCGAGGACACCACCCCTTCACTCTCTTTTAAAGCCATCTCGAGGACACCACCCCGTCACTCTCTTTTAAAGCCATCTCGAGGACACCACCCCTTCACTCTCTTTTAAAGCCATCTCGAGGACACCACCTCGTCACTCTCTTTTAAAGCCATCTCGAGGACACCACCTCGTCACTCTCTTTTAAAGCCATCGCGAGGACACCATCACTTCACTCGCTTTTAAAGCCATCTCAAGGACACCATCACTTCACTCTCTTAAAGCCATCGCGATGGCACCATCACTTCACTCTCTTAAAGCCATCTCGAGGACACCACCCCTTCACTCTCTTTTAAAGCCATCTCGAGGACACCACCCCTTCACTCTCTTTTAAAGCCATCTCGAGGACACCACCCCTTCACTCTCTTTTACAGCCATCGCGAGGACACCATCACTTCACTCTCTTTTAAAGCCATCGCGAGGACACCACCCCTTCACTCTCTTTTAAAGCCATCTCGAGGACACCACCCCGTCACTCTCTTTTAAAGCCATCTCGAGGACACCACCCCGTCACTCTCGTTTAAAGCCATGTCGAGGACACTACCCCTTCACTCTCTTTTAAAGCCATCTCGAGGACACCACCCCGTCACTCTCTTTTAAAGCCATCTCGAGGACACCACCCCGTCACTCTCTTTTAAAGCCATCTCGAGGACACCACCCCTTCACTCTCTTTTAAAGCCATCGCGAGGACACCATCACTTCACTCTCTTAAAGCCATCTCCAGGACACCATCACTTCACTCTCTTTTAAAGCCATCGCGAGGACACCACCCCTTCACTCTCTTTTAAAGCCATCTCGAGGACACCACCCCGTCACTCTCTTTTAAAGCCATCCCGAGGACACCATCACTTCACTCTCTTAAAGCCATCTCGAGGACACCACCCCTTCACTCTCTTTTAAAGCCATCTCGAGGACACCACCCCTTCACTCTCTTTTAAAGCCATCTCGAGGACACCACCCCGTCACTCTCTTTTAAAGCCATCGCGAGGACACAATCACTTCAGTCTCTTAAAGCCATCTCGAGGACACCACCCCTTCACTCTCTTTTAAAGCCATCTCGAGGACACCATCACTTCACTCTCTTAAAGCCATCTCCAGGACACCACCCCTTCACTCTCTTTTAAAGCCATCTCGAGGACACCACCCCTTCACTCTCTTTTAAAGCGATCGCGAGGACACCATCACTTCACTCTCTTTTAAAGCCATCTCGAGGACACCACCCCTTCACTCTCTTTTAAAGCCATCGCGAGGACACCATCACTTGACTCTCTTAAAGCCATCTAGAGGACACCACCCCTTCACTCTATTTTAAAGCCATCTCGAGGACACCATCACTTCACTCTCTTTTAAAGCCATCGCGAGGACACCACCCCTTCACTCTCTTTTAAAGCCATCTCGAGGACACCACCCAGTCACTCTCTTTCAAAGCCATCTTGAGGACACCATCACTTCACTCACTTTTAAAGCCAGCTCGAGGACACCACCCCTTCACTCTCTTTTAAAGCCATCTCGAGGACACCACCCCTTCACTCTCTTTTAAAGCCATCGCGAGGACACCATCACTTCACTCTTATTTAAAGCCATCTCGAGGACACCACCCCTTCACCCTCTCTTAAAGCCATCTCGAGGACACCACCCCGTCACCCTCTTTTAAAGCCATCTCGAGGACACCATCACTTCACTCTCTTAAAGGCATCTCGAGGACACCACCCCTTCACTCTCTTTTAAAGCCATCGCGAGGACACGATCACTTCACTCTCTTAAAGCCATCTCGAGGACACCACCCCTTCACTCTGTTTTAAAGCCATCGCGAGGACACCACCCCTTCACTCTCTTTTAAGCCAGCTCGAGGACACCACCCCGTCACTCTCTTTTAAAGCCATCGCGAGGACACCACCCCTTCACTATCTTGAAGAGATCTCGAGAACACCCCTTCACCCCTAATCTTGCTGATAATATTTGTCACTGCTGTAAATCGCTCAAAACTCCTCAACATTTCCACTAGAACAGGAGTCTTTCACTAAAAAACGCGCTGAACTACGGAACGTCACAGTGTGCGGTGTTATTGGGAAACCGTGCTCCACGCTACACCTTCCAAACTATTAGTAAACAACGGTTCGCCCTAAAATGGAAGAACGGCCAATCAAAAAGGATAAATTACACGTTGTGCTACATTTGTCTCGAGAAGTTCATCAACACTTTATTCCGCAATTAGTGTCAGTCATATATCACTGTTTACTTACACGTTACAGTATAGCACAATACGTCAGGAGGCTCATTACGCTTCGTACTTTAGTTTGATCCGTACGCGATGACAGGTCGCATGAGTGCTCAGTGTCTAGCTGAGTCAACCACAAATGTCACGTGCTGCCGCGTCACCTTGCGTACGGCCAGAAGTGGCGCTTAGCCTGACCGGGTGATGGCGCTGTCAGCCTGAGTCTCCGGGGGCCGTAGCTGTGGTGGTGTTCATGATTAAGAAATTCTCTTCAATATAATTTTAGCACTTTCTTAATTAGGAAAATCCACTTCTTGGGTGACTATTTATGTATGTTGAAGTGGCGATTATGAATACGGCCCCAGGTATGTAATGAAGCTCACAGCCTGACACTCAGCGCCTGGGCTCGCCATCAGGAAGACGTGTGCGGCCCGGTCCCGATCAGATCCAGCTTATAGATGGTGATGCGCCCGAAGAAGTCCGTGCTCTGCTGGAACACGATCCTGAAGGCTGATCCCGCCGGTCCGGCCGCCACCGGGATCACCTGGAGCGAATTTACGTCCTCGGGGTAAAACTCCTGCACAACGACGCTGGCGCCCTCTGGTGAGACGCAGTCCAAACGGCACTGGCGCCCGGCAAAGCCACCCTGAAACTGGATGTGGAGCTCGCGGACCGTGACCGGCTGAGAGAAGGCGAGGTGGATCCACTGCGGAGAACCCTGGTCCGAATTCCAACAGGTCTCCTCATCTCCGTCCAACAAGTGCTTCTTGCCGAACTGCCGGACCTCACGATTTAGTACCGAACTCACTCGGTAGGTGGCTAGCAGCGGTACCAACGACGTGAGTTCGCTCATCGTGGCGAAATACGATAACTCGAAAGTAACGACACGGAGCAGCCCACACTAATCCTTGCTGGGGTGTACTTCCCGTCTCTACCCCGTAAACCACCTGGCTACCATTTTCCGCCAGATATGTTGACAAAAGGCCAATGTACTTAGTGGAGGCCCCAGTGGAAGGGAAGCCGCGACTGGCTGCCTAGTCCCGCCAGCGGTGGCCGCACTCCATGCGACAACACTTGTAGAAGGTGGTCATGGGCTCGTCCGCAGACCGGGTCTGGATCTGCATGAAGAAGGCCCGGGCGTGGCTGCACTTGGGGCAGGTCTCTGCAAGGAGAAGTCACCCACAACGATCACAGCTCACGCATTGTCCAGTCAATGACTTAGGCTGCACCTTTTCACTCGAACAAATTACCGGCAGATGCACCCACGAAGGGTTCAAAGATACATGCTTTAATGAGAAACGTTCCGGCACGTGAGGCAGGAGAATCAGTTGGGCTCTGGAATAGTCAATTCGGTGGGTCATTGTATGAGAGAAGATGTGAAAATCACGATGTCGTCACCGGGAATCGAACCCCGGACTGCTGGGTCTGCGCGCCGGCACTGAGCCACCGAGCCACAGCGACCTATTAGCAAATTAGCCAGGGCCTTCCCGCCTTCGATCTGAATGGTCGAAACACAATGGTTCGCTTGAATATCCACAACATAAGTATTCGATCGCAGTACTATGGGGGGAAAACTCTTACCGGGTGTGGAGTCAACGTTTTCCCAGGCTGCAGCACCGCCCAACACGTCATCAACTTCCTTTAGCTTGGGGTACTTCCTGTTGGCAATCTGAAGTCAACAATATTCCAATTTGCAAATTTGACCAGAATGCATAGACCAGGATGACCAGTCAAGCTTGGTCTTAGAGTATGACTAGGCCAACAGTTTTGCCTGGAGTAGCAAGATCATACAGACATTGATTATGTAAAGTTAAGAAGCGCATGTTTCATCAATATAAGATACAAACTGATGATACTTACGATACATAAAAGCACAAACTACACTGTTTTGTACATTAAAACAAGCTGAGAAGTTACACTTTCAGTCTTTGTTATTTCTGTTGTCAATGTAGCAGTCTCCCGATCTAGAACAATTGGCACAGATTTCCCACTGATTTATGCAACTAAAGAAAAGTCACAGTGAAGATTCCCCACTGACTTATACAACTAAAGATAAGCCAAAGAGTGAAGCCTCTCACTGACTTATACAACTAAAGATAAGCCAAAGAGTGAAGCCTCTCACTGACTTATGCAACTAAAGATCACCCAACGAGCGAAGACTCTCCCTGACCTTTACAACTATAGATAAGCCAACGGGTGAAAACTTCAATGACTATGGCAAAAGATTTATGTCTGGATGAATTCATTAATGGATTCCGTCACAAGACACGATGGCAGACAAACTCCTGGTCGGCGAGGTCGCATCAGCCTTTCATAAAGAGGAGTGTGCCTGGAGTATCTTCCAAAATTGCAATGCGGAAAAGATTGTGAGGCTAAACCTATGTATTAAAAACCCATATCATGAGTCATGAAAACAGGGGGAGTAGACTTTTTATGCTCCAAACAGCTTTTCAGGACTTTTTTAAAATAATTTCCCATTGTAGCTTTTTTTGAAGATTTTTTATGATCGTGGAAACCCTGTGATCTTCCTTCATTTTTATAAAGAGCTTGACACATTTTCAAAAGTACTTCGAAAGTTACTTGAACTTTAGGAAACAATACTATCACAGAGATAACTTTGGTATTTTATGGTTACAGTTACAATCTTGAGATGGACCGTCTCACCTGAATTTGAACCTAAATACCCGAGATAGTCCCTGAGAGCAAGGCTACATTTAAATCCCTGCAAAGGTACTTGTTCTTCTAAAGTTTAAAGCCCAAACAAATGCAGAGGTGCCCATGTCATTGGCTCCTTTAAATGTGGGGTCAAAGAGGTGACATCTGTGTGCCTCCATTGGCTACAGGGTCTCCCGGCTATCCAGGGCCACAGGGGTTTTGCATTCTTGGAGACTCAGGAGTCAGTTGGCTTTTGGATCCAGACCTGGCTGGACGCATCTTTTAGATTATTAAAGAACATCTTATAAAGTGGATACATCATCTTCTGTTCAAATAATCTTGTGGTAACAGTGACTCTCCCAGCATCACACCCGGTGAACCATTTCCCACTGTTCGCAGTTATACTATCAGTGTGTTTTACCACCCAACACTGATAGAATATGACAACACTAAATCAACCCAGGTTAATGGTAATTTGTAATCGTATTTATGTTAGTAGAAATGTTTCTGCATTTTATTTGCAGGGATATTGATGATATGATTACAACATAAATCATTAGCGAAGATACAAATATGATTACAAGTAAATAAAGGGAAAAATATAGATTATGCATTTATGACGAATGCCTACAGGAACTGAAGCTGCCAACATTAACCTACCGACACCATCAAGAGCTATATAATAAATGTATATAAGTATATGCCCACAAACTTTACATGGCACTGAGTACCATGTTCAAAATGGCAGAATACAAGGGAACCAGGGGCAATTCCTACAAGCTATACACAGCCCAAAGTAGGTAGCTCCTTCAGCAAGAGCCTGGCCTGAAAACACTGAAAAACCTTTTTGGTTTATAAAAAATGTTTTGGTGTATAAAAACCTGAAATGGACACTGGTAAACAACAGACTCTACAAATTTTTCTGCTCACAAAAAAATGAAAACATTGAGCACAATGATATAGTAGTCATACCATCACTGTATATAGTTTGTTTAGATTCACACTCAGCTTCATCTACTTTTCAATGTAGCTCGGGCTTCACTGCCCCACTTGTCCATGATACCACCTCTCAGTGATTATGATTATCCTTTATTATTTGTCTAATGAGCAAACAGCACAAAACACAATTTACTTATGTATACACTCCATAACCAAGTTATTGTCATGTAATAAGTTTTGCCTATTGCATGTCAATAGCTGGGTGTACAAAGGGCTAACAAGCGAATGGTATTTTGACAACTGTGCTCATGCACAATTTCTCCACTGGGTGGGCAAGATGGTGGAAACATAGATATGAACAAGCCTGTGTCATTGGTTGGTTTTGAATTGTCTTCTGTACGCCTGCCTACATGTTTAACCAATACACCCCCGCTGACTTTGAAGAACTACTATACTATGAACTTTTACTATTTGAACATAGGTGTCATTACTTGTCTCTTAATTACTCAGCAAATGGGGCCACTTGTATTTTAATCATTCGCCAGATATAATTTTGTAAAGGGAATTTTAATGACAAAAATATATAATTTTATCAATTTTCCGCAACATTCAATACAGCTTTGAATATATATCAGATATATAGCACATTCTCACCCCTTGACACTAGATGAGTATTTGACCATATTCCACATGCTCCTGGTATTCAAGGCATCACTTTTGCCTTCAAAGATGACGACAAATATGCATTTTTTGGCCCCTTTTAGACATTGTTTGTTGCAGGGCGCGATTTTTCAATTTTGGTAGGGGTTGTAAAGTTGGTCCTAGCCATGAATCCATGGCTATGGTTGAAGAATCATAGCCATGTAGCATTCTATAGTGAAAAATCAACTTCACATGACAAATTGAATTGTTTAAGTATAGCTTTCACAATTAGTTTCAACAATGTAAAAGTACTTTTCTATATATAATTACTGATGTATGTACTCTTCCAAAGTTGTTAAAGTCTTCAAAAGGAGCTATAATTGCCTACTAGCATCAAAATGGACAACAACATTCCACCATTTTTTTTACAGGAAGTTGTTCACTGCACATGTGCAAGGTCATCACATGATATTATAAGCCATGCTAATTGGTTCATTGTTCAGGGACCCAGTCATTGGGTCAGTGAAAACACATGTTTTCATGGGAATTTCTGGTGACAGACTGGACTATTTTTGCCTTTCAAGAAAAGGTTACTTATGTGATTAATCATTACTTGTCAGGAAGTAAAAAGAAAAGGATTAGGGTTTGTTTCTGTTATAAAACTTTTCCCACAGCAAAGGAGAATCAGAGCTACACTTGGTCAAAGTCAAACAACCCTGAACAGCTGAAATGGGGTTGTTGCAGACCAGAATTTTTCTATGGAATGCGACTAGGCTGTGTTTCAGCCCACACAGCCTAGGGTTCTAGGCTAAGTTGGTCCCGACAGTGGCCGAAGTCATTGTCAAAATCGACACATGTTTGCTTTGCACACACTGTAGAGGCCCCTTCGGCCTTAGGCCTTACGTCCCCGCCCCAACCCCCCTTCCACCGATTTACTGTGCCTGGAATATCCCTAGTTCCATATATGTAACGCAGCTCGCTCCGATATGGGTCCAGTCGCGGATCTACGTTACATCCCCTTGCAATCTCTTTTCATTAGCAGAATCCCGCCCGAAATCTGGGCGGGCTTTACACGGTCATAAAACTACTTTTTCACCTCGATATCTAGCAATGAACTACATATTAACATAAAGTAACCTATTCTCTGTTAGTTGGTAGCGAGCTATAGCGAGCTATTATGATAACGTATACGAAGAGAAAAAATAAATAAATAAATAAATATAAAAAATAACTAAATAAATAAAAAAAAAAAAAAAAAATAAAAAAATTTTGGCTTGCCATACATTGCCATACTATGCGATTCAAAAAACGTCGGCCGCGCGTCATGGCCGAGAATGAAGGCGATAATAGGAGCCATTTCAGAAAGTTCCAGACTATATAACAGAATATACGCCTAAAATTATAATTTTATTGCTTTATTTGTCTGAATATTGAAGGATTATGATTATGAAAACTATAAAACATTGATTACATTTTTATTCACCATTTCTCCCGGCTACTAGCGGAACGCCCTCTGTTGGGACATTGATGCTAACATCCGGCAAATGCGAACCCTGGCGAACGCGTTCGAAAATCGACTCAAAGTTTTGTTTGTTTTTGCTGTTTGGCATAGATCTAAGTGATAAGAAATTTAGACGAGGTGTGTATTATTTTTGAAAGTCATCTGTATATTTCAACTGATTGCTATGACAGTTTTTATGAATATTTCAGCCCCTGGTTGTCAATTTTTTAAGTCAGATAAGCGACCAAGTCGAGTGTCGTCTTCGCGTCGGTCTGTCAAACTGTCATGTCACTGTCAACCCTGGTCAAATTAGACAAATAACTGACTCAGTCGTTGATTTGTTGACGTCTACTTGTCAGTACGTTTTGTTGAGATTGAAGGTTGGTATTTTGATATAAAACCATCTAACTTGACAGCTTTGGCTAATTTTGATCTTGAACTAAAGTTTTAGTCCAAGCTAAAACAAGTCAGATAGTCATCGATTAGCCTGA
Source organism: Arenicola marina (assembly GCA_964019135.1). Classification (NCBI taxonomy): domain Eukaryota; kingdom Metazoa; phylum Annelida; class Polychaeta; family Arenicolidae; genus Arenicola; species Arenicola marina. Next base: position 36,633,677 of record OZ025256.1, on the reverse strand, counting down.
AATGTTCAGACGGTACAGTCTTGACACTTGTTCTTGTGACTGTAACAGTAAGCATCAGACTGTCAAACTGTAACGTCTGAACATTCTGGCTAGCCATAGATATCATATGGATATGGTCAGGGAGACAGGAATGTCTGATGAAATCAATCTGGACTGGTTGAAAGAACAAGCATAGCTGTGGTTTACACCAGTGTCAGTGACCCTGACAGTAGCCTGAAAGTTCAGACGCTAGGGCAGTCCTGACACTTGTTCTTGGTGACTGCGCTACAGTCCTGACACTTGTTCTTGGTGACAAAGAACAAGTGTCAGGACTGTAGCGTCTGAACTTTCAGGCTACCCTGACAGAAGTAGGCCTATTGCTATTTGGAATGCAGATTTTACTTTTATGTTTTTGGAATCCTGTTTATACCGAGTTATTTTGGGCCAATTGGGGCCTTTGGCTTTAAACCACTGTCTGTGACTGTAAAACTAAAAAGTAGGTAGGGTAAACACTAAATTTTCCATATGACATCAAATTTCAGCTGCAGTTTTTGCCTTTTTAAATATAACAATTTAATTCTGGTCTCTATTATGATTTCAAACCTATATTTTAGATGCCTCCACCCATGAAATATATATAGCTCTAATTTGAAGAGTTTATTTGAGACAGATTAAATGGGATTTTAAACAAAAACTGTAAATATTTTATTACCGGTATATATTGTTCATAGATCTATACTATTTCCTAACATTTGACACCTTTTGCCTAATTCTGACATATATATCTAGGACATCAAAATTTCAGCTGCAGTTTTTGTCTTTTTAAATATAACAATTTAATTCTGGTTTCTAGACTCCAAACCTATATTTCAAATGCCTCCACCCCTGAAATATATAATTTGAAGAGTTTAATTGAGAAAAATTAAACAGGAGTTTAAACCAAAACTGTAAATATTTTAAGAATATTTTATTATATATCGTTCACAGGACTTACTATTTCCTTTTTTTGACACATTTTGCCTACTTTTGACACCCCAGGATAATTCAGATTTATTCACAACCATATCACTCATCTATGATTTGAAAAAATAGCTGTTTTTCAGGGCTATTTTTGTTAATTTTCAAATGATTTTAATCTATATAACTTATTTAAATTAATGCCATTATTACGATTTTTAATCAAATGCAGAATTATATATTTTATTACCCTTAAAGCAACATTTTATGTTTAAAATTGTCCCAATACAATCATTTTCCATGTCAAATGTCAAAAACTGGTTTCCCTGCCAGACACATATAGATCTAGATAACCATCACAAAACAATATAGGACATACAAATATTTTCACTTCCAGTCTATTTGGGCATGAAATTTAAACATATCACTGGCAAAAATATAGCTAGGATATCAACAGTTTAACAAATATTGAATGAAATCCCTTTTCCCGAAACTAAACAGCCCCTCTTAAAATGTCAAGCTTTGAGTATATTCACACAAAAAATGGTTGTACTTTGTATTGTCAACATCCCCTTGCTGACAAATAATTAAAATATTAATCAAAAAGGCAACAATTATTTAATAAAAAGTTTAATAAAAAAGGCAACAATTATTGAATTAAAAGTTTAATAAAAAAGGAAACAATTATTGGATTTAAAGTTTAATAGAAAAAAAAAACAATTATTGAATTAAAAGTTTAATAAAAAAGGCAACAATTACTGAAACAACGGTTTTAGTAGTTCATATTGATAAGCAACACAAATGTGTACCATTTTGAGGATCAGAAAACTGTCTGGACTACTCCTACTCAAGCAGTATTACTTTCAAATAGAGATACCAAGTATACATAATAAACAGGGTTTAGCATGTAAAAGTGTCTACCGGTAAATAGGCAATAGGCAACATATGGTCAGTTTACTTCATTTTACTTATACACTGGTGCGACTTATCTATGGCTCAAGTCTAATAATTTCTGAAAATCGGTGGGTGTGACTTATACACTGGAAATTTGGTAACATATGCCCAGTTTACTTATCTTTTTTTATGTTTACTTTCTAAAAACATTTTTTGTGAGAGATACCAATATTACATTGGTAGCAAATTGTATAGATCTAGGATGATAGAAGAAGATGGATGATGATAAAACATACATTGTACTTCTGACATGTGGTGAGTGTTCAAGAAACTTACTCGTGGTGTATTTAGCAACTGTTTAGTATATGTTCTCATGGACAGGTCACAACCGCATAAAGCCTGCTATAAAACATGTTATAGATTGCTAGAATGGTAGAAGAAGAAGGATGATGATAAAACATACTTCTGACATGGTGTGAGTGTTCAAGAAGCTTACTCATGGTGTATTTAGCAATTGTTCAGTATCTGTTCTCATGGATAGGTCACAACAGGCAATGAAAATATGTTTTTCATGAAGGAGTTACCTTCGAAAATAGTTTTAATAGAAATGATATAGATCTATTAAAGTCCTTCTAATATAAATAGAAATATTTATGGACATGTTGTCATCAATTTTTGTTGGCCATATTGGGGCATATTTAGCTTTTTTATGAACATATACCTGGTACATAGATAGGTATAGATTGCTATAAATCTATGACCAGGTATAAACTTGATTTAAAAATATCTCATCAACCTATATATAATTTTAGCAAAAGGAAAAAAAATGAATAAGATATTAATTATCATAAAATAGATCTAATATGATTAATTATAGACTCAAGCAACTACTTATTTTTGTATTTCTCTGCATATATGACTTTAAGCCCAAATATTACCGTTAAACAACTAAGCCATCCATCTTATTTTTAATTAAAAGAAATAGATAAAAATATCAGTTCTATAACTTAAATAAGATATTTCAGTACAGGTAGTTTTAAGAATATAAACTACTTCAGCTAATACAGCAGATATAAGACAGCATCTAGTCAACTCGACCCACGACATGCCCGACCCATCACCTACTCAACCCCAAGCCAACTCGACCCCAAGCTAACTCAACCTCAAACCAACTATACCTGTGTTGGTTTTGAGTCTAGTTGTCTAGAAACCTATAAGATTAGGACAGCTGGCTGCTGCCGTTGATACAGCAGCTTTAAGAGCTAGGCCTTTATTTTTTTTTAATTTGGGTGAGCTCGCAACTTAGGCAATGCCTATTCATATTAAAAAAATCCAGTCGTGTCCTTACTCGATTTGTGTGCTTTGAAAACTTATTCGTTCGGCGAGCTGTTTTGGAGCTTTTCTGCCTGCCGCTGGTGCCATGGTTTGATTGGGGTTCACGCGTACCGGAAGAAATGATCGTTGGGCGCGTGCACATTTTTGGTTGGGAAATGTAAAGTACGGATTTTACATCACATCAAACAGCATGTCATGGTAGTTTAACGGTCGTTTGTTTCAAATGGTCCGACTTTACCAGATCAGTGACATCGTTGCATTAATATCTTTGAAAGCATAACTTAAGTGGAAGTTCTTTCAGCGTTCCATTGATGTTTAATTTGCATTCAATACCATCTGAGCACTGAGCAAATGACAGCGGGAGGAGTGTGGATCAGTCGGAATATTTTAAACCGTCAGTAACCCGGCGGCCGGGGGGGGGGGGGAGGGAAGGCCTCGTATACAAAGTTGGTGGGAGGGTTCCGTGGGGTGCCTTGATACCTGAGAGAGTGGATTTTAGTGATGAAAAAGATATCCCTATAGCTATAGAGCCGATGTTTAAAAACTTCTGACAGCGGGGTGGAAGGGGGGGGGGGGTAGCTCTGAAAATGTGCGTTCATAGACGGGTTGCCGCAAAAGATTAAAAAGCCCCGACCGAGCGAATTTCGATGGTAAAACCTCGACCGGCTTGGGGGGGGGGGGGGGGACTTTACCACGGACCCCCCTATCCTAAACCAAGCTATGAATTAAATACCCTCCCAGAGCCCAGCGGCGGCCCCGGCCCCGGCCCGTCACGGTGACAGTGGAGCATGCACGGGCCCCACCTCCCGAGCTTGATACCAACAAAGTAGGGGATCCAGTACAAACAGGCGGGGGGCACCAAATTCATTGTTGCTTAGGGATGTTTCAGAAAAGCGGGCGGGTGAGGACTCCCGCCACTGTGTCAGCCCCTGCGCTCACTAATTTGTGGGTTTTGGCGGCATCAGGTGTATTCCCTTTGGAAAATGCCGGAAATATAGCAATTGATCCCGCTCCGACCGTCAGCTACCTTTATTCCCGCCGGAGGGGGTGGGGGGGGGGGGTATTTTTCATCAAAATACAGCTTCAGAAATAAAATATTCCCAAAAAAAAGTAAATCCACAAAACCCACATTTCATATGAGAACCAACATTAGAAGAGAACGTCTGGAAATTTTCGCTACATTTGGGCGGGTTCCCCATCAACCCCCTCCATACTATTCATCACGCAGGGGGACCCCGCGGCACGAAGCCAGCGAGGAATCTTTCAGTTACGGCGAGCACATAATTTGTACGTTAGTGCGTACCGCTTCTCGGCAGGAAGTGCAACTGCAATCATGGCGGAGCTTGATTCGTTTTCGGTTGTTACTGGTGCAAAGTTGTTGTTTCTCGCGCTCCAGAACATCTGACAACAATTCTACCGCGCAAAATTAGACGCTAATACTATTTCCTACAAGTTATATTGGTAAGAGAGCGCTGTACAATGTGTACATTCACTTAAGCGATGCAAAACGTCCCGGGTGTTGTCGTCGCTTCGCTCTGCTAATGAGCGGGATGCGCTTGGAAGTAAGACGCTGTTGGCGAGCCACAGCGGCTTGCTTGTAGGACTAGAATATCCCATGCAGGTGCCTGAGCGATAATAGATGAAACGATGAGCTTCAACCAACCTACCCGCTTTGTGACATTGTGTACATAGGGACAAGTGTTACAAGCGAATCTGTAGCACTTGGGACCTTCCTCTACGACCAAAACATTAGCACAAATTGGACAGAACATCAACATGTCTGTATCAGAATAAAATGGTAAACCTCCACATCAACCTCCTCAGACATCCACATCGATTGAGATTAAACTCAGTAGATTTTACCAAAGCACATTTTACTGAGCCCTAGAACCCAAGATACAGCTTGACTGGCCGAGAGATAGGTCCATACACAGGCGCCGCAGATCGACTGACACAGGCCGGGGGGGTCGCGCACCGCCTCTATGTAGGCGGTGCGCGACCCCCCCCCCCCCCCCCCCCCGGCCTGTGTCAGTCGATCTGCGGCGCCTGTGGGTCCATAAAAGTAACGTAGTCCGCTCCGACATGGGTCCAGTCGCGGAACTGTTGGCGGTAGCCACAGCGGCTTGCTTGCAGCAAGGACTAGCCGAGAGACTGCTCATTAACAAACACAGCGGCGACACGAGCTGTATATAGTGTAATTAAGGGATCGACATACATTTGCATAATAGAAATCCCCGGCCTCCCTGGCGGCGGCACCCGGCCTGGCCCGGGACCCCTGGCAATAGGGACCTCTGGCAATATGGGGACAACTGGCATTATGGGGACCCCTGGCAATATGGGGACCCCTGGCAAGAGGGGACCCCTTGCAATATGGGGACCCCTGGCAAGAGGGGACCCCTTGCAATATGGGACCCCGGCAATATGGGGACCCCTGGCAAAAGGGAACCCCTGGCAATATGGGGGCCCCTGACAAGAGGGGACCCCTTGCAATATATGGGACCCCGTCAATATGGGGACCCCTGGCAATAGAGAACCCCTGGCAATATGGGGGCCCCTGGCAATATGGGGACCCCTGGCAATAGGGGAACCCTGGCAATATGGGGGCCCCTGGCAATAGGGGACCCCTGGCAATAGGGGGACCCCTGGCATTATGGGGACCCCTGGAAATATGGGAACCCCTGGCAATAGGGGACCCCTGACAATATGGGGACCCCTGGCAATAGGGGACCCCTGACAATATGGGGACCCCTGGCATTATGGGGACCCCTGGAAATATGGGAACCCCTGGCAATATGGGGACCCCTGGCAATAGGGGACCCCTGGCAATATGGGAACCCCTGGCAATAGGGGACCCCTGGCAATATGTGGACCCCTGGCAATGGGGAACCCCTGGCAATAGGGGGACCCCTGGCAATATGGGGGCCCCTGGCAATAGGGGACCCCTGGCAATATGGGGACCCCTGGCATTATGGGGACCCCTGGAAATATGGGAACCCCTGGCAATATGGGGACCCCTGGCAATAGGGGACCCCTGGCAATATGGGAACCCCTGGCAATAGGGGACCCCTGGCAATATGTGGACCCCTGGCAATGGGGAACCCCTGGCAATAGGGGGACCCCTGGCAATATGGGGACCCCTGGAAATAGGGGACAACTGGCAATATAGAACCCCTGGCAATAGGGGAACCCTGGCAATATGGGGGCCCCTGGCAATAGGGGACCCCTGGCAATATGGGGACCCCTGGCATTATGGGGACCCCTGGAAATATGGGAACCCCTGGCAATATGGGGACCCCTGGCAATAGGGGACCCCTGGCAATATGGGAACCCCTGGCAATAGGGGACCCCTGGCAATATGTGGACCCCTGGCAATGGGGAACCCCTGGCAATAGGGGGACCCCTGGCAATATGGGGACCCCTGGAAATAGGGGACAACTGGCAATATAGAACCCCTGGCAATATGGGGACCCCTGGCAATATGGGGACCCCTGGCAATATGTGGACCTCTGGCAATAGAGAACCCCTAGCAATATGGGAACCCCTGGAAATATGGGAACCTCTGGCAATATGGGGACCCCTGGCAATAGAGGACCCCTGGCAATATGGGAACCCCTGGCAATAGGGGACCCCTGGCAATATGTGGACCCCTGGCAATGGGGAACCCCTGGCAATAGGGGGACCCCTGGCAATATGGGGACCCCTGGAAATAGGGGACAACTGGCAATATAGAACCCATGGCAATATGGGGACCCCTGGCAATATGGGGACCCCTGGCAATATGTGGACCTCTGGCAATAGAGAACCCCTAGCAATATGGGAACCCCTGGCAATATGGGGACCCCTGGAAATAGGGGACAACTGGCAATATGGAACCCCTAGCAATATGGGAACCCCTAGCAATATGGGGACCCCTGAAAATAGGGGACCCCTGGCAATATGGGGGCCCCTGGCAATATGGGAACCCCTAGCAATTTGGGGACCCCTGGCAATAGGAAACCCCTGGCAATATATGGGGACCCTGGCAATAGGGGAACCCCTGGCAATATGGCGATCCTTGGCCATAGGGAACCCCTGGTAATATGAGGAACCTTGACAATAGGGGGACCCCTGGCAATATGGGGACCCCAACAATATGGGTGATCGTGCGCTGTGGCCGCGCTTTAACCTGGCCGCCAATTAAGTTTAGTTTTTGTTTTTGTTTTTTTGGTTTAAATCATATCTGGCACATGCATACATATAACGATTTTCAACTACATCCGTTGAGCACTTAAACACTTAAACACCAGAATATATATAAACACTTAAACACCAGAATATATATAAACACTTAAACACCAGAATATATATAAACACTTAAACACCAGAATATATATAAACACTTAAACACCAGAATATATATGAACACTTAAACACCAGAATATATATAAACACCTATTCAAATTGACAAAAAAAGTTCTATTAAGGATTTCCCCCATTTTTAAATAATGTTTTTCTGTTTCAGGTCTTTGGAATTCTAGTATTTTAAACGAAAGTAACTCTTAATTCTCTTATGCAACTGGTCAATATAAGTCTTTGCCAGTACATCTGGCCACATATATGTATCTCTTGGCTATGAATAGAATTATATTCAGGAGATCTTCATTGCTTGCGTTAAAGAACCCTAACATTATGTCTTTTGCGGAGAACATAGTTATGTCTCTAATATTAGATTGATTGCGTAACCAATTATACAAATTTGTCCACAGTATCTTCACCTCGTCACATTCCACGAATAAATGGTCTAAAGTTTCCGGATGTTTTTTACAAAAATTGCATATATTGTTCTCTATAATGTTACAGCGCAACTTTTTGTGTATAATATCAAACTGAAAACTCCGTAGCTTTTCATTGATGGTTATCAGATATGGTAATTTATATAGCACGCACCATTTCTCTGTCGAGGTGTTCGTTCCGAGTATTTTGGTCCATTTATGCTCGTTATTAAAACTAAATCGCAGACTAATAACCAACTTTCTATATACATAGTTGCATACTTTGTTAACCGATAATAATTGTTCTAAATGCGGACACGTAACCCGGTCTAATCTCAGTCCTTCCTGACGACATATCTTCACCCATTTTCTGGGAATTGAAAATACTAAAGTATTGTAATTCCGCGAAACTGAGAACATTGCCGAATGTTTCTATAAACTCGTCAAACCGAAGCAGTTCACCATTGCTATTTACTAGGTCGTTCACCCATATAATACCTTTCATTAATTCTTTTGTCTTTCTACAAACTAAATCAGCATTCTTCATAAAGTACGAGTTCCATAACGGTTGCCTCAGGGCATTAAAGAATTTATCTTGTGATGTACATGTTTGTATCTCAACCATATGAATTACACATCAGCCCAAAAAGGATTTTTTATCATTGAGAAGCCCGGATATTTTGTAGGATGTAATTTACTGCGGCGCCGCAGTAATTTTTCCGCGCCGATGTAGTTGGCGGAGGCATGTAGGTGAAATCTGTCGCGTTATTATCAAAGACCTTACCTCATAGATTCAGAAAATGTTTAGTCCGATGATTTTGGTATCCAAATAAGTGTGTAATGTTGCATAAACCATTCCGGGCGGCAGAAGCCCGGATATTTTGTAGGATGTAATTTACTGCGGCGCCGCAGTAAATTACATCCTACAAAATATCCGGGCCCCCTTTTAGAGACTTTTAGTGTAACTCCCAGCATAAGGGTTTGTCGTCGCATATCGTGATACAGAACAACTGTTGCCAAGACCCATTACATTTCACCAGTCTATCAATCCATGATATTTTAAGAGCAAAAAAGAACAAGACTCTATTTGAATACGATTAAGGCCACCTCGATCAACCGTTATTCAAAGATAACTTTGGCTTCTTATTGTTCCATATAAACTTTCGTATACATTTGTTGATGCTATCAATGTAGACTTTGATAGAGTCAGCAATAAACCGAAAAAGGGCTAAAAACACTGAGGAATTTTCTTCCGTGGAGAGTAAATTAGACCCGTGTAAGAGGACATCACAAAGGATATTGAGCTCACATTTTGTAATCGGGTGGATGTTAAAATTATGCGTTTCTAGGAATGTTACATCTTTTAATAAGCGATCGCGTGGTTCTGAGAAGGCCGGACAGTGAAGTAAGAAATGAATGTTGTCCTCGGGTTGAGATAAGCAATAATCACAAATGTTATTTTGGATGAACCCATAATTATACCTATGTGCGTTCAGTCCGCTCAGACCCATACGCATTCTACCCTGGTGTACGGCTTCAATGTTGGAATATCTATCATGGAGGTCGTTGCGAGAATAAAAAAAGTTACTCTTGTACTTTAGCTTGAAGGAAGCAATGGACGGAGACCCCTTAATGATATCTGGCAATCCATTCCAGTGACGTATTGTTCGCCACAGAAAGCTATTAATTGAGTATGTTTTCTTTAAACACGGGAGTAAAAGATCATTTCTACTTCTGAGTGGATATCGCGATACATCAGAGACTGGCGGAGGAACTAACGATCTAAGATATTGTGGGGCTGGCCCGTTAACCATTTTATACAATACACATGAACTAAAATATTCTCTTCTTGAGCAAAGTGTCTGGGCACCGGCTTCCAGCAATAATCTGGTATGAGAGGTAGATGAATAGGCACGTGTCACACTGAGTAAAGGTTGGCGCTGAATTTGTTCTAGTTTATGAGATTGACTCTTGGTAAGATTTCCGTGGAACACAGGTGTGGCATACTCGAGTAAGGGTCTAATATGTGTATTATACATAGTTAATTTCGTACGTCGATCAATGGGTTTTGGCATACGTTTCAACATATTTACGGGCATCGACGACTTTACAATCATACTCTTTACATGTGAATCCCAGTTCATAGTATCTGTGAGAGTAACGCCCAGATGACAATGCGTGTAAACCCTTTTAATTGGCGATAAACCAAGTAACAATAGCAGGTCGTCTGGCCTCTTGGGTTTCTTACTAAAAATCATGTGAACACTTTTACTTAGATTAAAATTTACTCTCCATTGTGCTGCCCAGTTAGATATCTTACTTAAATCTTTGTTGATAGCTGACGCGTCATAATTCTTGTCGAGTACAAGGAACAGAGAAGTATCATCAGCGTACAGGTAGATTTCACATTCCAGATCTTCCACAAGGTCATTAACATTGATAATAAACAAAAGTGGGCCTAATATAGAGCCTTGTGGGACCCCTGCATTAATACCTTTCCAGTAAGAAGATACGCCTTCCATGACAACTCGCTGGGTACGTCTACTCAAGTAACTACGGAACCATTGTAATAAGTCGCCTGAAATCCCCAAGCTTTCTAGTTTAAACAAAAGACCTTCATGAAAAACTCTGTCAAAAGCTTTGGAAACATCTAAAAAGAGCATAACGCACTCCTGATTTTGTTCTAAGGAAGTGTAGATTTTGTGAACTAAATAGATCAGTTGATTACATGTTGAGTCGTTTCTCTTGAAGCCCGAGTTCCTCCAAGTCAACAAGTTGTTTTGGGTGAGAAAGTTGTATAATTCATCACTTATAATACGTTCCATTACCTTCCCAACACAAGGCAACAGGGATATGGGTCTATAGTTTTCCTTTGACTTCTTACAATTTTTTTTAAATACAGGAGTTACATTAGGCTCTTTCCAACACATGGGAAAGATATGAGAACCAACGCTGGCATTAAATATATTTGAGAAGGGTTCAGCCAGGACTTCTGATAATTCCTTTAACAATCGATTACTGACACCATCACAACCGTTTGATTTGTTTACATTCAGACCTTTAAGTACAGAGTTAACCTTCGTGGGGGTGAAATAGACAGTACTGAGTCTGGCGGTGGTTCTAAACTGAAGTGGGGGGAGGGCAAAGCCACTCTCAAGTGGTGGCAACGTCGAGTTAGCCGCGAAAAACTCATTAAATATGTTAGCTTTAGACAAAGGATCCGTGAAGCTTATATCGTTATCGATAATGGCTGGAATACCGAAACTCTTCTTACCAAGGAAAAACTGTTTACTGAGCTTGAAAAATTCTTTAGACGACGTGGCAGGGTTTTGCAACCGAGCAGCCATTTTGGAGTAATGCATTTCTTTAGCCATGTCAATTGCAATATGAGCCTCTCGGCGGGCAGCGAGGTAACGGTTATATAACACCTGATCAGTGCGACGCTTAGCATAGCGTTTATAAATACGATCCCTTATCTTTAACAGCAGCTTAATATTAACAGTCATCCAAGGCTTATCACGTGGCTTTACTTTTATTACATTACTTGGAATATATGTGTCAACAGATTCCTGTATTATATCATACCATCGCGCTAGACCACAAGCAATATTGTTAACTAATACGGTCCCATGAGGTCACGGAGCAAGTGACAGATGTTCTCGCATAGCAATATAGTCAGCCTTATCGTAATTATAAATATTTCTACATATAGTGGGACCGCGCGGTCTCATGTTCCTAAAGTGACAATGGATCGTGTGATGGTCCAAATTACAGATGGGAGGGGACACTCCGCTTTCAGTGATAGAGGAAGGGTTGTCTGTTATTACAAGATCTAAAAGCGATATACTGGTTGGCGTCACTCTAGTAGGTTCCGTGATTAGTTGGGATAGGTTGTTGCCGTTAACAAAGTCAACCAATCGATATTTCAAGTCGCTGTCGTCGTGAGAACCATCAAAAGTAATACATCTATCATTAAAATCACCAACTAGGACAATAGAGTTGACATTATTTGCTGCGGCTTTGTCATAAGACTCCTTCAGGTGCTGCATAAATTCTTCAACCGAGTCTACGCGCGCATTGGGTGGCCGATAATAAATTCCCAAGAGTAATTTGCCAACAGTAGCAGTAATCTCAAGCCAAATAGATTCGACATTATCACATTCTAAATCAAAGCGACGGCTAACTGCAATATCATTTCTTGTATACACCATAACTCCTCCCCCGTGCCTATGCCGGTCGTTTCGATATATCTGATAACCATTCAATTCTAGGCTGACATCGTCAATACTGGTATCTAGCCACGTTTCGGATACGGCAATTATGTCAACACAGCGTTCGATAACAAATGAGTGGCACAATTCATCTAATTTATAATATTTCTGGTCAGTAGGAATGAAGGTGTTAGAAGAGTCCGGTTCACTCAATATGCTTCTTGCGTTAAGGTGGATAATGCTTAAACCGTTACTCTGCGGGCCTGGATTGGGGTGTACATCGCCGCATAACAGCAGTAACCAAACACAGTCATATAGATCAGGGGTTTTGTACGTTATAGGGTCGGTTAACACACCTAAACTAAACATACAAATGTAAGACATATATTATGAACGATGAAGAAAGGGCCATGTGAAAAACGTACAACCGTAGAGTTAACACAATGAGACAACGTTTGCATGACATTGAAAAACAAATAAACGCGAACAAAACACACCAAAGTTTCAAAGCAGGAACAAATGAAATCAACAACACATAAAGCCCGCGCCGACATGTACCAACAACTCGTAAAAAAACAGGCACACTGGCGCGGCGACTCGCATAGCAGCTCAAGGCCGCGTGAAACTTGCACTTTTACACTTAAGGAGAAGTAGCTTTTTCTTTTCAGTCACCAATTGCCCCAACGACGGACGTAGCCCACATACAGTGACACGAGTAAACACGCCACACATAAAACCAGTAGACTAGTTGAAGAAAATCAAACAAATTGAGTTGTAATTAACATGTGGTTTCTCACATACGCTCCACTGGTCAAGATGTACATTTCCCAGAGGAAGCCTTGAGGGCAATACATGGCATTACATGGCAATGGGAGATGAGAATCTGTTTAACTCACAACTTGAGTAGCTGAGTCCAGGGCTTTTAGTGTAACTCCCAGCATAAGGGTTTGTCGTCGCATATCGTGATACAGAACAACTGTTGCCAAGACCCATTACATTTCACCAGTCTATCAATCCATGATATTTTAAGAGCAAAAAAGAACAAGACTCTATTTGAATACGATTAAGGCCACCTCGATCGACCGTTATTCAAAGATAACTTTGGCTTCTTATTGTTCCATATAAACTTTCGTATACATTTGTTGATGCTATCAATGTAGACTTTGATAGAGTCAGCAATAACCCGAAAAAGGGCTAAAAACACTGAGGAATTTTCTTCCGTGGAGAGTAAATTAGACCCGTGTAAGAGGACATCACAAAGGATATTGAGCTCACATTTTGTAATCGGGTGGATGTTAAAATTATGCGTTTCTAGGAATGTTACATCTTTTAATAAGCGATCGCGTGGTTCTGAGAAGGCCGGACAGTGAAGTAAGAAATGAATGTTGTCCTCGGGTTGAGATAAGCAATAATCACAAATGTTATTTTGGATGAACCCATAATTATACCTATGTGCGTTCAGTCCGCTCAGACCCATACGCATTCTACCCTGGTGTACGGCTTCAATGTTGGAATATCTATCATGGAGGTCGTTGCGAGAATAAAAAAAGTTACTCTTGTACTTTAGCTTGAAGGAAGCATTGGACGGAGACCCCTTAATGATATCTGGCAATCCATTCCAGTGACGTATTGTTCGCCACAGAAAGCTATTAATTGAGTATGTTTTCTTTAAACACGGGAGTAAAAGATCATTTCTACTTCTGAGTGGATATCGCGATACATCAGAGACTGGCGGAGGAACTAACGATCTAAGATATTGTGGGGCTGGCCCGTTAACCATTTTATACAATACACATGAACTAAAATATTCTCTTCTTGAGCAAAGTGTCTGGGCACCGGCTTCCAGCAATAATCTGGTATGAGAGGTAGATGAATAGGCACGTGTCACACTGAGTAAAGATTGGCGCTGAATTTGTTCTAGTTTATGAGATTGACTCTTGGTAAGATTTCCGTGGAACACAGGTGTGGCATACTCGAGTAAGGGTCTAATATGTGTATTATACATAGTTAATTTCGTACGTCGATCAATGGGTTTTGGCATACGTTTCAACATATTTACGGGCATCGACGACTTTACAATCATACTCTTTACATGTGAATCCCAGTTCATAGTATCTGTGAGAGTAACGCCCAGATGACAATGCGTGTAAACCCTTTTAATTGGCGATAAACCAAGTAATAATAGCAGGTCGTCTGGCCTCTTGGGTTTCTTACTAAAAATCATGTGAACACTTTTACTTAGATTAAAATTTACTCTCCATTGTGCTGCCCAGTTAGATATCTTACTTAAATCTTTGTTGATAGCTGACGCGTCATAATTCTTGTCGAGTACAAGGAACAGAGAAGTATCATCAGCGTACAGGTAGATTTCACATTCCAGATCTTCCACAAGGTCATTAACATTGATAATAAACAAAAGTGGGCCTAATATAGAGCCTTGTGGGACCCCTGCATTAATACCTTTCCAGTAAGAAGATACGCCTTCCATGACAACTCGCTGGGTACGTCTACTCAAGTAACTACGGAACCATTGTAATAAGTCGCCTGAAATCCCCAAGCTTTCTAGTTTAAACAAAAGACCTTCATGAAAAACTCTGTCAAAAGCTTTGGAAACATCTAAAAAGAGCATAACGCACTCCTGATTTTGTTCTAAGGAAGTGTAGATTTTGTGAACTAAATAGATCAGTTGATTACATGTTGAGTCGTTTCTCTTGAAGCCCGAGTTCCTCCAAGTCAACAAGTTGTTTTGGGTGAGAAAGTTGTATAATTCATCACTTATAATACGTTCCATTACCTTCCCAACACAAGGCAACAGGGATATGGGTCTATAGTTTTCCTTTGACTTCTTACAATTTTTTTTAAATACAGGAGTTACATTAGGCTCTTTCCAACACATGGGAAAGATATGAGAACCAACGCTGGCATTAAATATATTTGAGAAGGGTTCAGCCAGGACTTCTGATAATTCCTTTAACAATCGATTACTGACACCATCACAAC
>OZ025256.1:36385075-36618350 GCA_964019135.1 Arenicola marina | reverse complement strand
AGGCCCCCCTCCCCCCACCCACATACGGACATTCACTGTGTCCCGGTGCCACAGGCCCCCCTCCCCCCACCCACATACGGACATTCACTGTGTCCCGGTGCCACAGGCCCCCCTCCCCCCACCCACATACGGACACTCACTGTGTCCCGGTGCCACAGGCCCCCCTCCCCCACCCACACACGGACATTCACTGTGTCCCGGTGCCACAGGCCCCCCTCCCCCCACCCACATACGGACACTCACTGTGTCCCGGTGCCACAGGCCCCCCTCCCCCCACCCACATACGGACATTCACTGTGTCCCGGTGCCACAGCCCCCCTCCCCCCACCCACATACGGACATTCACTGTGTCCCGGTGCCACAGGCCCCCCTCCCCCCACCACATACGGACATTCACTGTGTCCCGTGCCACAGGCCCCCCTCCCCCCACCCACATACGGACACTCACTGTGTCCCGGTGCCACAGGCCCCCCTCCCCCCACCCACATACGGACATTCACTGTGTCCCGGTGCCACAGGCCCCCCTCCCCCCACCCACATACGGACATTCACTGTGTCCCGGTGCCACAGGCCCCCCTCCCCCCACCCACATACGGACACTCACTGTGTCCCGGTGCCACAGGCCCCCCTCCCCCCACCCACATACGGACATTCACTGTGTCCCGGTGCCACAGGCCCCCCTCCCCCCACCCACATACGGACATTCACTGTGTCCCGGTGCCACAGGCCCCCCTCCCCCCACCCACATACGGACACTCACTGTGTCCCGGTGCCACAGGCCCCCCTCCCCCCACCCACACGGACATTCACTGTGTCCCGGTGCCACAGGCCCCCCTCCCCCACCCACATACGGACATTCACTGTGTCCCGGTGCCACAGGCCCCCCTCCCCCCACCCACATACGGACATTCACTGTGTGCCGGTGCCACAGGCCCCCTCACCCCACCCACACACGGACATTCACTGTGTCCCGGTGCCACAGGCCCCCCTCCCCCCACCCACATACGGACACTCACTGTGTCCCAGTGCCACAGGCCCCCCTCCCCCACCCACATACGGACATTCACTGTGTCCCGGTGCCACAGGCCCCCCTCCCCCCACCCACATACGGACATTCACTGTGTCCCGGTGCCACAGGCCCCCCTCCCCCACCCACACACGGACATTCACTGTGTCCCGGTGCCACAGGCCCCCCTCCCCCCACCCACATACGGACATTCACTGTGTCCCGGTGCCACAGGCCCCCCTCCCCCCACCCACATACGGACATTCACTGTGTCCCGGTGCCACAGGCCCCCCTCCCCCCACCCACATACGGACATTCACTGTGTCCCGGTGCCACAGGCCCCCTCCCCCCACCCACATACGGACATTCACTGTGTCCCGGTGCTACAGGCCCCCCTCCCCCCACCCACATACGGACATTCACTGTGTCCCGGTGCCACGAGGCCCCCCTCCCCCCACCCACATACGGACATTCACTGTGTCCCGGTGCCACAGGCCCCCCTCCCCCCACCCACATACGGACATTCACTGTGTCCCGGTGCCACAGGCCCCCTCCCCCCACCCACATACGGACATTCACTGTGTCCCGGTGCCACAGGCCCCCCCTCCCCCCACCTACATACGGACATTCACTGTGTCCCGGTGCCACAGGCCCCCCTCCCCCCACCCACATACGGACATTCACTGTGTCCCGGTGCCACAGGCCCCCCTCCCCCCACCCACATACGGACATTCACTGTGTCCCGGTGCCACAGGCCCCCCTCCCCCCACCCACATACGGACACTCACTGTGTCCCGGTGCCACAGGCCCCCCTCCCCCCACCCACATACGGACACTCACTGTGTCCCGGTGCCACAGGCCCCCCTCCCCCCACCCACATACGGACATTCACTGTGTCCCGGTGCCACAGGCCCCCCTCCCCCCACCCACATACGGACATTCACTGTGTCCCGGTGCCACAGGCCCCCCTCCCCCCACCCACACACGGACATTCACTGTGTCCCGGTGCCACAGGCCCCCTCCCCCCACCCACATACGGACATTCACTGTGTCCCGGTGCCACAGGCCCCCCTCCCCCCACCCACATACGGACACTCACTGTGTCCCGGTGCCACAGGCCCCCCTCCCCCCACCCACATACGGACATTCACTGTGTCCCGGTGCCACAGGCCCCCCTCCCCCCACCCACATACGGACACTCACTGTGTCCCGGTGCCACAGGCCCCCCTCCCCCCACCCACATACGGACACTCACTGTGTCCCGGTGCCACAGGCCCCCCTCCCCCCACCCACATACGGACATTCACTGTGTCCCGGTGCCACAGGCCCCCCTCCCCCCACCCCACATACGGACACTCACTGTGTCCCGGTGCCACAGGCCCCCCTCCCCCCACCCACATACGGACATTCACTGTGTCCCGGTGCCACAGGCCCCCCTCCCCCCACCCACATACGGACATTCACTGTGTCCCGGTGCCACAGGCCCCCCTCCCCCCACCCACATACGGACATTCACTGTGTCCCGGTGCCACAGGCCCCCCTCCCCCCCACCCACATAAGGACATTCACTGTGTCCCGGTGCCACAGGCCCCCCTCCCCCCACCCACATACGGACATTCACTGTGTCCCGGTGCCACAGGCCCCCCTCCCCCCACTCACATACGGACACTCACTGTGTCCCGGTGCCACAGGCCCCCCTCCCCCCACCCACATACGGACACTCACTGTGTCCCGGTGCCACAGGCCCCCCTCCCCCCACCCACATACGGACATTCACTGTGTCCCGGTGCCACAGGCCCCCCTCCCCCCACCCACATACGGACATTCACTGTGTCCCGGTGCCACAGGCCCCCCTCCCCCCACCCACATACGGACATTCACTGTGTCCCGGTGCCACAGGCCCCCCTCCCCCCACCCACATACGGACATTCACTGTGTCCCGGTGCCACAGGCCCCCCTCCCCCCACCCACATACGGACACTCACTGTGTCCCGGTGCCACAGGCCCCCCTCCCCCCACCCACATACGGACATTCACTGTGTCCCGGTGCCACAGGCCCCCCTCCCCCCACCCACATACGGACATTCACTGTGTCCCGGTGCCACAGGCCCCCCTCCCCCCCACCCACATACGGACATTCACTGTGTCCCGGTGCCACAGGCCCCCCTCCCCCCACCCACATACGGACATTCACTGTGTCCCGGTGCCACAGGCCCCCCCTCCCCCCACCCACATACGGACATTCACTGTGTCCCGGTGCCACAGGCCCCCCTCCCCCCACCCACATACGGACACTCACTGTGTCCCGGTGCCACAGGCCCCCCTCCCCCCACCCACATACGGACATTCACTGTGTCCCGGTGCCACAGGCCCCCCTCCCCCCACCCACATACGGACATTCACTGTGTCCCGGTGCCACAGGCCCCCCTCCCCCCACCCACATACGGACACTCCCTGTGTCCCGGTGCCACAGGCCCCCCTCCCCCCACCCACATACGGACACTCACTGTGTCCCGGTGCCACAGGCCCCCCTCCCCCCACCCACACACGGACATTCACTGTGTCCCGGTGCCACAGGCCCCCCTCCCCCCACCCACATACGGACACTCACTGTGTCCCGGTGCCACAGGCCCCCCTCCCCCCACCCACACACGGACATTCACTGTGTCCCGGTGCCACAGGCCCCCCTCCCCCCCACCCACATACGGACACTCACTGTGTCCCGGTGCCACAGGCCCCCCTCCCCCCACCCACATACGGACACTCACTGTGTCCCGGTGCCACAGGCCCCCCTCCCCCCACCCACATACGGACACTCACTGTGTCCCGGTGCCACAGGCCCCCCTCCCCCCACCCACATACGGACACTCACTGTGTCCCGGTGCCACAGGCCCCCCTCCCCCCACCCACACACGGACATTCACTGTGTCCCGGTGCCACAGGCCCCCCTCCCCCCACCCACATACGGACACTCACTGTGTCCCGGTGCCACAGGCCCCCCTCCCCCCACCCACATACGGACACTCACTGTGTCCCGGTGCCACAGGCCCCCCTCCCCCCACCCACACACGGACATTCACTGTGTCCCGGTGCCACAGGCCCCCCTCCCCCCACCCACATACGGACACTCACTGTGTCCCGGTGCCACAGGCCCCCCTCCCCCCACCCACACACGGACATTCACTGTGTCCCGGTGCCACAGGCCCCCCTCCCCCCACCCACATACGGACACTCACTGTGTCCCGGTGCCACAGGCCCCCCTCCCCCCACCCACACACGGACATTCACTGTGTCCCGGTGCCACAGGCCCCCCTCCCCCCACCCACATACGGACACTCACTGTGTCCCGGTGCCACAGGCCCCCCTCCCCCCACCCACATACGGACACTCACTGTGTCCCGGTGCCACAGGCCCCCCTCACCCCACCCACATACGGACACTCACTGTGTCCCGGTGCCACAGGCCCCCCTCCCCCCCACCCACATACGGACACTCACTGTGTCCCGGTGCCACAGGCCCCGCTCCCCCCACCCACATACGGACACTCACTGTGTCCCGGTGCCACAGGCCCCCCTCCCCCCACCCACATACGGACATTCACTGTGTCCCGGTGCCACAGGCCCCCCTCCCCCCACCCACATACGGACACTCACTGTGTCCCGGTGCCACAGCCCGTGGAGCATGTAACATGATCTTGGGACACTACTTACGGTCGATGGGCAGTCCCCCTGTAACCCCGCCGCCGCTGGTCGTGTACCCCGGCAGGTTACACATGTGGCCCGAGCAGTAGCACGTCTCGAAGGCCAGATCCGGGCTGTTGATGCAGAAGAAGTCCGAGTCGCCCCATGGCGTGGGGACCCCCGTGGTTCCGAAGGTGGTGGGGTCGATACATCCACGGCGCAGAGTGGCTGTGGCAGACAAGCGGGCGTCTTAATTACCAGTGACAGGCTTCAGACAGGCTTCAGACAGGCTTCAGACAGGCTGCCACGTGGCCGCCATACAGTGCTACGACAACTCGCATCGAGGGAATTTCTACAAACCGCACGATTTTTACTCAGGAGACAATTAACTAAGTGAGCGCGTTGCTCTTTTACTCGGTAAATAATATTATCACATGTACATGGTTTTGGACCCTTGTTGAAAATATCGCCAATTAGAGCGATTGGGAATGTTATTTAGGCGCCAATTCCATTCCTAGCGGCTGTGGCTGGAGGTGTTTGGCTTACCACCGTCATACTCTGTGTAGCAGTAGCCGGCGCCGCAGGGCTCGCGGGTTGGGAACAGAATGGCCTGGTCGCCCGCCGTCAGGTCTGCCACGTTACAGTTGGCATCCGCCGAGCTGTCGCAGGAGTAGCAGCTCGGGTCGACAGCTGGGAAGAGCAGAACAAACAGATACCATGAACACATTACGTACGATAACACGTCACGCCTACCAGCTGCTGTCATTAACAGATACCATGAACACATTACGTACGATAACACGTCACGCCTACCAGCTGCTGTCCTTAACAGATACCATGAACACATTACGTACGATAACACGTCACGCCTACCAGCTGCTGTCCTTAACAGATACCATGAACACATTACGTACGATAACACGTCACGCCTACCAGCTGCTGTCCTTAACAGATACCATGAACACATTACGCACGATAACACGTCACGCCTACCAGCTGCTGTCATTAACAGATACCATGAACACATTACGTACGATAACACGTCACGCCTACCAGCTGCTGTCATTAACAGATACCATGAACACATTACGTACGATAACACGTCACGCCTACCAGCTGCTGTCCTTAACAGATACCATGAACACATTACGTACGATAACACGTCACGCCTACCAGCCGCTGTCATTAACAGATACCATGAACACATTACGTACGATAACACGTCACGCCTACCAGCTGCTGTCCTTAAGGATGCAGTACTATAGTATCACAGTAAGGGGGGGGGGGTAAAGTTGGGCGTGCGAGTGATTTGGGCTGATGTTCTGATGTGCGAGGGTGGCGTTGATTCGGGGCCAGGGATACCATGAGGTCGCCGGGGGTGAAAGACGTGGGTTGAAGGGGCGTGGCCTTGGAGATGTAGGAGGGCGGGAGGGGGGGGGGAGTCACTTACGGGTCTCGCAGTTGGTGCCGGTCCACAGTCCCGAGATCGGACACGTGCAGGTGTAGGAGTTGATGCCATCCGTACACACACCTCCGTTCTGACAGGGGTCCGGGTTGCAGTCGTCTGCCGGGCATCACATTGGATTCAGTCAACCATGTTCAATAATACAAACGCATCATATCCATTACTTTCAGAGCAGCATTGTTTATTTAGGATGTGGGATGTATCGATCAAAGACAACAGAAAGACACTCAGTAATATATTAGGAGTATCAATGCTACCATCCAGTGTGTCGCCCTCAGCTAGAATAACATCGTACTCATGATTTGGTAATGTTCGTAGACTAGCATTGCGCTGCACACTATTGATATTAGTTTTTGTTGAGGATATCAGATATCACCCTAATTCCTACCGATGTTGATTTCACACAGGGTTCCCGAGAAGCCGGTTCCGGTGCAGTCGCACGTGAATCCGTTGATGCCGTCCGTGCAGGCGCCGCTGTTCTGACAGGGCGCCGAGCCACACTCGTCTGTGGGGCACAACAACAGGCCTCGAGGTCAGATTTCGCCCATTTGTCAAATATGATGCCATTGACTTATGTATGTTGCACAGATTCGTCATGGGTTCCTACACGGAATGGTCGATCTCACGTTGCATGTGATGAGTTTCCAGTGGATGACTAGAACTCGGAATTATGCACCTTATCTTTGCACTTTATTATAATTATTAATATCACAAGATATTATATATTCATCAAAATACCAATAGTCAATATATGGCTATATTGGGCAGCAAGGTGCAGTGAGTGGGAGGGAGGGAGGGGCTGCGTGGCGCCGCCCCCCCCCCCTCCCTCCCCCAGATCCGTGCCCGGGGACTCACCGATGTCGATCTCGCAGTTGGTGCCGGAGAACCCCGGTGGACAGGCGCACGTGTAGCCATTGATGCCGTCCGTGCACAGCCCGCCGTTCTGACAGGGCGTGCTTGCACACTCGTCTGTAAGATACAAAGTCACCATGGCAACAACACGCACAGGCTAATGCACCACGTACAGGCTAATACCAGATAACACTGCTCTAAACGAGTCAAGACTAACACCAGCTAACACTGCGCTACGCGACTCCAGGCTAACACCAGCTAACACTGCGCTACGCGGGTCAAGGCGTCACTCTCGGATCGCACATGAAGAGACTAGTATCTAGTTGCTATTTCAATACAATGTAAACAATCAAAGCGATTGCGATTTGTCTGAGAATGACAGGATTTTTCTCCAAACATGACTACAATGGTGAATAATTCTTCATAAAAAAATAGGGCTTGTGCCATCAATAACGGCAAAAAAACGAACAAAAACATGCAAACATGCCCCCACCGTGATCAGAACTCTACTACCCTACCGACTGCGGTAATCCCCTTCGCACGGTCTATGATTAGAAGTCTACTACCTTACCGACTTACAAAATCTCCTTCGCACGGTCTATCATTAGAAGTCTACTACCCTACCGACTGCGGTAATCCCCTTCGCACGGTCTATGATTAGAAGTCTACTACCCTACCGACTGACAAAATCCCCTTGGCACGGTCTATGATTAGAAGTCTACTACCCTACCGACTGACAAAATCTCCTTCGCACGGTCTATCATTAGAAGTCTACTACCCTACCGACTGACAAAATCTCCTTCGCACGGTCTATGATTAGAAGTCTACTACCCTACCGACTGACAAAATCTCCTTCGCACGGTCTATGATTAGAAGTCTACTACCTTACCGACTGACAAAATCTCCTTCGCACGGTCTATGATTAGAAGTCTACTACCTTACCGACTGACAAAATCTCCTTCGCACGGTCTATCATTAGAAGTCTACTACCCTACCGACTGCGGTAATCCCCTTCGCACGGTCTATGATTAGAAGTCTACTACCTTACCGACTTACAAAATCTCCTTCGCACGGTCTATCATTAGAAGTCTACTACCCTACCGACTGCGGTAATCCCCTTCGCACGGTCTATGATTAGAAGTCTACTACCCTACCGACTGACAAAATCCCCTTGGCACGGTCTATGATTAGAAGTCTACTACCCTACCGACTGACAAAATCTCCTTCGCACGGTCTATCATTAGAAGTCTACTACCCTACCGACTGACAAAATCTCCTTCGCACGGTCTATGATTAGAAGTCTACTACCCTACCGACTGACAAAATCTCCTTCGCACGGTCTATGATTAGAAGTCTACTACCTTACCGACTGACAAAATCTCCTTCGCACGGTCTATGATTAGAAGTCTACTACCTTACCGACTGACAAAATCTCCTTCGCACGGTCTATGATTAGAAGTCTACTACCTTACCGACTGACAAAATCTCCTTCGCACGGTCTATGATTAGAAGTCTACTACCTTACCGACTGACAAAATCTCCTTCGCACGGTCTATGATTAGAAGTCTACTACCTTACCGACTGACAAAATCTCCTTCGCACGGTCTATGATTAGAAGTCTACTACCCTACCGACTGACAAAATCTCCTTCGCACGGTCTATGATTAGAAGTCTACTACCTTACCGACTGACAAAATCTCCTTCGCACGGTCTATGATTAGAAGTCTACTACCCTACCGACTGAGCTAATCCCCTTCACACGGTCTGAACACGCCTGTTTCCCACCTCATGCGACATTACCATAGAAAGAGTAAGTTTAAGGCCCTTAGCGATCTGACATGACATGATGCGTCACTGTGACTGCCAGCACGTGGCCGGGGCCAGCACGTGGCCTGGGCCAGCACGTGGCCTGGGCCAGCACGTGGCCGGGGCCAGCACGTGGCCGGGGCCAGCACGTGGCCGGGGAGAGCCAGCACGTGGCCGGGGAGGGCCAGCACGTGGCCGGGGCCAGCACGTGGCCGGCACGGCTCGGCCTCTTGGCCAGCACGTGGCCGGGGAGGGCCAGCACGTGGCCGGGGAGGGCCAGCACGTGGCCGGGGAGGGCCAGCACGTGGCCGGGGAGGGCCAGCACGTGGCCGGGGAGGGCCAGCACGTGGCCGGGGCCAGCACGTGGCCGGGGAGGGCCAGCACGTGGCCGGGGAGGGCCAGCACGTGGCCGGGGCCAGCACGTGGCCGGGAGGGCCAGCACGTGGCCGGGGAGGGCCAGCACGTGGCCGGGAGGGCCAGCACGTGGCCGGGGAGGGCCAGCACGTGGCCGGGGCCAGCACGTGGCCGGCACGGCTCGGCCTCTTGGCCAGCACGTGGGCGGGGTACTGTACTTACTGATGTTGATCTCGCAGTAGGTGCCGCTGTAGCCAGGCAGGCAGTTACACGTGTAGCCGTTGACCCCGTCCACGCACGTCCCTCCATTCTGGCAAGGAGAGCTGGCACACTCGTCTGGAAGCAAGCACGCCAACATCTTATTCATATGCTCATAAGAACTAGGTTTATAGCTGTAGACGGTGTCGACTGATTACAGTCATTTAACTACAGGAAGCTCCGATAACCGATGAACATTAATTACCATATAATGTTATCGTAAGCAATATTGCCATTCCTATGCAACTATAGAATTATGACAATAAGACTATCAGATATCAAATGGATCATGTAATTACAATAGCTATACACATATACCAACTTTGTCCCATGTTTGGGCCAACAATTACTGCTTACTTATAGCTCCTGTTACTCGCGTCTGGCATTAACTATACGGAACCATATTGGAAAGTGTATTATAAGTGAAAGTGGAGGATGAACCAAATACTTCACTGATTGAATATGAACGATTGTATTAATTTATCCGTGCGATAATACAATTGAAGGGAAGTGACAGGTTCTTACCGATGTTCGTTTGGCAGTTGGTTCCCGTGAAGCCCGCAGCACACGTGCAGGTGTAGGAGTTCACGAGGTCGTTGCAGGTGGCTCCGTTCAGACAGGGTAGGGACGCGCACTCGTCTGCAACCAGCGCCACACAGCGGGTAAATCAAACTACGTCCTCACTGTGCAACCAGCGCCACACCGCGGGTAAATCAAACTACGTCCTCACTGTGCAACCAGCGCCACACCGCGGGTAAATCAAACTACGTCCTCACTGTGCAACCAGCGCCACACAGCGGGTAAATCAAACTACGTCCTCACTGTGCAACCAGCGCCACACCGCGGGTAAATCAAACTACGTCCTCACTGCGCAACCAGCGCCACACAGCGGGTAAATCAAACTACGTCCTCACTGTGCAACCAGCGCCACACAGCAGGTAAATCAAACTACGTCCTCACTGCGCAACCAGCGCCACACCGCGGGTAAATCAAACTACGTCCTCACCGGCAACTAGCGCCACACAGCGGGTAAATCAAACTACGTCCTCACTGTGCAACCAGCGCCACACAGCGGGTAAAACAAACTAGGTCCTCGGGCGGGAATTGCTTGTTAAAATGAATAATAAATTGTATTTAAAGCAGCCTACTTACATGCGCCATCTTAGATTTTTTTACATTTTAGAATCAAGACTAAAAGTTTCTCAAAATTATGACGCACATATGTTTTATATCTCGCTGAGTCTGTAAAACACCATAAAACTGCGGCGACTAGTTTATCGCGCGCGGACGTGATAGTGAGCCGCGGTCGACATCACACAGAATACCGAACAGCGAACAGGCGCAAGGATATAAAGCCGGCCACCAACTTCTGCTCCGGTGAACAAATGTGCTCTCCGGATAGCCCACAGGCTTTCAGGATTTAAATTCCAGACAGAATATATTTATTTGACATGGCGAAGAGATTGGTAATATAAAAACTACAGAACATAATACTTTAAAAATCTCCACAGGCGGATAGTAACCATGTCAGTCTAGGAGCAGAAGAACGCTAATTGTAGAATGGTTAGTTAATGGGGGTAGAAGGCGTGCGTGTCTTACCGATGTCGATCTCGCAGTGGACGCCGGAGTAGCCGGTGCCGCCACAGAGACACGTGTACCCGTTGATGCCGTCCACACAGGTGCCCGTATTGAGGCAGGGCGCCGACAGACACTCATCTGAAACACACAGACATATATATATAGCTATGTATATATATATTTATATCGACCATATAACGAGACGTACGACAGCTGTAAGCAACCGTGTGTCTACTGGACACCGGCTGTACTTGTATAGCAGCTGAATGCATCAGACACTGACCGAGACACTGCAATGATCAGACATGCTTCTACCACTGCTCTTAATAACAATATCACTAGCTACTACTATTATGCCCCAACTCTTATAATGCGAGTTGCACGATAATACGATGCTATTTTACATACTAGGCATTTATACAAGGCCAAATATAGTCTTATATAATTATCATTTTGCTACTTGCTATAAGGTGTAACCAATCCAGGTTGTACTCGCTACTGCAATAACTCGAAGCAGCCAACATAAGACACTTACCGATGTTTATTTCGCAATGCAGGCCGGTGAATCCCGCCACGCATGCGCACGTGTATCCATTGACCAGGTCTGTGCAGGATCCGCCATTTTGACAGGGAGTGCTGCCACACTCGACTGACGAACGAGACAAGCCAGTGTATTAAATACACACCCTCTTCTTCCTGGGCCAGACTGAGGGCTCCATCCAACATTAACCTATCTGTACGGTAATGTCACCTCAATGGAAAGTAATATTGTCACTTGGTGCAGCCTCGTCCCTTAAAAAGACTGCGATCTCCAGGTAAACCTAGTATTAGCCTAATTAGACGTTCTAATATATGTTAATAAAGAGTACATCTTGAAGGGTTTGGGTGATAGGGGCACAGGGAAGGTGCTGGTTACCTTCATGTAGGCAGTACACCGGCCCAGGTTGGAGAGCCGGACCATTGAGAGTGCTTGGTATAGCGGTGGTGGGGAGCGAGGGGCTGGATAGCTGGACCATTGAGGGTGCTGGCTATAGCGGTGGTGGGGAGCGAAGGCTGGATAGTCGGACCATTGAGAGTGCTGGGTATAGCGGTGGTGGGGAGCGAGGGCTGGATAGCCGGACCATTGAGAGTGCTGGGTATAGCGGTGGTGGGGAACGAAGGCTGGATAGCCGGACCATTGAGAGTGCTGGGTATAGCGGTGGTGGGGAACGAGGGCTGGATAGCCGGACCATTGAGAGTGCTGGGTATAGCGGTGGTGGGGAACGAGGGCTGGATAGCCGGACCATTGAGAGTGCTGGGTATAGCGGTGGTGGGGAGCGAGGGGCTGGATAGCCGGACCATTGAGAGTGCTTGGTATAGCGGTGGTGGAGAGCGAGGGGCTGGATAGCCGGACCATTGAGAGTGCTGGGTATAGCGGTGGTGGGGAACGAGGGCTGGATAGCTGGACCATTGAGGGTGCTGGGTATAGCGGTGGTGGGGAGCGAGGGGCTGGATAGCCGGACCATTGAGGGTGCTGGGTATAGCGGTGGTGGGGAGCGAGGGGCTGGATAGCCGGACCATTGAGAGTGCTGGGTATAGCGGTGGTGGGGAGCGAGGGGCTGGATAGCCGGACCATTGAGGGTGCTGGGTATAGCGGTGGTGGGGAGCGAGGGCTGGATAGCCGGACCATTGAGAGTGCTGGGTATAGCGGTGGTGGGGAACGAGGGCTGGATAGCCGGACCATTGAGGGTGCTGGGTATAGCGGTGGTGGGGAGCGAGGGGCTGGATAGCCGGACCATTGAGAGTGCTGGGTATAGCGGTGGTGGAGAGCGAGGGACTGGATAGCCGGTTCATTGAGAGTGCTGGGTATAGCGGTGGTGGGGAACGAGGGCTGGATAGCCGGACCATTGAGGGTGCTGGGTATAGCGGTGGTGGAGAGCGAGGGACTGGATAGCCGGACCATTGAGAGTGCTGGGTATAGCGGTGGTGGGGAACGAGGGCTGGATAGCTGGACCATTGAGGGTGCTGGGTATAGCGGTGGTGGGGAGCGAGGGGCTGGATAGCCGGACCATTGAGGGTGCTGGGTATAGCGGTGGTGGGGAGCGAGGGGCTGGATAGCCGGACCATTGAGGGTGCTGGGTATAGCGGTGGTGGGGAGCGAGGGGCTAGATAGCCGGACCATTGAGGGTGCTGGGTATAGCGGTGGTGGGGAGCGAGGGGCTGGATAGCCGGACCATTGAGGGTGCTGGGTATAGCGGTGGTGGGGAGCGAGGGGCTGGATAGCCGGACCACTGAGGGTGCTGGGTATAGCGGTGGTGGGGAGCAAGGGGCTGGATAGCTGGACCATTGAGAGTGCTGGGTATAGCGGTGGTGGGGAGCGAGGGACTGGATAGCCGGACCATTGAGGGTGCTGGGTATAGCGGTGGTGGGGAGCGAGGGACTGGATAGCCGGACCATTGAGGGGGCTGGGTATAGCGGTGGTGGGGAGCGAGGGGCTAGATAGCTGGACCATTGAGAGTGCTGGGTATAGCGGTGGTGGGGAGCGAGGGGCTAGATAGCTGGACCATTGAGAGTGCTGGGTATAGCGGTGGTGGGGAGCGAGGGGCTGGATAGCTGGACCATTGAGAGTGCTGGGTATAGCGGTGGTGGGAAGCGAGGGGCTGGATAGCTGGACCATTGAGAGTGCTGGGTATAGCGGTGGTGGGGAGCGAGACTTACAGATGATGACTTCGCACAGGTCGCCGGTGTAGCCTGGGACGCACGTGCACACGTAGCCGTCCACGCCGTCCACACAGGTACCGCCATTCCGGCAGGGGGAGCTGCTACACTCGTCTGCACACGACACAAATATACGTTATAACTTCCGCCCCGGTGGGCGTTTCTACATGTAGGCTGCCGTCTGGCTTTTTAAACTTCATAAATTGATCCGAAGACAAATTGAAATCAAGATTTTAATCTACATGGTTGGTTGGCATTCGTCCGTTTGCGTATATAAGACCATGAACTTGGACCTTAATTGTGAATAAGTTTACTTAATCCAGATAATAGTTATATATATACAGCTATAATTAGGCTCCAGCACGCATGTGCTGAGCATAAGGCGCCACCTCACGGGTGTCACGCGTACCAAAGTTGAACTCGCACTGGGTCCCGACCCATCCGTTGGCGCACGTGCAGGTAAAGCCGTCCACCCCATCAGAACACGTGGCACCATTCAGACACGGGCTGGACGCACACTCGTCTGCAAGGAGACAGGGGCAGGCATGGTCAGGTCAGGGGAGACAGGGGCAGGCATGGTCAGGTCAGGGGAGACAGGGTCAGGCATGGTCAGGTCAAGGTAGACAGGGGCAGGCATAGTCAGGTCAGGGGAGACAGGGTCAGGCATGGCCAGGTCAGGGGAGACAGGGGCAGGCATGGTCAGGTCAGGGGAGACAGGGGCAGGCATGGTCAGGTCAAGGTAGACAGGGGCAGGCATAGTCAGGTCAGGGGAGACAGGGTCAGGCATGGCCAGGTCAGGGGAGACAGGGGCAGGCATGGTCAGGTCAGGGGAGACAGGGTCAGGCATGGTCAGGTCAAGGTAGACAGGGGCAGGCATAGTCAGGTCAGGGGAGACAGGGTCAGGCATGGCCAGGTCAGGGGAGACAGGGGCAGGCATGGTCAGGTCAGGGGAGACAGGGGCAGGCATGGTCAGGTCAGAGGAGACAGGGGCAGGCATGGTCAGGTCAATGTAGACAGGGGCAGGCATGGTCAGGTCAGGGGAGACAGGGTCAGGCATGGTCAGGTCAGGGAAGACAGGAGCAGGCATGGTCAGGTCGGGGGAGACAGGGGCAGGCATGGTCAAGTCAGGGGAAATAGGGACAGGCATGGTCAGGTCCAGCTAGACAGGGGCAGGCATGGCCAGGTCAGGGGAGATAGGGACGGGCATTGTCAGGTCAGGGGAGACAGGGGCAGGCATGGTCAGGTCAGGGGAGACAGGGGCAGACATGGTCAGGTCGGGGGAGACAGGGGCAGGCATGGTCAGGTCAGGGGAGACAGGGGCAGGCATGGTCAGGTCGGGAGAGACAGGGGCAGGCATGGTCAAGTCAGGGGAGATAGGGACAGGCATGGTCAGGTCAGGCTAGACAGGGGCAGGCATGGCCAGGTCAGGGGAGATAGTAGCGGGCATGGTCAGGTCAGGGGAGACAGGGGCAGGCATGGTCAGGTCAGGGGAGACAGGGGCAGGCATGGTCAGGTCGGGGGAGACAGGGGCAGGCATGGTCAGGTCCGGGGAGACAGGGGCAGGCATGGTCAGGTCAGGGGAGACAGGGGCAGGCATGGTCAGGTCAGGGGAGACAGGGGCAGGCATGGTCAGGTCAGGGGAGACAGGGGCAGGCATGGTCAGGTCGGGGGAGACAGGAGCAGGCATGGTCAGGTCAGGGGAGACAGGGGCAGGCATGGTGAGGTCAGGGGAGACAGGGGCAGGCATGGTCAGGTCAGGGGAGACAGGGGCAGGCATGGTCAGGTCAGGGGAGACAGGGGCAGGCATGGTCAGGTCAGGGGAGACAGGGGCAGGCATGGTCAGGTCAGGGGAGACAGGGGCAGGCATGGTCAGGTCAGGGGAGACAGGGGCAGGCATGGTCAGGTCAGGGGAGACAGGGGCAGGCATGGTCAGGTCAGGGGAGATAGGGACAGGCATGGTCAGGTCAGGGGAGATAGGGACAGGCATGGTCAGGTCAGGGGAGACAGGGGCAGGCATGGTCAGGTCAGGGGAGACAGGGGCAGGCATGGTCAGGTCAGGGGAGACAGGGGCAGGCATGGTCAGGTCAGGGGAGATAGGGACAGGCATGGTCAGGTCAGGGGAGATAGGGACAGGCATGGTCAGGTCAGGGGAGACAGGGACAGGCATGGTCAGGTCAGGGGAGACAGGGGCAGGCATGGTCAGGTCAGGGGAGACAGGGGCAGGCATGGTCAGGTCAGGGGAGACAGGGGCAGGCATGGTCAGGTCAGGGGAGACAGGGTCAGGCATGGTCAGGTCAGGGGAGACAGGGGCAGGCATGGTCAGGTCCAGCTAGACAGGGGCAGGCATGGTCAGGTCAGGGGAGACAGGGGCAGGCATGGTCAGGTCAGGGGAGACAGGGGCAGGCATGGTCAGGTCAGGGGAGACAGGGGCAGGCATGGTCAGGTCAGGGGAGACAGGGGCAGGCATGGTCAGGTCAGGGGAGACAGGGGCAGGCATGGTCAGGTCAGGGGAGACAGGGGCAGGCATGGTCAGGTCAGGGGAGACAGGGGCAGGCATGGTCAGGTCAGGGGAGACAGGGTCAGGCATGGTCAGGTCAGGGGAGACAGGGGCAGGCATGGTCAGGTCCAGCTAGACAGGGGCAGGCATGGTCAGGTCAGGGGAGACAGGGGCAGGCATGGTCAGGTCAGGGGAGACAGGGGCAGGCATGGTCAGGTCAGGGGAGACAGGGGCAGGCATGGTCAGGTCAGGGGAGACAGGGGCAGGCATGGTCAGGTCAGGGGAGACAGGGGCAGGCATGGTCAGGTCAGGGGAGACAGGGGCAGGCATGGTCAGGTCAGGGGAGACAGGGGCAGGCATGGTCAGGTCAGGGGAGACAGGGGCAGGCATGGTCAGGTCAGGGGAGACAGGGGCAGGCATGGTCAGGTCAGGGGAGACAGGGTCAGGCATGGTCAGGTCAGGGGAGACAGGGGCAGGCATGGTCAGGTCCAGCTAGACAGGGGCAGGCATGGTCAGGTCAGGGGAGACAGGGGCAGGCATGGTCAGGTCAGGGGAGACAGGGGCAGGCATGGTCAGGTCAGGGGAGACAGGGGCAGGCATGGTCAGGTCAGGGGAGACAGGGGCAGGCATGGTCAGGTCAGGGGAGACAGGGGCAGGCATGGTCAGGTCAGGGGAGACAGGGGCAGGCATGGTCAGGTCAGGGGAGACAGGGGCAGGCATGGTCAGGTCAGGGGAGACAGGGGCAGGCATGGTCAGGTCAGGGGAGACAGGGGCAGGCATGGTCAGGTCAGGGGAGACAGGGGCAGGCATGGTCAGGTCAGGGGAGACAGGGGCAGGCATGGTCAGGTCAGGGGAGACAGGGGCAGGCATGGTCAGGTCAGGGGAGACAGGGGCAGGCATGGTCAGGTCAGGGGAGACAGGGGCAGGCATGGTCAGGTCAGGGGAGACAGGGGCAGGCATGGTCAGGTCAGGGGAGACAGGGGCAGGCATGGTCAGGTCAGGGGAGACAGGGGCAGGCATGGTCAGGTCAGGGGAGACAGGGGCAGGCATGGTTCGCATGGTGCAATGGATTATTGTTAGTTGCTTGGTCCATAGTGTTAATACTTTATAGAAATTACTTTACGGAAAGTTTGATTTTCAGGGTTAAAGGCCCCATGTGACTTATTTGTATTGAATATTAACCGTTGCTTGCCTTAAGAAAATAGCTGGAATAGCAGGGTCACGGCAGTTCCATGTGTACACGCCATGGGGAATACGCCCATATACCAAACGTTCAGCACTTCAGATGTGTTAATCTATTACCATACTGTTTATTACTATAAATATATTACTAAATTGTGTGTACATGTATGTATATACAAGTGTTCAGTATAGTTATGATAAACCTTATCTACACAGTGGATAACGTACTGATGTTGGTGGTGCAGTCCGTGCCCGTGTAGCCAGGCGCACAGGTACAGGAATAGCTGTTGATCCGGTCGATGCAGGTCGCGCCGTTCTGGCAGGGTCCGCTGTCACACTCGTCTGGAAGGCACAGACCCCAGGGCGGGTCGCTACATTAGTACGGTGGTAGGGGCGGGCCGTCCATGCCGAATTTGGAGAGCGAGAGAAAAGTGCCCGAATTTGTGGTCATTAAGAGGGATTTTTTTTAAGAGCATCTAAAACGGACACTGACAGAATGTTTCGGGTAAAAAAGGCATATAAAATAGACATTGACAGAAATTTGTGGTTAAATAGGCATCTAAACCAGACACTGACAGAAATTTGCGTTTATAAAGGCATATAAAAAAGACACTGACATCCATGACAAAGCGTCTGGGGGATTCTTAATTGAACACTTTCGGTATCAACTAGATTATATAGTCAACAACTGCTATTCTGAAAAAAAGACAGTTTCAGATGTGCAAATCGATAGAAGTTGTTGATTTCTGTTCCGGGGATTGAGAGAAAAAAGGCTAAAAAAACGGAAAAAGCAAACAGGTACTAGGTCGATTCTACTCACTGATTTCGATCTCGCAGGTGATGCCCGTGAATCCCAGAGGACAGGTGCATGTGTACAGGTTGACGGCGTCCAGGCACACGCCTCCATTGACACAGGGACTGCTGGCACACTCGTCTGCGGGGCATCAACACCACATAACCACCTCACCAGATAACCCTCTCACACACCATCACGTGTTAAACTCATTAACATCACATAACCACCTCACCAGATAACCCTCTCACACACCATCACGTGTTAAACTCATCAACATCACATAACCACCTCACCAGATAACCCTCTCACACACCATCACGTGTTAAACTCATTAACATCACATAACCACCTCACCAGATAACCCTCTCACACACCATCACGTGTTAAACTCATTAACATCACATAACCACCTCACCAGATAACCCTCTCACACACCATCACGTGTTAAACTCATTAACATCACATAACCACCTCACCAGATAACCCTCTCACACACCATCACGTGTTAAACTCATTAACATCACATAACCACCTCACCAGATAACCCTCTCACACACCATCACGTGTTAAACTCATCAACATCACATAACCACCTCACCAGATAACCCTCTCACACACCATCACGTGTTAAACTCATTAACATCACATAACCACCTCACCAGATAACCCTCTCACACACCATCACGTGTTAAACTCATTAACATCACATAACCACCTCACCAGATAACCCTCTCACACACCATCACGTGTTAAACTCATTAACATCACATAACCACCTCACCAGATAACCCTCTCACACACCATCACGTGTTAAACTCATTAACATCACATAACCACCTCACCAGATAACCCTCTCACACACCATCACGTGTTAAACTCATCAACATCACATAACCACCTCACCAGATAACCCCCTCACACACCATCACGTGTTAAACTCATTAACATCACATAACCACCTCACCAGATAACCCTCTCACACACCATCACGTGTTAAACTCATTAACATCACATAACCACCTCACCAGATAACCCTCTCACACACCATCACGTGTTAAACTCATTAACATCACATAACCACCTCACCAGATAACCCTCTCACACACCATCACGTGTTAAACTCATCAACATCACATAACCACCTCACCAGATAACCCTCTCACACACCATCACGTGTTAAACTCATCAACATCACATAACCACCTCACCAGATAACCCTCTCACACACCATCACGTGTTAAACTCATCAACATCACATAACCACCTCACCAGATAACCCTCTCACACACCATTACGTGTTAAACTCATTAACATCACGTAACCACCTCACCAGATAACCCTCTCACACACCATCACGTGTTAAACTCATCAACATCACATAACCACCTCACCAGATAACCCTCTCACACACCATTACGTGTTAAACTCATTAACATCGCGTAACCACCTCACCAGATAACACTTGATATAATTATTAACACTATTTAAGAAGAGCAAGCAATTATAACATATCACTTGATAC
The DNA here is from genome assembly GCA_964019135.1 of Arenicola marina. Taxonomy (NCBI): domain Eukaryota; kingdom Metazoa; phylum Annelida; class Polychaeta; family Arenicolidae; genus Arenicola; species Arenicola marina. The sequence continues at coordinate 36,598,657 of OZ025256.1, read as the reverse complement.
CCATACTAGGCTACTGTAAGTTAATAAGAGTACAAGGCACACATGAGCGATTGAAGATGGCGGCTGGGGGGGGGGGGGGCTACTTACTGATGTCGACCTCGCAGTTGACTCCCCTCCAGCCAGGGGGACAGGCACAGGTGTACAGGTCCACGGCGTCCGTGCACACTCCATTGACACACGGACTGCTGGCACACTCGTCTGGAACACACAGCCACACTCAGCTCTCACCATTGGCACAGCTAGTTAGATAACATACAGCTTGAGCTCACGTCAGTATTAAAATCTAAGAAAAATATTAATACAATTGCTATTGCCTGACAATATCATAATAGTGACAAGTGACTACATTTAACGCTGACTGACAAATATCTGCTTCACAAACCATTTATTGAGAACATGCAGGTCAGATCCATAGATGCCCGTCGCTGTTGAGATAGAACCTACTTTTGATTCTATTAATAAACAAGTTGCAGTTGATCAAGCATGCAGTTTAAATTACTATTGTGAATTTCATCTTCGGGACATACCAATGTTGATCTCGCAGTCGGCGCCGGTGTATCCAGGGAGACAGAAGCACGTGTAGCCGTTGATACCATCTTGGCAGGACCCCCCGTTCTGGCATGGGGAGCTGACACACTCGTCTGTGGGGGTTCAAGGTAATCAAATCAAAGGAATTGGTGTTTTAGGCCGCTTTAGTGGACATTGGGGCTACAGTGAGCCAAGGGACCTCTCGGGGCAATAGAGGAAGAATGGACGAAACATGCAGCAGATTCGAACCCAGGACCTATTGATCGTCTGTCTAGTTCGCTAGCCACTAGACTAGGGTGGCCCCCAGGACCTATTGATCGCGAGTCTAGTTCGTTAGCCACTAGACCAGGGAGGCCCCCAGGACCTATTGATCGTCTGTCTAGTTCGCTAGCCACTAAACCAAGGAGGCCCCCAGGACCTATGGATCGTCTGTCTAGTTCCCTAGCCACTAGCCCAGGGAGCCCCCAGGACCTATTGATCGTCTGTCTAGTGCGTTAGCCACTAGACCAAGGAGGCCCCCAGGACCTATTGATCGTCTGTCTAGTTCGCTAGCCACTAGACCAGGGAGGCCCCCAGGACCTATTGATCGCGTGTCTTGTTCGCTAGCCACTACACCAGGGAGGCCCCCAGGACCTATTGATCGTCTGTCTAGTTCGTTAGCCACTAGACCAAGGGGGCCCCCAGGACCTATTGATCGTCTGTCTAGTTCGCTAACTACTAGACCAGTGAGGCCCCCAGGACCTATTGATCGTCTGTCTAGTTCGCTAACTACTAGACCAGTGAGGCCCCCAGGACCTATTGATCGTCTGTCTAGTTCGCTAACTACTAGACCAGGGAGGCCCCCAGGACCTATTGATCGCGAGTCTAGTTCGCTAGCCACTACACCAGGGAGGCCCCCAGGACCTATTGATCGTCTGTCTAGTTCGTTAGCCACTAGACCAGGGAGGCCCCCAGGAGCTATTGATCGTCTGTCTAGTTCGCTAGCCACTACACCAGGGAGGCCCCCAGGACCTATTGATCGCGTGTCTTGTTCCCTAGCCACTAGACCAGGGAGGCCCCCAGGACCTATTGATCGTCTGTCTAGTGCGTTAGCCACTAGACCAGGAAGGCCCCCAGGACCTATTGATCGCGAGTCTAGTTCGTTAGCCACTAGACCAGGGAGGCCCCCAGGACCTATTGATCGTCTGTCTAGTGCGTTAGCCACTAGACCAGGGAGGCCCCCAGGAGCTATTGATCGCGTGTCTAGTTCGCTAGCCACTACACCAGGGAGGCCCCCAGGAGCTATTGATCGCGTGTCTAGTTCGCTAGCCACTACACCAGGGAGGCCCCCAGGACCTATTGATCGCGAGTCTAGTTCGTTAGCCACTAGACCAGGGAGGCCCCCAGGACCTATTGATCGTCTGTCTAGTGCGTTAACCACTAGACCAGGGAGGCCCCCAGGACCTATTGATCGTCTGTCTAGTTCGCTAGCCACTAGCCCAGGGAGCCCCCAGGACCTATTGATCGTCTGTCTAGTTCGTTAGCCACTAGACCAGGGTGGCCCCCAGGACCTATTGATCGTCTGTCTAGTTCGTTAGCCACTAGACCAAGGGGGCCCCCAGGACCTATTGATCGTCTGTCTAGTTCGCTAACCACTAGACCAGTAAGGCCCCCTGGACCTATTGATCGCGTTTCTAGTTCGTTAGCCACTAGACCAGGGAGCCCCCAGGACCTATTGATCGTCTGTCTAGTTCGCTAACCACTAGACCAGGGAGGCCCCCAGGACCTATTGATCGTCTGTCTAGTTCGTTAGCCATTAGACCAAGGAGGCCCCCAGGACCTATTGATCGTCTGTCTAGTTCGCTAACCACTAGACCAGGGAGGCCCCCAGGAGCTATTGATCGTCTGTCTAGTTCGCTAGCCACTACACCAGGGAGGCCCCCAGGACCTATTGATCGCGTGTCTTGTTCCCTAGCCACTAGACCAGGGAGGCCCCCAGGACCTATTGATCGTCTGTCTAGTGCGTTAGCCACTAGACCAGGAAGGCCCCCAGGACCTATTGATCGCGAGTCTAGTTCGTTAGCCACTAGACCAGGGAGGCCCCCAGGACCTATTGATCGTCTGTCTAGTGCGTTAGCCACTAGACCAGGGAGGCCCCCAGGAGCTATTGATCGCGTGTCTAGTTCGCTAGCCACTACACCAGGGAGGCCCCCAGGAGCTATTGATCGCGTGTCTAGTTCGCTAGCCACTACACCAGGGAGGCCCCCAGGACCTATTGATCGCGAGTCTAGTTCGTTAGCCACTAGACCAGGGAGGCCCCCAGGACCTATTGATCGTCTGTCTAGTGCGTTAACCACTAGACCAGGGAGGCCCCCAGGACCTATTGATCGTCTGTCTAGTTCGCTAGCCACTAGCCCAGGGAGCCCCCAGGACCTATTGATCGTCTGTCTAGTTCGTTAGCCACTAGACCAGGGTGGCCCCCAGGACCTATTGATCGTCTGTCTAGTTCGTTAGCCACTAGACCAAGGGGGCCCCCAGGACCTATTGATCGTCTGTCTAGTTCGCTAACCACTAGACCAGTAAGGCCCCCTGGAGCTATTGATCGCGTTTCTAGTTCGTTAGCCACTAGACCAGGGAGCCCCCAGGACCTATTGATCGTCTGTCTAGTTCGCTAACCACTAGACCAGGGAGGCCCCCAGGACCTATTGATCGTCTGTCTAGTTCGTTAGCCATTAGACCAAGGAGGCCCCCAGGACCTATTGATCGTCTGTCTAGTTCGCTAACCACTAGACCAGGGAGGCCCCCAGGACCTATTGATCGTCTGTCTAGTTCGCTAGCCACTAGACCAAGGAGGCCCCCAGGACCTATGGATCGTCTGTCTAGTTCGCTAACCACTAGACCAGTGAGGCCCCCTGGACCTATTGATCGCGTGTCTAGTTCGTTAGCCACTAGACCAGGAAGGCCCCCAGGACCTATTGATCGTCTGTCTAGTTCGCTAACCACTAGACCAGTGAGGCCCCCTGGACCTATTGATCGCGTGTCTAGTTCGTTAGCCACTACACCAGGGTGGCCCCCAGGACCTATTGATCGTCTGCCTAGTTCGCTAACCACTAGACCAGGGAGGCCCCCAGGACCTATAGATCGTCTGTCTAGTTCCCTAGCCACTACACCAGGGTGGCCCCCAGGACCTAGTGATCGTCTGTCTAGTTCCCTAGCCACTAGACCAGGGAGGCCCCCAGGACCTATTGATCGTCTGCCTAGTTCGCTAACCACTAGACCAGGGAGGCCCCCAGGACCTATAGATCGTCTGTCTAGTTCCCTAGCCACTAGACCAGGGAGGCCCCCAGGACCTATTGATCGTCTGTCTAGTTCGCTAACCACTAGACCAGGGAGGCCCCCAGGACCTATTGATCGTCTGTCTAGTTCCCTAGCCACTAGACCAGGGAGGCCCCCAGGACCTATTGATCGTCTGTCTAGTTCGCTAACCACTAGAGCAGGGAGGCCCCCAGGACCTATTGATCGTCTGCCTAGTTCGCTAACCACTAGACCAGGGAGGCCCCCAGGACCTATAGATCGTCTGTCTAGTTCCCTAGCCACTAGACCAGGGAGGCCCCCAGGACCTATTGATCGCGTGTCTAGTTCGTTAGCCACTACACCAGGGTGGCCCCCAGGACCTATTGATCGTCTGTCTAGTTCGTTAGCCACTAGACCAGGGAGGCCCCCAGGACCTATTGATCGCGTGTCTAGTTCGTTAGCCACTACACCAGGGTGGCCCCCAGGACCTATTGATCGTCTGCCTAGTTCGCTAACCACTAGACCAGGGAGGCCCCCAGGACCTATTGATCGTCTGTCTAGTTCGTTAGCCACTAGACCAGGGAGGCCCCCAGGACCTATAGATCGTCTGTCTAGTTCCCTAGCCACTAGACCAGGGAGGCCCCCAGGACCTATTGATCGTCTGTCTAGTTCGCTAACCACTAGACCAGTGAGGCCCCCTGGACCTATTGATCGCGTGTCTAGTTCGATAGCCACTACACCAGGGTGGCCCCCAGGACCTATTGATCGTCTGTCTAGTTCGCTAACCACTAGACCAGGGTGGCCCCCAGGACCTATTGATCGTCTGTCTAGTTCGCTAACCACTAGACCAGGGAGGCCCCCAGGACCTATTGATCGTCTGTTTAGTTCGCTAACCACTAGACCAGGGAGGCCCCCAGGACCTATTGATCGTCTGCCTAGTTCGCTAACCACTAGACCAGGGAGGCCCCCAGGACCTATTGATCGTCTGTCTAGTTCGTTAGCCACTAGACCAGTGAGGCCCCCAGGACCTATTGATCGTCTGCCTAGTTCGCTAACCACTAGACCAGGGAGGCCCCCAGGACCTATTGATCGTCTGTCTAGTTCGCTAACCACTAGACCAGTGAGGCCCCCTGGACCTATTGATCGCGTGTCTAGTTCGTTAGCCACTACACCAGGGTGGCCCCCAGGACCTATTGATCGTCTGTCTAGTTCGTTAGCCACTAGACCAGGGAGGCCCCCAGGACCTATTGATCGTCTGTCTAGTTCGTTAGCCACTAGACCAGGGAGGCCCCCAGGACCTATTGATCGTCTGTCTAGTTCGTTAGCCACTAGACCAGGGAGGCCCCCAGGACCTATTGATCGTCTGTCTAGTTCGCTAACCACTAGAGCAGTGTTTGACTGGTGTTTGATTGGTGTTTGGAGGTGTTTTGTTAATGTGTTTGGTTGGCGTGTGGTTGGTGTTTAGTTGGTGTTTGGTTGGTGTTTGGTTGGCGTGTGCTTGGTGTTTAGTTGGTGTTGGGTTGGTGTTTGGTTGGCGTGTGGTTGGTGTTTAGTTGGTGTTTGGTTGGCGTGTGGTTGGCGTGTGGTTGGCGTGTGGTTGGCGTGTGGTTGGTGTTTGGTTGGCGTGTGGTTGGCGTGTGGTTGGTGTTTGGTTGGCGTGTGGTTGGTGTTTAGTTGGTGTTTGGTTGGCGTGTGGTTGGTGTTTAGTTGGTGTTTGGTTGGCGTGTGGTTGGCGTGTGGTTGGCGTGTGGTTGGCGTGTGGTTGGCGTGTGGTTGGCGTGTGGTTGGTGTTTGGTTGGCGTGTGGTTGGCGTGTGGTTGGCGTGTGGTTGGTGTTTGGTTGGCGTGTAGCTAGTGTTTGGCTGGTGCTTGGTTGGTGTTTGGCTGGTGTTTGGATCCGTGTGGCTCGTGTTTGGTTGGCGTTTGGTTGGCGTGTGGCTAGTATTTGGCTGGTGTTTGGTCGGCGTGTAGCTGGTGTTTGGCTGGTGTTTGGTCGGGGTGTAGCTGGTGTTTGGCTGGTGTTTGGTCGGCGTGTAGCTGGTGTTTGGCTGGTGTTTGGTCGGCGTGTAGCTGGTGTTTGGCTGGTGTTTGGTCGGCGTGTAGCTGGTGTTTGGCTGGTGTTTGGTTGGCGTGTAGCTGGTGTTTGGCTGGTGTTTGGTCGGCGTGTAGCTGGTGTTTGGCTGGTGTTTGGTTGGCGTGTGGCTGGTGTTTGGCTGGTGTTTGGTTGGCGTGTAGCTGGTGTTTGGCTGGTGTTTGGAGCCGTGTGGCTCGTGTTTGGTTGGCGTTTGGTTGGCGTGTGGCTAGTCTTTGGCTGGTGTTTGGTCGGCGTGTAGCTGGTGTTTGGCTGGTGTTTGGTTGGCGTGTAGCTGGTGTTTGGCTGGTGTTTGGAGCCGTGTGGCTCGTGTTTGGTTGGCGTTTGGTTGGCGTGTGGCTAGTCTTTGGCTGGTGTTTGGTCGGCGTGTAGCTGGTGTTTGGCTGGTGTTTGGTTGGCGTGTGGCTGGTGTTTGGCTGGTGTTTGGTCGGCGTGTAGCTGGTGTTTGGCTGGTGTTTGGTTGGCGTGTAGCTGGTGTTTGGCTGGTGTTTGGAGCCGTGTGGCTCGTGTTTGGTTGGCGTTTGGTTGGCGTGTGGCTAGTCTTTGGCTGGTGTTTGGTCGGCGTGTAGCTGGTGTTTGGCTGGTGTTTGGTCGGCGTGTGGCTCGTGTTTGGCTGGTGTTTGGTCGGCGTGTAGCTGGTGTTTGGCTGGTGTTTGGTCGGCGTGTGGCTCGTGTTTGGCTGGTGTTTGGTCGGCGTGTAGCTGGTGTTTGGCTGGTGTTTGGTCGGCGTGTGGCTCGTGTTTGGCTGGTGTTTGGTCGGCGTGTAGCTGGTGTTTGGCTGGTGTTTGGTCGGCGTGTGGCTGGTGTTTGGCTGGTGTTTGGTTGGCGTGTGGCTGGTGTTTGCCGCTTACCGATGTTTGTCTGGCACAGGATCCCAGCGAAGCCGGGGTAGCACGTGCACGTGAAGCCGTTGACCAGGTCGACGCACGTGGCGCCGTTCTGACAGGGTTGACTGGCGCACTCGTCTGCAGAGACAGAACAAGAGTCAGCAAGAGAATCTCCACCGTTCATTGTTCCACTCTGTACTGTACGGAGATTACAGAGACACTTGCGGTGAAAAATGACAACAAATAAATTGACATGGAGCACTATTTATTAAGGTTTACACTAAAACGTCAAAGTACGATTACAATGTGTCAGCTGGAATACTTGCCCATAGACCGCTTAATATTTTACTCGATAAGTCAAGATGAGACCATTGTCGAAAATTCACGATTGCTGTTCGACATAATGCTTTATCCATAATAATAAAAATGGTCGCTTATTGCTGGTAGATTTCGAGAAAGCATTCGATACCTTAAATTGGAACTATGTAATGGAACTACATGTACTGAAATACGATTTCGGCGAATCATTCACTCAAAGGTTGAAACTCATTGATCAAGAGCCTATAAGTTAAGTTATAAATAATGGTCATATCTCAGAAGGTTTTACGCTAGGTAGAGGGTGCAGACAGGGCGACCCGCTATCCCCTTATATATTCATTCTAGTAATTGAAACCCTTGGCTGATGTCATTAAGGTAGATAAATCCATTAAAGGAATTCAAGTCGATGTGGAAGAATATATTATAAGTCAGTACGCAGACGACACATTTTCATTGCTTGAGAATAATCAGAAGATATTTTTAAATCCTGGAGTTACTTTCTTACTGTTCTGGTCTACGAAAATGAGTGAAGCTATGTCGTCAGGAAGGACGGAGATTAGACGATGTTACGTGTCTGCGTTTAGAAGAATTATTATCCGTTAAAAAATTATGCAACTATGTTTATAAAAAGTTGGTTATTAGTTTGCAATTTAGTTCCAATAACGAGCAAAAGTAGACCGAAATACTCGGAACGAACACAGTGACAGAAAAATGGTGTATGATATATAAATTACCATATCTGATAACTATCAATGAAAAGAGTTTTCAGTTTGCCATTATACACAGAATAGTTGTGACCAACGGTGTTCTAAATCGCTGTAGCATTATAGAGAACAATATATGCAATTCCTATGGAAAACATCCGGTTACGCAATCAAGCGAATATCAGAGACATAATTATGTTAGGGTTTTTTAACGCAAGCAATGAAGATCTCCTGCATTTAATTCTGTTGGTAGCCAAGATATATATATATATGGCCAGATGTACTAGCGAAAGACTTATATTGACCAGTTGCATAAGAGACATCAAGAGTTACTTTAGTTTAGAATAATATTATTCCAAAGACAACGAACAACATGAAAAAAATATTCAAAAATAGGTGAAATCCTTATTAGAATATTTTTTGTCAATTTGAACGGGTGTTTAAAATGCTGGTGTTTTGAAGTGTTCAACAGGTGTAGTTAAATATCGTTATATGTATGCATGTACCACATATGATATAACAAATGTACCACATATGATATAACAAATGTACCACATATGATATAACAAATGTACCACATATGATATAACAAATGTACCATATATGATATAACAAATGTACCACATATGATATAACAAATGTACCACCTGAACGTACAGTTATGCCACTACACGTACTATAATTGTACATCATATGCCATGCAACTTGTTTTGTGTACTCACCAATGTCGGTCTCGCAGTTGTATCCGGTGTAGCCGACAGGACAGGTGCACGTGTACCGACCCACCAGGTCATTGCACACACCGTTGTTGAAGCACGGCCCTGAGGCACACTCGTCTGTGGACAGAAGACGGGGGCCGGTCCAGCGATACACGGTCACACAGTGCACACAGACACAGGGTCTCATCTCTCATCACAAACCATATGTGATATTAAAATCTAGATGCCCTTGAATGTAATTGTACATTAACCAAACTTCACGAAGCCGTGCTGAAGGCGAGGCTTGATCTTATCATGGTAACCGACGATAGCGAACGATAGGAGAATTAAAGTTACGTTGATGCCGTGTCCAACGTGGGGAATGGCACTGACCGTCTATGCTGATGGGTATCGGCAGCACAACCAGATCGTCATTGCTCCAAAGCTAAAGAGCCACTTCAAGTTTTTGGTTGGCATCCGATGGGGGAGATGGGGAGGGTACTTTTCCAACTATGGCAGCTACGTGGGGATGAAGAACTAAATCACTTACCAATGTCGGTTTCGCAGTTGGTGCCGGTGTACCCCACGGCACAGGTACACGTGTACTGAGCGATCCAGTCCGTGCACGTGGCTCCGTTCAGACAGGGTAAGGAGAGGCACTCATCTGCAGGTCAATGAAGGACATCATGTCAAATATCTGACGTCCATAGTCGCAAAATATATCCTCTTATTCGGATGCTGGTAACTGTAATAATACGTGAACGGGTTTAGCGGTTTTCCAGACATGGGACCCAGTTGCGGGCCAATCTGTTGTTCACAGAGCTGGTCGGTGTAGCCAGAGATAGTCTACATACCGATCTCGTTGTCGCTGTAGCCAGAGATAATCTACATACCGATCTCGTTTTCGCAGAACTGGCCGGTGTAGCCAGGCAGACAGAAGCAGGTGAAGAAGTTGACGCCGTCCTGGCAGGTGGCTCCGTTCAGCAGGTCGCAGGGGTTACTGGCGCACTCGTCTGCAACAACCACCAGACGCATGGCAATCTCAATATGGCCCGACCCACTTCACAAACTTAAAATGGCTGCCTCATATCAGCCGGAAAGATAATCTTTACATATATCGATATCTAAAGTCCTGTATGGCCCGACTCACTTCACAAACTTAAAATGGCTGCCTCATATCAGCCGGAAAGATAATCTTTACATATATCGATATCTAAAGTCCTGTATGGCCCGACTCACTTCACAAACTTAAAATGGCTGCCTCATATCAGCCGGAAAGATAATCTTTACATATATCGATATCTAAAGTCCTGTATGGCCCGACTCACTTCACAAACTTAAAATGGCTGCCTCATATCAGCCGGAAAGATAATCTTTACATATATCGATATCTAAAGTCCTGTATGGCCCGACTCACTTCACAAACTTAAAATGGCTGCCTCATATCAGCCGGAAAGATAATCTTTACATATATCGATATCTAAAGTCCTGTATGGCCCGACCCACTTCACAAACTTAAAATGGCTGCCTCATATCAGCCGGAAAGATAATCCTTACATATATCGATATCTAAAGTCCTGTATGGCCCGACTCACTTCACAAACTTAAAATGGCTGCCTCATATCAGCCGGAAAGATAATCTTTACATATATCGATATCTAAAGTCCTGTATGGCCCGACTCACTTCACAAACTTAAAATGGCTGCCTCATATCAGCCGGAAAGATAATCATTACATATATCGATATCTAAAGTCCTGTATGGCCCGACTCACTTCACAAACTTAAAATGGCTGCCCCATATCAGCGGGAAAGATAATCCTTACATATATCGATATCTAAAGTCCTGTATGGCCCGACCCACTTCACAAACTTAAAATGGCTGCCCCATATCAGCCGGAAAGATAATCTTTACATATATCGATATCTAAAGTCCTGTATGGCCCGACTCACTTCACAAACTTAAAATGGCTGCCTCATATCAGCCGGAAAGATAATCTTTACATATATCGATATCTAAAGTCCTGTATGGCCCGACTCACTTCACAAACTTAAAATGGCTGCCTCATATCAGCCGGAAAGATAATCTTTACATATATCGATATCTAAAGTCCTGTATGGCCCGACTCACTTCACAAACTTAAAATGGCTGCCCCATATCAGCCGGAAAGATAATCTTTACATATATCGATATCTAAAGTCCTGTATGGCCCGACTCACTTCACAAACTTAAAATGGCTGCCTCATATCAGCCGGAAAGATAATCCTTACATATATCGATATCTAAAGTCCTGTATGGCCCGACTCACTTCACAAACTTAAAATGGCTGCCTCATATCAGCCGGAAAGATAATCCTTACATATATCGATATCTAAAGTCCTGTATGGCCCGACTCACTTCACAAACTTAAAATGGCTGCCTCATATCAGCCGGAAAGATAATCCTTACATATATCGATATCTAAAGTCCTGTATGGCCCGACTCACTTCACAAACTTAAAATGGCTGCCTCATATCAGCCGGAAAGATAATCCTTACATATATCGATATCTAAAGTCCTGTATGGCCAGACTCACTTCACAAACTTAAAATGGCTGTCTCATATCAGTCGGAAAGATAATCTTTACATATATCGATATCTAAAGTCCTGTATGGCCCGACTCACTTCACAAACTTAAAATGGCTGCCTCATATCAGCCGGAAAGATAATCTTTACATATATCGATATCTAAAGTCCTGTATGGCCCGACTCACTTCACAAACTTAAAATGGCTGCCTCATATCAGTCGGAAAGATAATCCTTACATATATCGATATCTAAAGTCCTGTATGGCCCGACTCACTTCACAAACTTAAAATGGCTGCCTCATATCAGCCGGAAAGATAATCTTTACATATATCGATATCTAAAGTCCTGTATGGCCCGACTCACTTCACAAACTTAAAATGGCTGCCCCATATCAGCCGGAAAGATAATCTTTACATATATCGATATCTAAAGTCCTGTATGGCCCGACTCACTTCACAAACTTAAAATGGCTGCCTCATATCAGTCGGAAAGATAATCCTTACATATATCGATATCTAAAGTCCTGTATGGCCCGACTCACTTCACAAACTTAAAATGGCTGCCTCATATCAGCCGGAAAGATAATCTTTACATATATCGATATCTAAAGTCCTGTATGGCCCGACCCACTTCACAAACTTAAAATGGCTGCCTCATATCAGCCGGAAAGATAATCTTTACATATATCGATATCTAAAGTCCTGTATGGCCCGACTCACTTCACAAACTTAAAATGGCTGCCCCATATCAGCCGGAAAGATAATCTTTACATATATCGATATCTAAAGTCCTGTATGGCCCGACTCACTTCACAAACTTAAAATGGCTGCCTCATATCAGCCGGAAAGATAATCTTTACATATATCGATATCTAAAGTCCTGTATGGCCCGACTCACTTCACAAACTTAAAATGGCTGCCTCATATCAGCCGGAAAGATAATCCTTACATATATCGATATCTAAAGTCCTGTATGGCCCGATTCACTTCACAAACTTAAAATGGCTGCCTCATATCAGCCGGAAAGATAATCCTTACATATATCGATATCTAAAGTCCTGTATGGCCCGACTCACTATACAAATATAAAATGGCTGCCTCATATCAGCCGGAAAGATAATCTTTACATATATCGATATCTAAAGTCCTGTATGGCCCGACTCACTATACAAATATAAAATGGCTGCCTCATATCAGCCGGAAAGATAATCTTTACATATATCGATATTCTAAAATATCGATCCCCTTCACGCAAAGGTCATCACAGCATGAACGCACAATGACACATATCTGAAAAGCTTTGTGAGTGAACTAGTGTATTCCACTGTGTCTACTGTAGTCAGGTAAAGGTAGTCATTAGCCTCCTTTCTTTGTGGTCTTTTGGTTAGCTTCCAACCAAATCTGTGGCCGCCAAGCCATTTCCCGCGGCGCCAGGGGCCCGTGACTTACCGATGTCGGTCTGACAGCGAGTGCCCGTGTACCCGGCCACACAGGTGCAGGTGTATGAGCCAACGTTATCGGTGCACGTCGCTCCGTTGAAACAGGGTGACGGAGTGCACTCGTCTGCAACGGAGCACAATATCAATATACATATCATCATGTATATGTAATTTGCATTTACTTTAACCAAATATATACATGAGTGATTCATTACGTCTAATAACTATATTGCATTGAATTAACGTAATATTTTGTTGGACTAATTCCACATTCTGTTGGGTAAATGCGCTAATTTTAATCCACAACATGAGCTAGAACTATTTGTGATTCTAATTAGTTCTCAGACACTGCAACCTATCCGTGACATCAGTATCCTCGTTATATTTTATAAAACACATTCAGTAGGCAAGAGCGTAGCCAGGGACTTGAGCAAGTGTACGCACCTGCTGCACATGAGTATTAAACAAATGTGTACGCACGTGCGTATGTGCGTATGGCTGGCTGCGCCCCTGGTTGGGCTTATAGGGTTAGCTTTAATCCACAATACATATGTATATTTTAAAGCAAATCGCGTATCATAATATATTGAGAAATGGACCCCTTCACCAAATTAATACATGAAATAAGGGGTTATCCAATACGAGACAATGGTTTATGTTATGGATGGGGAGCTCGACCAATCACATACCGATATCGGTCTCGCAGTTGACGCCAGTGTAGCCGGGGAGACATGTGCACACAAAGGAGTCGACGTTGTTCTGACAGGTGCCGTACACACACGGGTAGCTGAGGCACTCATCTTCAGGTAAAAACAGACAGTTCATCAGGCCAAGTAACACAATTAAATATATCCAGATATCTTGAAGTTAAGTGTCATTAGGTCTCTCTCTATATATATATAATATACATACATATCTATACGAATATTAGCTTGACATTTGCAAACGAATATTATTCGAAATAGGTGCTATGACGATGCACTTTTACCGCTAAAGGCATTTCCCGCTTGTGAGATGTCAGTGCGGAGCGAAGGCTGTGTATGTTGAGCGGGTGGATGCAGAAACCCCGGGCTGTGTATGTTGAGAGGATGGATACAGAAGCCCCGGGCTGTGTATGTTGAGAGGGTGGATACATAAACCCCGGGCTGTGTATGTTGAGAGGATGGATACAGAAGCCCTGGGCTGTGCATGTTGAGAGGGTGGATTCAGAAGCCCCGGGCTGTGTATGTTGAGAGGGTGGATACAGAAACCCCGGGCTGTGTATGTTGAGAGGGTGGATACAGAAACTCCGGGCTGTGTATGTTGAAAGGGTGGATACAGAAACCCCGGGCTGTGTATGTTGAGAGGATGGATACAGAAGCCCCGGGCTGTGTATGTTGAGAGGGTGGATACATAAACCCCGGGCTGTGTATGTTGAGAGGATGGATACAGAAGCCCTGGGCTGTGCATGTTGAGAGGGTGGATTCAGAAGCCCCGGGCTGTGTATGTTGAGAGGGTGGATACAGAAACCCCGGGCTGTGTATGTTGAGAGGGTGGATACAGAAACTCCGGGCTGTGTATGTTGAAAGGGTGGATACAGAAACCCCGGGCTGTGTATGTTGAGAGGGTGGATACAGAAACCCCGGGTGGTGTATGTTGAGAGGGTGGATACATAAACCCCGGGTTGTGTATGTTGAGAGGGTGGATACAGAAACCCCAGGCTGTGTGTGTTGAGAGGGTGGATACAGAAACCCCGGGCTGTGTATGTTGAGAGGGTGGATACATAAACCCCGGGCTGTGTATGTTGAGAGGGTGGATACAGAAACCCCGGGCTGTGTATGTTGAGAGGGTGGATACAGAACCCCCGGGCTGTGTATGTTGAGAGGGTGGATAGAGAAACCCTGGGCTGTGTATGTTGAGAGGGTGGATGCAGAAACCCCGGGCTGCGTATGTTGAGAGGGTGGATGCAGAACCCCCGGGCTGTGTATGTTGAGAGGGTGGATACAGAAACCCTGGGCTGTGTATGTTGAGAGGGTGGATACAGAAACCCCGGGCTGTGTATGTTGAGAGGGTGGATACAGAAACCCTGGGCTGTGTATGTTGAGAGGGTGGATACAGAAACCCCGGGCTGCGTATGTTGAGAGGGTGGATGCAGAACCCCCGGGCTGTGTATGTTGAGAGGGTGGATACAGAAACCCTGGGCTGTGTATGTTGAGAGGGTGGATACAGAAACCCCGGGCTGTGTATGTTGAGAGGGTGGATACAGAAACCCTGGGCTGTGTATGTTGAGAGGGTGGATGCAGAAACCCTGGGCTGTGTATGTTGAGAGGGTGGATACAGAAACCCCGGGCTGTGTGTGTTGAGAGGGTGGATACAGAAACCCAGGGCTGTGTATGTTGAGAGGGTGGATACATAAACCCCGGGCTGTGTATGTTGAGAGGGTGGATACAGAAACCCCGGGCTCTGTATGTTGAGAGGGTGGATACAGAAACCCCGGGCTGTGTGTGTTGAGAGGGTGGATACAGAAACCCAGGGCTCTGTATGTTGAGAGGGTGGATACATAAACCCCGGGCTGTGTGTGTTGAGAGGGTGGATACATAAACCCCGGGCTGTGTATGTTGAGAGAGTGGATACATAAACCCCGGGCTGTGTATGTTGAGAGGGTGGATACATAAACCCCGGGCTGTGTATGTTGAGAGGGTGGATACAGAAACCCCGGGCTGTGTATGTTGAGAGGGTGGATACATAAACCCCGGGTTGTGTATGTTGAGAGGGTGGATACAGAAACCCCGGGCTGTGTATATTGAGAGGGTGGATACATAAACCCCGGGCTGTGTATGTTGAGAGGGTGGATACATAAACCCCGGGCTGTGTATGTTGAGAGGGTGGATACAGAAACCCCGGGCTGTGTATGTTGAGAGGGTGGATACATAAACCCCGGGTTGTGTATGTTGAGAGGGTGGATACAGAAACCCCGGGCTGTGTGTGTTGAGAGGGTGGATACAGAAACCCCGGGCTGTGTGTGTTGAGAGGGTGGATACAGAAACCCCGGGCTGTGTATGTTGAGAGGGTGGATGCAGAAACCCCGGGCTGTGTATGTTGAGAGGGTGGATACAGAAACCCCGGGCTGTGTATGTTGAGAAGGTGGATACAGAAACCCCGGGCTGTGTATGTTGAGAGGGTGGGTACAGAAACCCCGGGCTGTGTATGTTGAGAAGGTGGATACAGAAACCCCGGGCTGTGTATGTTGAGAAGGTGGATACAGAAACCCCGGGCTGTGTATGTTGAGAAGGTGGATACAGAAACCCCGGGCTGTGTATGTTGAGAGGGTGGGTACAGAAACCCCGGGCTGTGTATGTTGAGAAGGTGGATACAGAAACCCCGGGCTGTGTATGTTGAGAGGGTGAATACAGAAACCCAGGCGGCCGTCGCCTAGGCGGCAGAGGGCGCCACACGTACCGATGTCGCTCTCGCAGAAGATGCCGCTGTAGCCAGGCTGGCACACGCACGTATAGCCGTTGATGCCGTCATAGCAAGTGGCTCCATTCTGACAGGGCATGCTGATACACTCCCCTGGAGACAGGAAGATAAGTCGTGGTTCATGCAGATGGGGACGCAGTTTCATATCCCATTAATTATACAGGAAGAAGAATGCCAACATGAATCTACATTAAGATAGGTGTAATATGAAGACGAATCTTCGATATTTTAGTTTAAGCAACAAACAACAGTCAACCCAACGTTTTTGTGTCTGCAAAATTTCTGCTGCGTTCTAGAATAAGTTTTTTTCAGGGATCATATAATACACAGTTAAACCCTGTAAAGAGATTTAATTTAAAATGTCTCTGGAAAAAAAATATACGGCACTAATAGAAAGAACAATTGTTCAACTTTTTTCAGCAGAATGTCTCCAAGGTTTTAAATCAATCAATGTGTCATACGTCTTTGAATGAACCCGCCGCCATGTGGCCAGCGTGGCCTCAAGTGGCATAATGTTACTGCCTACCCTCAGTGACAATATACACTTTATATATACTAAGCCGGACGGCGATGCTTACTGATTTCGCTCTCGCACTGCTGGCCCGTGAAGCCCTGGGGACAGATGCAGTTGTACTGGTTGAGGAGGTTCTGACACGTGCCTCCATTCTGACACGGTGCCGTGTCGCACTCGTCTGCAATCAACGATGCCTTCTGTCAACCATTGCAAGCCATTGCGGCAGAAATAACGGCAGTCACGCCTTACTAGATTCCGTACATGGTGCAGTACTATTGTAAGGATCTCAAAGTGTACGGTCTTATTATCTGCCCACGGAATTACAGTAGTAGTAGATCATACCGAACATATTAAGTATTACAAGTACTCTGGGTAACCACACTGGGCAGAGAATTAGTTCCATCTTCTATGCTTGGAAAGTCATTTAGATATGATCTTAAGATCATGTAACTACCTTACGAATCACAGGCTGATGGCAAGCTTTCCACATTGTATAATGCCTTAAACGTGGAACCAACAATGGTAGAATCTAGAATCATGGACTTATGTTAATGGAATTTGGTGGTTCTTAAGTCGATCTAATTCAGAGTTCACCTGTAATATAAACCGTAGACATTCCCTACTATGCCGAGAAATATCAAGTATTACAACGTTACAAGTACGAGTATAACAAAATGTACTTACCGATGTCGATTTCGCAGAGAGTGCCGGTGTACCCAGGGATACAGCTGCACGTGTAGCCACTGACGGCATCCAGACATGGCGCGCTGTTCTGACACGGTTGACTCAGGCACTCGTCTGCAACAAGGCAAATAATGGGTTGCTTGGCGACAGATACGCACAGCAAGTTATGACGTAATTATTCACAGCGTTTAACACACAGCGTTTGACTCACAGACACGGCTACGTTCGGCCTCGTTCAAGCTGACACCGACTGGGGCGGTTTTCCCGGGGTACATACTCAAGGGCCGCATCGAAGGTCATGACAAGGTGACCCCCGATGCGGTAGTGTTCTCTTATTATTCTAAGTATCCCTGCAAGCTTGGCATGTTCGCTCCATTTGCAATGACATATGCACTTCTGTACGCTTAACAATATATGACTTAGTAATATGTCATATCGACTTCTGTCATTACACTCACTGATATTGATGCTGCAGGTGGCGCCGCTAAATCCTGGGAGACAGTCGCAGGTGTAGCCGTCCACGCGCTCCTGACACGTGCCACCGTTCTGGCAGGGGAACGAGTTGCACTCCTCTGCAAGGGAACACCAGCACACACTTAACACCAGCACACACTTAACACCAGCACACACTTAACACCAGGCACACACTTAACACCAGGCACATACTTAACACCAGCACACACTTAACACCAGGCACATACTTAACACCAGCACACACTTAACACCAGGCACATACTTAACACCAGGCACACACTCAACACCAGGCACACACTTAACACATGGCACATGGAGGACTGCTCAACACGAGATCGTATCATGGACAAATCACCCCATGTCAGATACAAGTGTATAGGTCACATGACGACCATATATTATTATTATGGTGTTTTTAATATGTAGCCTTTCATTGTTGATATGGCTGCGATTTATACGGAAGCTTTTAGCATGATACGAATCAAGAACTACCACAAAGCTGGATCAATACCGATTAAGACAAAGATAAGAACTGGCACTGAAAGAGAGAGAGAGGGAGATGGGGCGGGGGGAGGGGGGGGGGATCTAGGAAGTCTTTACTCACGTATTTCAATCTCGCAGTTGGTGCCGGTGTATCCGGATTTACATTGACATGTGTAGGAGTTGACGCCGTCCACGCAGGTTCCGCTGTTCTGGCACAGATTGCTCACCGCACAGTCATCTGTAACCACCCCAAACCATAGGTCATGCACAGTCATCTGTAACCACCACAAACCATAGGTCATGCACAGTCATCTGTAACCACCCCAAACCATAGGTCATGCACAGTCATATGTAACCCCCACAAACCATAGGTCATGCACAGTCATATATAACCACCACAAACCATAGGTCATGCACAGTCATCTGTAACCACCACAAACCATAGGTCATGCACAGTCATCTGTAACCACCACAAACCAGTTCATTGCCAATAGAAAATGTATGCCCTGTTCTCTAATTTAAAGTCCCCATGTGTTGGTTTACGCCCTGTCCGTGCCTGTCGCTGTGCACTCACCGATGTTTTCGGCACACTGGGTCCCTGTGTACCCCGTTTGACAGGTGCACGTGTACACACCACCCACGTTGTTGTCGCACGTGGCGCCGTTGAGACACGGGACTGGTGTCGTCACAGAGCACGCTGGAGGGAGAAGGAAGATTGGTCAAGCACGACGCAAAGGGCGAAAGGGGAACAGATAAGTAGCTCGATTGTATATGCCACGACAAATATGTCTGTGTTGTCATCAAATTATCAATAAAAGACTAATGAATCACATCAAAAACATAGTGTTATTTGTACTTGCTTTTTATTGGCAAATCATTCAGAAAGTCAGGTACATATAACACCATATAATAATGGGGAACACAACGGCATATGTATCAGGGGACTAATAGGGCGGGATTGGAGGACTGAATCTGGGACTTTATGGGAGGCGTGGCCGGGGTGAGGGCGTGTGGTGGGGGTGGGCGGTGGCGTCGCCAGGGTAAAGGCGTGTGGCGGGGGGGGGGGGGTGGAAGGTGGCGTGGGAGGTGGCGTGGCCGGGGTGAGGGCGTGTGGTGGGGGTGGGAGGTGGCGTGGCCGGGGTGAGGGCGTGTGGTGGGGGGTGGGAGGTGGCGTGGCCGGGGTGAGGGCGTGTGGTGGGGGTGGGCGGTGGCGTCGCCAGGGTAAAGGCGTGTGGCGGGGGGGGGGGGAGGGTGGGCGGTGGCGTGGCCGGGGTGAGGGCGTGTGGTGGGGGGTGGGAGGTGGCGTGGCCGGGGTGAGGGCGTGTGGTGGGGGTGGGCGGTGGCGTCGCCAGGGTAAAGGCGTGTGGCGGGGGGGGGGTGGAAGGTGGCGTGGCCGGGGTGAGGGCGTGTGGTGGGGGGTGGGAGGTGGCGTGGCTGGGGTGAGGGCGTGTGGTGGGAGGTGGCGTGGCCGGGGTGAGGGCGTGTTGTGGGGGGTGGGAGGTGGCGTGGCCGGGGTGAGGGCGTGTGGCGGGGGGTGGGAGGTGGTGTGGCTGGGGTGAGGGCGTGTGGTGGGGGGTGGGAGGTGGTGTGGCTGGGGTGAGGGCGTGTGGTGGGGGGTGGGAGGTGGCGTGGCCTGGGTGAGGGCGTGTGGTGGGGCGGATGGCGTGGCCGGGGTGAGGGCGTGTGGTGGGGGGGATGGCGTGGCCTGGGTGAGGGCGTGTAGTGGGGGGTGGGAGGTGGCGTGGCCGGGGTGAGGGCGTGTGGTGGAGGGTGGGAGGTGGCGTGGCCGGGGTGAGGGCGTGTGGTGGGGGGTGGGAGGTGGCGTGGCCGGGGTGACGGCGTGTGGTGGAGGGTGGGAGGTGGCGTGGCCGGGGTGAGGGCGTGTGGTGGGGGGTGGGAGGTGGCGTGGCCGGGGTGACGGCGTGTGGTGGAGGGTGGGAGGTGGCGTGGCCGGGGTGAGGGCGTGTTGTGGGGGGTGGGAGGTGGCGTGGCCGGGTTGAGGGCGTGAGGCGGGGGGTGGGAGGTGGCGTGGCCGGGGTGAGGGCGTGTGGTGGGGGGTGGGAGGTGGCGTGGCCGGGGTGAGGGCGTGTGGTGGGGTGGATGGCGTGGCCGGGGTGAGGGCTTGTGGTGGGGGGGTGACGTAGCCGGGGTGAAGACGTGTGGTGGGGGGTGGGAGGTGGCGTGGCCGAGGTGGGGGCGTGTGGTGGGGCTGGTGGCGTGGGTTCGGTACTCACGTGGTGGATATTCGCAGTGTGAGCCATGGGAGAAGGATGGACAGATGCACGTGTAGCTGTCAAAAATAGCGCTGGGCAGACACGTGCCGCCAGCTTGACACGGGGACGACACGCACGGGTCTGCGGAGGAATAATCATACATGACAAGATCCCTACCGGCAGCGGAATTTAAACAGCAGCAGTCGTCCTGATGAGTTCGCTTGCCTGCCAAATATTTGTGTCGTAATACTTTGATACATATAATCATTTATTTTATATTGTTTACGAAAGTAGCCGTTACTCTCTTTAATGATTGTGATCTTATATGTAGTATCATGGTAAACTGTCGTGAGAAGGCTGTGTGACGTACCTGCGTTCACCTCACAGTTAGTTCCGGTCCAGCCGATGGGACAAGGGGCGCACGTGTAGTAACCCCCGACCACGTCCACGCAGTCGCCTCCATTCTGGCAGGGTGCCGAGCGGCAGGCTAGCAAACAAACAGAGTGGAGCGTCCAATCACTGTGTACACGTCAGGTTACCATGCACAACGGTGTATATGGGCCCAGTGGCAGTCGCCATGGATACAGCCATGGATACATACCTTCACTTTCAATGGCTGCTTCTCATCTTGCCTCCAGATAAAGTAAACTATCGTTAATTTATGATTCATTGTTGGCAATAATGTTATTGTATAATGAATACAGACATTTGTTATGGTCGGTGGGGGAGCGGGGAAGGGAGTACCTGGTAGGTCTTCGCAGTTGGTTCCAGAGAAGAAGCCGGAGCAGATACAGACGTACTGCGTGAAGGTCTGGAAGGAGTAGCAGCTGCCAGAGTTGAGGCAGGGCGACGTCTCGCAAGGGTCTGCAACACAAACACACACATATTATGTTCTATTTTGAACAAAACGTCCAATATAATGTGTCTGGTTCATAAATATGAACTCAAAGTTTCTTAATAAACGCTGCATTCGTCGGCGTTAATATTTATTAACAGGAATAGATAAATATATCGTATACTGTAACAACATAACTTTAGTTTCTAAGTGACAAGGTTACATGTTCATAATGTTTATAACAATAAAGCTATCGCTAACTTGTGCAGTTCAACATGTCTCACTAGTAACAATAAAGCTATCGTTAACTTATGTAGTTCACATGTCTCACTGGTAACAATAAAGCTATCGTTAACTTGTACAGTTCAACATGTCTTACTGGTAACAATAAAGCTACGCTTAACTTGAGCAGTTCACATGTCTGACTGATAACACTAAAGCTATCGTTAACCTGTGCAGTTCACATGTCCCACTGGTAACAATAAACCTATCGTTAGCTTGCGCAGTTCAACATTTGACAACCATGGCAGGACGGTGAGTGACAACCACGGCAGGACGGTGAGTGACAACCACGGCAGGACGGTGAGTGACAACCACGGCAGGACGGTGAGTGACCCACCTTTGTTGGACTCGCAGTTGTCGCCGTAGTACGGGTTGACACAGCTACAGAAGTAATCTCCATTTTCTATCGATGTGCACAGACCTCCATTGAGACACGGCGCCGTATTGCAACCTGAGAACGAACAACGACGACGCTATATATCTATGTCCTACAACTCACACCTTGTTGGTGCCCAGCATTCAACGACAGAATCAACCCTGATAGCGTAGTAATCAGGATTACCTGACACATTGCGAACAACCCACAACATCTGAGGTATTGTAAGCAACCCACCAACCCACCCGGTGCGAAATGAAGTAACGAGTCGGACGGTCGCACGCTAGTGAACAAAACACTGAGTAAAGTTTACAGGTTTCTTTAAGAGTTAATCAAACAGCTCCGCTGGGCGCTAGTCTCCTAAATAATCCTATATGTCTTTTCGCTCCTAACAACGCTTTGCCTCCCCCTCTCTGCTCTCCCGCCCCTGCGCCCTCTGTACGCCCTCATGTGACGCCCCGTGCTTCCCCCGCACACGGAGTGACGGACTGACCTGGCAGGACCTCGCAGAAGGTGCCGCCGTACGTGTAGGGGCACTGACAACTGTACTGGTAGGGGGCCGTGAACAGGCACGTGCCGCCGTTCTGACAGGGGTCGTTCAGATACAGGCAGGGATCTGAAAGCATTCAGCAACGTGTGGAATGATGAGCCCAACTCAGTGGTTAACCATTACTAATCTAATTATTAGTAGTAGTACCTTTATTATCACCAGTAAGAGCAAATTAAGGGTGAGAGGAATAAATTGTTGAAATCATAAAAGACAATTCGTGTTACGAGAGTTACATGGAAGACTTGTATCGTCTGTGTCATGACCTTTATGGCAAAGATTACAAGGACAAGATATCCCGATAATCAATAGAAACAAATTAGTTTAAATACTAGCTTCTCGTTTTCCCAATCACTTTTTGTTTCCCTCCATCTCCATTTGTATCTAACGTTATCATGACGTGGATGGAAAAGGAGAGCTATGAACCTACCCGTTGCGTCCTGACATTCGAGGCCGGTGTAGCGGTCGTCACACTGGCATGTGTAGCCCCCGTTTATCTGGGGGACGCACGATCCTCCGTTCAGGCACGGTGAGGACGAATCACACACTGTGGCGGACATATAGACAGACTCTAGTCATTCATCAATAACCAACTTTGGTCAAACTAATATTCAATCGATGTATAACCAAGATATCAGTGAGACACTGATAGGCTAATGGCGAAAAATACAGATCAAGTGTTCATGTCAATGACGTCACAACCGTCATCGCTGTTATTGCATATAAAACCTTGAATTAGAAAACAATTTGATGCCGAGAATGATTCTCTAGACTTAACATTCATGCAGCTAGGAACTTTCGTTTGCATTTAATATGACGTCACGGTGACGCCACTGCCGACTATATGACCAATATGCCTTAATTTGGCCCTTCGGTGAAGTGAAAATGACGCCGTAACTTTGACGTCATT
Source organism: Arenicola marina (assembly GCA_964019135.1). Taxonomy (NCBI): domain Eukaryota; kingdom Metazoa; phylum Annelida; class Polychaeta; family Arenicolidae; genus Arenicola; species Arenicola marina. The sequence continues at coordinate 36,575,436 of OZ025256.1, read as the reverse complement.
TATGACGCACAGTTGTCCGTTGCGCCAAAAAAATTAAGCACGGCAAAAATTGTCCCTTGAGACCACAACTATTGTCAAATAAACCGGAAGTCGCTTTGCCGCATACAAACCGACTTATAACGTCTTTAAGATTTTGTTCGTGATGACGTCATAATGGCGTCATGACGTGACAAGTTTTGCAATGAACACATTTCGTCATTAACAAATTTTCAAACCGAGGCAATAGACAATTTGGGGAAAAAATAGTTTTCGTCAATAAAAAAGTCTTAACCCATTAAAGGTCATTATATACACACACTGTACAGAGAATTAGTCTGATTTTCGATATCTAGAAACAAACATGGATACATCTGTCTTATGATCTGACAACCTTGTGAACCAAAGGCTGGCAGTAAGCGTATGTGTACACTGAAACATACATGAGACCAACAATGGTAGAATTCAGTCTCTTGTGGGGTAACCATGGATGTCAATTATTTCCGCTCAGTTCTTAAATCGATTTAATTCGCTGTCCACTATCTGCACACTAGGACCCTGTGTATTGGGACGCTGACACTAGACAACAATGCATACTATGGAGTGTCCAACCCTACAACATATGTAATGAAGTGAACGTTTCGCGTGGGCTCCCTTTCGACGGTGCTCTTAGGACAACTCTGGAGCCAAAGGATCAGACAAACATACTCATCATTGATGTATCAGCATGCTTAAGGTTGCATATCGAGGCGACCGTTGCATCGGGTGCACCAAATACAACTTTTTACAAGGTTGCTCGATGTATCAAACGATCAGAAGATGCAGGGAAACGGCCATTATACCTGATACCACCCCCCCTCCGCCCCCCGCTTTTGAGCACCTGCTGACTTTAAGGTTCAAGCATTCCACACAGTGTCAATGGCCGCCGGCAAGGGGAAGTGGCGCTCTAGACGCTTCTGCTGTCAGATATAGATTAGGGCTAGGGCGTAAACGACATGTGTACACATGTGTATAAATAGAGCGAAACAGCTCAATATGCAACTTTAATTAAGGGTCAGGACCGGGTGCCACAACATAATAATAGTAACATAACCACATGACGGACTCAGTACTGACTCACCGGCAACGTTTTCACAGTTGGTGCCCCAGAAGAAGCTGACGCAGAGACACGTGTAGGAGTTGGTGCTCAGCTTGAGGAGGCAGGAGGCGCCGTTCTGACAGGGGTTCGGGTTGCAGGGCGCTGCAGCAGAGAGCAGGGCATGTTGGCACAGCGTTAGGAGCCCCGGGGTGTAAGCTACTCCACACGGTATTCTCTCATCAATTATAAATAAGGCAAAGAACATAAAGGATAAACTTAAGATACAATTTGGTTAGGAGTGGATGATGTCAGCGTTTCACTTCCATATGTTTAGTGGCGGCGAGCCATAGTCCTTAGGGGTACAAGTTTCGCCAATAACTCCGTGTCCGTATAACTGTGTAGGTGTGTGATGCGGACAGCGCCAGGGGGCGTCTGCTCACTGTTGGCGGTGGGTGTGTGATGCGGACAGCGCCAGGGGGCGTCTGCTCACTGTTGGCAGTGGGTGTGTGATGCGGACAGCGCCAGGGGGCGTCTGCTCACTGTTGGCGGTGGGTGTGTGATGCGGACAGCGCCAGGGGGCGTCTGCTCACTGTTGGCGGTGGGTGTGTGATGTGGACAGCGCCAGGGGGCGTCTGCTCACTGTTGGCGGTGGGTGTGTGATGTGGACAGCGCCAGGGGGCGTCTGCTCACTGTTGGCGGTGGGTGTGTGATGCGGACAGCGCCAGGGGGCGTCTGCTCACTGTTGGCGGTGGGTGTGTGATGTGGACAGCGCCAGGGGGCGTCTGCTCACTGTTGGCGGTGGGTGTGTGATGCGGACAGCGCCAGGGGGCGTCTGCTCACTGTTGGCGGTGGGTGTGTGATGTGGACAGCGCCAGGGGGCGTCTGCTCACTGTTGGCGGTGGGTGTGTGATGTGGACAGCGCCAGGGGGCGTCTGCTCACTGTTGGCGGTGGGTGTGTGATGCGGACAGCGCCAGGGGGCGTCTGCTCACTGTTGGCAGTGGGTGTGTGATGCGGACAGCGCCAGGGGGCGTCTGCTCACTGTTGGCGGTGGGTGTGTGATGTGGACAGCGCCAGGGGGCGTCTGCTCACTGTTGGCGGTGGGTGTGTGATGCGGACAGCGCCAGGGGGCGTCTGCTCACTGTTGGCGGTGGGTGTGTGATGTGGACAGCGCCAGGGGGCGTCTGCGCACTGTTGGCGCGACAGGACGGCTTACAGACCCGCTGGGGAAGGTGTTTGGCACTCACTGATGCGGGTCTCGCAGCGGAGGCCGGTGTAGTCAGTTTCGCAGAAACACGTGTAGGTCCCCGTAGACCCGCCGGTGGTGCACGTACCACCGTTAGCACAGGGCAGCGAGACGCAGGCTGCATGGGAACAAACAGACAAATGTCATAACTTTGAAGGCAAAATCTTGTTGAAAACCAAACAAACAATAGAGTATTTATTTCTTCTCACTATTTGAGATTTAGGTTGTTTATTATCTAATAATTTTTTGGCTATTTATTATCTAACATGTATACATTTTGGCACTGACATGTCATGAACCGGTAAGTACATGGCTCACCGTCCGGTATTTCGTTCTCGCAGTTTGTGCCGTCGAAGTTGCCCACGCAGGTACAGGTGTAGGCACCGTTAGCGGCGTTCTGACACAGGCCGCCGTTCAGGCAGGGACCCAACGTGCATCCTGAAGGGGGAGAGTAGGGTGAGTGGGGTGGGGTGGGGGGGGGCGGTGTAACACGGTGATACGGACTGGCAGAACTGTAAATCATACATGCATCTCTGTATCTGGCAGTACGACTACTCATGGCCTCGTGCGAATACAATAGAATTGGAATTCAATGCCAGTGCATCTCAGACAGCTTAACGCAAGGGTTTGTGTTTCATTTGTGGTTTATCAGTTATAAAGTAATAACTAGACAGAAGGACCGTGTCCACTGTCTTCAGCGGCATTGTGTACCCAGGAATAGTCAGAACCACAAAAACTGGAACTTATATATGTACTTATATTTGACAGATATAGGTCGTGTATACGCATATATATATACATATATATATATATTTATACAGCCAACAGGGTGTCCTAGCTGCCGTACCAGGCGGGTTCTCGCAGTTGTTGCCCCAGTAGTTGTTGACACAGGCACAGCTGTAGCTGGTGGTAGACAGTTGCGTGCAGCTGCCGCCGCTCAGACAGGGCAGGGTGTCGCAGGGGTCTGGAAGGAAGACATCACTGAGGCAGTCAGTAGCTGTCCACCGTTCCACCTCCCCTCTCAGGGGAAACACATATAGCAGGGGCGGATCAAGGAATTTGCAAAGGCGCCACGATTTCTTTTACGACCGGGGGGGAGGGATTCCCCAGGGAGGGGGTTAGAACTTACTACCTATATTTTGGTATATACACATGTGCCGCCCAAATGACCCCTTTTGCGCTCATTCCACAATTTAACTCAATCTGCCTTTCTGAGACTGAAGTATTATCCAAATTGCAGCTCTTGGCTATATATTTCAGTTGATATGGAAAGTGTTCAATTAATTAACCTCCATATACGTTGCCATGACTGTTAGTGTCCATTTTGGATCCCTTTTTTCAACAAAAACTTCTTCTTTAAAGACCACGAAATCTCGCACTTTTCTCTCGCTCTCCATATGCCCTCTATAGCCTTGGCGGCACACCTCCACCACTGTACTAATGTAGAGCCCCCCACCCCACCCCCCGTGGGGGATCCACACCTTAAAACGCTTCGCATGGAAAAACGGCAATACTTCCTCAACAAGAGCCATTTAAAAGAGTTCGACTTGAACACAGAACAGTCCTAAATATCCCCTTGCTTGAGGCGAGGGAGGAAGGGTTGAGGGTTTAAAGCCCCAAACCTGCCCCCCTCCCTCTTGTATCCGCCACTGTGTAAGGATGTATTTGATTGGGATACCCGCGTGTTATAGCGGGTCACAGTCCCCTAGGGCCAGTGTCCAGGCAGGCAGTGGCGGGCGGTACTCACTGAGCGGGACGGTCTGGCACTGGATGCCACTGTACCCCGGCGGACACTGACACAGGAAGCCGTTCGTGTCCTCGATACAAGTCGCTCCATTCGAGCAGGGGTTGGACAGACAGGAATCTGCAGCGACCAATCACAGTGAGAGTAAGGTGAATAACGCCCCCTGATAGGCTGGATCACGTGTAGACCTCACATGTTAAGCACCGCCTACAATGGATCTCAAATGGTGGACGTCTAAGATGCCTTCTCTTGATAAAACAGGGGGCAAACGGCGCGTGGTTATTGCTTTGTCTCATGAAATAAAATCCATTTTGTGTTTGCCATTGGTTAAAGTTGCATGTCGAGTTCTTTCCCGCCAAAACTAAGCCCAGGCGAAATTTATATCAAAATTTGCAGAAAACTCGATTGTTTCGTTCTATGAATTCAAAAACCTGATAAACATCGCCGTTTCGGCTGTGGTGTGGCAAACGTGTCTATCCCGGGACACCACAGAACTCGGTCGCGGTACTGCTACTTATACCAAAGCATCGCGAAGCACACAAACTGATGACGTTTACCACTAAAATGAAAACTTGTGGTAAATTGATATCACGGGCAAGGCTACGAGACACCATTTGGCAGTCTGGCATGGGTGGAGTATAGACAAAAGAAGTCTTGAATGATTCTAGGACTGATTCTTATTAGTATTTTGACCTCTTTAGTTTTGGCGGGAAAGAGCTCGACATGCAACTTTAACTCAGCAGACAAAGTGCGATATTACATGGCGATGGCGAGGGTCAGCCTGCATGTGCCTCATCGCACCGAGTGTAGCATCTCCGTGCACTACAGCGCCCCCTGTCGTACTATTTACAGTTATATTCCTTCAAACCTGTTGTCGGTGGATGTCACGTGGGGCAACATGGCGTCACTCGCTCGGCCAGCACCTCGAGAAGTGCGACAACCTTGACTTATCTGACAAGAACAACTACAAGTTTATCGGAAACGCGCTGTAGATATGTGGATGGAAAGAAGGTGAGGGGGGTGGGAGGGGGGGGGGGTCACTCATCATATGTTATGTATATGATGCGTGATGCCCCCTCCCCTTCTCTCCCCCTCCGTCCACAGACCTGAGGGTAGGCTAGCCATACCGATGGGCCGCGTGCAGGCGCAGTCCAGTATCTGCTGGACCAGGGTGCTGCTGGTCAGTCCCGAGAAGGCGCTGAGGGTGAAGGTGGCGCCCGCCCCCGTGGACAGACCGTAGAGGGCGTCCAGCTGGCCCGCCGTGCCCACCTCCACCACACACACCGCCGCTGTGGGGGCAGAGGCAGAGGGTGAGCAGGGGTGAGTGGGGGGGGGGGCGAGAGACAAAGGGTGAGCAGGGGGTTGGGGTGGGGAGAAGACAGTGGGTGAGCAGGGGGTTAATGCAACATGGTTTCTCATGCATAAATGAAATACACCATTGTAATCCAGATTGCTTGATGCATTATGTAAAATACTGTGTTTACGAACATTTTGAAAATCATGACACAATTAAATAATTAACCGAATCACGCAGGCGAAGTAAATTATTCTCGCTCACAGACACGCTTGAGGTCGATGGCGGCGTCGATGACGGTCTGCTGGGTGTTCACCGAGTCGCCGCCAGCCAGCACCAGCACCGCAGACTTCTCCACAGTCAGGCGGTCAGCGCGCTGCAACGACACACGAACAGAGACGTGTGGACACCGGGGACAGGCCTAGTGATATGTCGACACTTGTGGCAGGTGCTTAAACACTAATGGCAGACATCCACTACTGTGCTTACGAGTACCGTGAGGACGGGAGCTGGTGGCCAGGCTACCACATCGCTATCTGACGGGGTCTGGCACCCCCACCCCCCACACTCACCCTCAAGATGTTGGCCAGGAAGCGCAGGGACTTGTCCATGTCGCTGCTAGACCCCAGGTACCAATGCTCCTCCCCACCCACCCTGCTCTGCCCCCCTGTACACCCTACGGCTCGTCCCGCCCCACACTCACCCTGAAGATGTTGGCCAGGAAGCGCAGGGACTTGTCCATGTCGCTGCTAGACCCCAGGTACCAATGCTCCTCCCCACCCACCCTGCTCTGCCCCCCTGTACACCCTACGGCTCGTCCCGCCCCACACTCACCCTGAAGATGTTGGCCAGGAAGCGCAGGGACTTGTCCATGTCGCTGCTAGACCCCAGGTACCAATGCTCCCCCCACCCACCCTGCTCTGTCCACCCTGCGGCTCGCCCCGCCCCGCACTCACCCTGAAGATGTTGGCCAGGAAGCGCAGGGACTTGTCCATGTCGCTGCTAGACCCCAGGTACCAATGCTCCCCCACCCACCCTGCTCTGTCCACCCTACGGCTCGCCCCGCCCCACACTCACCCTGAAGATGTTGGCCAGGAAGCGCAGGGACTTGTCCATGTCGCTGCTAGACCCCAGGTACCAATGCTCCCCCACCCACCCTGCTCTGTCCACCCTACGGCTCGCCCCGCCCCACACTCACCCTGAAGATGTTGGCCAGGAAGCGCAGGGACTTGTCCATGTCGCTGCTAGACCCCAGGTACCAATACTCCCCCACCCACCCTGCTCTGTCCACCCTACGGCTCGCCCCGCCCCACACTCACCCTGAAGATGTTGGCCAGGAAGCGCAGGGACTTGTCCATGTCGCTGCTAGACCCCAGGTACCAATGCTCCCCCACCCACCCTGCTCTGTCCACCCTACGGCTCGCCCCGCCCCACACTCACCCTGAAGATGTTGGCCAGGAAGCGCAGGGACTTGTCCATGTCGCTGCTAGACCCCAGGTACCAATGCTCCCCCACCCACCCTGCTCTGTCCACCCTACGGCTCGCCCCGCCCCACACTCACCCTGAAGATGTTGGCCAGGAAGCGCAGGGACTTGTCCATGTCGCTGCTAGACCCCAGGTACGTAGCGGCCTGAATGCTGGTCTGCATGTCGGTCGCCCCCAGAGTGTCGTCCAGGCCGAAGTCTTCAGTCACCCGGTTGCCATAGTGAATGACGGCCACGTCGGCCTCCTGGGGGTTGGGTCTGATGGCCGACACCAGCGAGCTGGCGAACGTCTTCAGCAACCCGAAGTTGGCGGCTGACAGGCGGTTGGAGGCGTCCAACATGATCCCGAGGTCCACAGTGCAATAGCTCGAGACTGGGGGTAGGGGACATAGAGTGTTTATGAATATATTATGCATTAATATATGCATGCGCCAAGGAAATTATCAACGATGAATCGCACTTTGTAAACTCTTGTACTGTTTATGTCGACATTCGACTTACGATTTCGTCCTTGTTTGAAAAGAACATGTCAGAAACTTATTGTCTACTGAGGACAGCGTTCTTCACCAGAGGTTAGCAGCATGTCTTCCATGCATTCCCACGTCACGACGCTTGGCATTACTGCAGTTTGAATTATAAGTTTAAATTTGGCATTTTTTTGGTGTGCTGTGGGCATGAGGCCTTGAAGTCAAATAGTTAAATTTTGCTCAACATATAAGGCTCTGGTATGTTGCAAGGAATTCTGTGACATATTATCCTCACTACTTTGGACATCGGGGCAGCACAAATATGGCCGGAAGAGTTATGCATTCAAGCACCAAGCGGCAGGGTACATACGGCACTGGTCGGCCTGGTAGCCTCCAGGACACTGGCAGGTGTAGGTCTGGGCCAGCAGGTCACTGATGCACGTGCCGCCGTTCAGACACAGCACGCTGTCACAGGGGTCGCGGGCTGTGGGGGAGCAATCCACACGGAGACATAGAAGCAACCGGCTGTGAAATCACTGTGTACATACTGAACAGAGAATAGTAAGATTAGTCAGATTGTCCACGCTAAGAAAAATGCATGGATATTTGTTAGCCAAAATCAAATGATAAATGAACAACCTTATGACATTTAGTCTTGTGGCAATGGTTTCCAATTTGTATATTGAATTATTCATGGGATCAAAATAGAAATATATATACATAGTGAGGTAAGGATGGTCCGGTATTTCCACTCATATTCTTACAAATTATTCACTCTCAAGTATCTGCTTATTAAGAAATGCCAAGAGCCACCAGTATTAATTGTATGCATTACGTAACATTTTCATGAGCTATTAAGAGTTTGATTTATCATCCGGGAACCGCGATGTCACTTGCGCCACAAAGCAGTGGATGTATCGTCCCCGCACGATGTGCAGAGCGCTACGTACTGAGCTGGCAGGCTGGTCCATACTGGTAGCTGAGGCAGATACAGCTGAAGACCGTCCCCTGGTCGACACAGGTGGCTCCCACCGCGCACGGGTCGGCCGAGCAGGGCAGGGGAGGGGCTGCGAACAGGGGGGGGGGGTAAGTCTCAGAACAGAACGCGACACTTTTGCGGTCTTTTTTCTTTGTTTTTAGCGAATAAGCCTCGATTTCTGCTCATTGTCATTTATTTTTGCATTGCTGTTACTGTGACCTATGGCAATACAAATTATTATTGCCACCAATTATTATGATAAATCCAAGTGTTTTACTCTAATAAGATCTAACGGTATTGGACTTTACTATTCCAGCCCTTACCAACGGCGGCTATCACGTCTTACACGTAGGACAGGTTATGTCTGCCTTGGAGGCACACGTACAGCCGCCATGTTTGACACACATGGCGTGACAGGGGGAGATATGGCACGGTCGGCTGACGGGCGGTGTACTCACGGATCTCACAGCTGGTGCCGCTGAATCCACCGACACACAGACAGACGGCGGTGTTGGTGGACGAGTTGACGCTGCAGCTGCCTGCATTGAGGCAGGGGCTGATGGCACACGGGTTGTCTGCGGTAACAACCCAATTATCGCTCAATTATTGCTGTATTGGTCACTTAAAAATGGATCAAGACACATGAATGTGTGACCCGGTAATATTCGTTCTATAGAATATAATTACTTCTATCCTTATCTAGTTAATAGCGATATATACGCAATTAATTCACAGTGTAGAGATATACATGGCTTAGCAATGGCTTCCATCATTCATTATCTTAGATACCACCAAAGTAACTTGTGCACGCTTCCACTATTAAGATGTCCAAGACTGAGCCTCAAAGCCAGATGCCGCCCACTGGTTTCTGTTGTGGGGCCGGCCGCTCCCTGTATTGCTGCCCACCGCCCAGCAGACCAAGGACTTACATGTGGCGCAACTCCCGCCCGTGTATCCCGGGTCACAGATGCAGATCAAGGTCTGGTCGAAGTTGAGGAGACAGAAGCCGTTACTGCCGCAGGGCTCCAGAATACACGGGTCATCTGGAGTACAATCAAGTCAGCGGTAACGGGAAGTGTCTCCACAGCAACATGCAAAGGCGCCCAATAATTCGATGGATAAATAAACTAAGAAATAACAGTGATTAAACGGATGCTTTTACGCAAAACACATCAATGATATATGGTAGAAATGAGAAAAATGTAATAATTAAACTTACAGATCTGACAGTAGGTGCCGGAGTATCCCAGTTCGCAGGAACAGATGTAGCCGACCCGCTGGGTGTAGTCCGTGATACACGTGGCCGAGGACACGGTGCACAGGTTGAGGGTCTCGTCTGAACAGGGGTCGACACGGACTGGCAGACACAACACAGTAAGCACGGTCAATCACTGGCAGACACAACACAGTAAGCACGGTCAATCACTGGCAGACACAACACAGTAAGCATGGTCAGTCACTGGCAGACACAACACAGTAAGCATGGTCAGTCACTGGCAGACACAACACAGTAAGCATGGTCAGTCACTGGCAGACACAACACAGTAAGCATGGTCAGTCACTGGCAGACACAACACAGTAAGCATGGTCAGTCACTGGCAGACACAACACAGTAAGCATGGTCAGTGACTGGCAGACACAACACAGGCGGTGTAAGCACGGTGAGTCACTGGCAGACACAACACAGTAAGCACGGTCAGTCACTGGCCGCCACAACACAGATTGTGTAAGCACGGTCAGTCACTGGCAGACACAACACAGGCGGTGTAAGCACGGTCAGTCACTGGCAGACACAACACAGGCGGTGTAAGCACGGTCAGTCACTGGCAGACACAACACAGGCGGTGTAAGCACGGTCAGTCACTGGCAGACACAACACAGGCGGTGCAAGCACTGTCAGTCCCTGTCAGAGACAACACAGGCGGTGTAAGCACGGTCAGTCACTGGCCGCCACAACACAGATTGTGTAAGCACGGTCAGTCACTGGCAGACACAACACAGTAAGCACGGTCAGTCACTGGCAGACACAACACAGGCGGTGTAAGCACGGTCAGTCACTGGCAGACACAACACAGGCGGTGTAAGCACGGTCAGTCACTGGCAGACACAACACAGGCGGTGTAAGCACGGTCAGTCACTGGCAGACACAACACAGGCGGTGTAAGCACGGTCAGTCACTGGCAGACACAACACAGGCGGTGTAAGCACGGTCAGTCACTGGCAGACACAACACAGGCGGTGTAAGCACGGTCAGTCACTGGCAGACACAACACAGGCGGTGTAACCACGGTCAGTCACTGGCAGACACAACACAGGCGGTGTCACCACGGTCAGTCACTGGCAGACACAACACAGGCGGTGTAAGCACGGTCAGTCACTGGCAGACACAACACAGGCGGTGTAAGCACGGTCAGTCACTGGCAGACACAACACAGGCGGTGTAAGCACGGTCAGTCACTGGCAGACACAACACAGGCGGTGTAAGCACGGTCAGTCACTGGCAGACACAACACAGTAAGCACGGTCAGTCACTGGCAGACACAACACAATAAGCACGGTCAGTCACTGGCAGACACAACACAGTAAGCACGGTCAGTCACTGGCAGACACAACACAGTAAGCACGGTCAGTCACTGGCAGACACAACACAGTAAGCACGGTCAGTCACTGGCAGACACAACACAGTAAGCACGGTCAGTCACTGGCAGACACAACACAGGCGGTGTAAGCACGGTCAGTCACTGGCAGACACAACACAGGCGGTGTAAGTACGGTCAGTCACTGGCAGACACAACACAGACGGTGTAAGCACGGTCAGTCACTGGCAGACACAACACAGGCGGTGTAAGCACGGTCAGTCACTGGCAGACACAACACAGGCGGTGTAACCACGGTCAGTCATTGGCAGACACAACACAGGCGGTGTAAGCACGGTCAGTCACTGGCAGACACAACACAGGCGGTGTAAGCACGGTCAGTCACTGGCAGACACAACACAGGCGGTGTAACCACGGTCAGTCACTGGCAGACACAACACAGGCGGTGTAAGCACGGTCAGTCACTGGCAGACACAACACAGACGGTGTAAGCACGGTCAGTCACTGGCAGACACAACACAGGCGGTGTAAGCACGGTCAGTCACTGGCAGACACAACACATGCGGTGTAAGCACGGTCAGTCACTGGCAGACACAACACAGGCGGTGTAAGCACGGTCAGTCACTGGCAGACACAACTCAGGCGGTGTAAGCACGGTCAGTCACTGGCAGACACAACACAGGCGGTGTAAGCACGGATATGTGATTCAGGATTGGTATCGTATATCAGATAGCTAGCATAGCTTGAAGGGTTGTTTTCTGTTATCCACACGTGATCCATTATGAATCTACCATATTCAATAATATCGGACTGGTCACTAATGTATCGTAACGTAACATCTGTGCATATTGCATCATAAAGTACGACGAGCAGACAAGGCAATATGAGAGTATGGAGTAGTTACGCTGCTCGCAGCGTTCTCCCAGGTAGGCGACGCCACAGGTGCAGACGTAGGTCGGGAAGCCCAGAGGTCCGTTCAGCTCTTGGCACGTGCCTCCGTTCAGACAAGGGTTGGCGGCGCACGGGGCCACGGGGACTGAAACACGGACATACCCGAAATGCATCGAGAGACAAATGAGGAAACCGTGGCAAACACGTTTACTTTAGGCATTATACCGATACGATGGCGGACAGTATCGACCTAATAAATATTACAAGAGAATAACTACTACCGCTACAGACCTATCTCGCAGTCCTGGCCGCTGAAGCCGTCGACACAGGTACACGTGTAGTCCTGGTTGATGACGCCGGTGCACGTGCCGCCGTACTTGCAGGGTTGTGGGTCGCACGGGTCAACGGGCACTGCAGCAGGGACAAGGCAAATACGCCGATGACGTCAGACATGGGAGAGAGAGAGAGGGTGGGGGGGCGGGGTCCTCTTGGATACGCAGTAATAGGACCTGTACTAACGTCCCGGGGGTGGGGGGGGGAGTACTTAATGCATTGCTGGATTTGGCGGGTTTCCGTGGTAAGGGCCCCACCCTTCTTAGCGTTTTACCCCCAAAATCCGCTCTGAGAAGGTATTTTTTCGCGGCTCTATGAACGCACATTTTCCGAGCCCCCTACCGGTTGCAACTTTTCAAATATATCTCTATAGGGGTATCCTTTTCATCATAAATGGTCGCTCGCTGTATTTTCATCACAAATCATCCGCTCGCTCAGGCATCAAGGCACCCGCGGAATCCCCCCCCCCTTCACCAGCCAGATTTGTATAATAGCACCCCCCCCCCGGAACTAAGCGATGCATCACTACAGACGGATCCAGGGGGGAGGGGGCGACCCGGCCCCGGCCCCCCCGTTGAGGGCCAAAATTTAGACATTTTGCCATATGAAAACCAAAACCGCCCCCCTATCCAGATTTTCTGGATCCGCCCCTGCATTATACATGAGGGGTGGGGGTGCCTAAGGCATAATTACATGAATGACAATAACGTGTTTGGCGCAAATGTCCCGTATGTCATCAACTGTACCTAGACGCAAAAATTATTAGTTGTCGTTTTGTATCAGAAGAAATATTGGGAGCGGCGTACATAATGTAAAGAATCAGCAACATGTAACTATCTCCCCAAGGTCTGGGGTCGTAGGGAGACTCACCGATCTCGCAGGAATTTCCCGAGTAGCCGATAGGACAGACACAGGCGTATGTGTTGATGCCGTCCAGACAGCGGCCGCTGTAGAGGCAGGGGCTGTTCTGGCACTCGTCAATGTCTGCAACGAGTACCATACCTTAGACCTATCACCACGACAAGAGGCCATGAAACAGCCGTACCCAACAAAAATACAAGTAACCATGACCTGCGGCAATTGTACATGTTGTTAACATGACCTGCAGCAATAGTGCATGTTGTTAACATGACCTGCAGCAATAGTGCATGTTGTTAACATGACTTGCAGCAATAGTGCATGTTGTTGACATGACCTGCAGCAATAGTGTATGTTGTCAACATGACCTGCAGCAATAGTGTATGTTGTTAACATGACCTGCAGCAATAGTGCATGTTGTTAACATGACCTGCAGCAATAGTGTATGTTGTTAACATGGCCTGCAGCAATAGTGTATGTTGTTAACATGACCTGCAGCAATAGTGCATGTTGTTAACATGACCTGCAGTAATAGTGCACGTTGTTAACATGACCTGCAGCAATAGTGTATGTTGTTAACATGACCTGCAGCAATAGTGCACGTTGTTAACATGACCTGCAGCAATAGTGTATGTTGTTAACATGACCTGCAGCAATAGTGCATGTTGTTAACATGACCTGCAGCAATAGTGCATGTTGATTCATATATTCAGATTTATAGGTAACGGCTTTCAGAGAGGATTTGATTTATACACGATTAACCTAGTTACTGACATTTTAAACTAGTTCAAGCAGTACGTGTCTGGGAGGGCGATTGGCCACATGTTCCGAATTTCGGCGAATATCCCCTTCACCAATGACATATGTTGTTGTGCACTGTGGCGCCCGGGTGTGACGTCACCACTTACTGCGCTCGCAGTCGACGCCGTCGTACCCCGCGGGACACTGGCAGGTGTAGGAGCTGGCGGTGGCGACGCACGAGCCGCCATTGATGCACGGGGTCTGGTCGCAGGCGTCAGGCAGCGCTGTGGGTGGAACAGGGCGTGAGGCACACACAACACAACCGTGGATGATACAATTTCACACCAGTCTATATACTTCCTGTACGTTACCTGAAATATGATGTGCCTTTAGCAGACAAAAGTTTTAAAATTAATATTAAATAACAAACAATGTGTGCTGTAGATGCAGTGTGAGCACTGACCCGTCTCGCAGAAGGTGCCGGTGTAGTCGGTGGGGCAGACACAGCGGTACTGGCGAGCCACGGTCGAGTCCGTGAGACACACGCCAGCGTTCAGACAGGGGTCCGGGTTACAGTAGTCGACCAGCTCTACGGACACAGGACACATTTGTCAGTGACTTGAAATACTCTGAATGTCACTGCGGCAGGCGGCAGAAATTTGTGAGTTTTACTTCTAAGAAAATTCCTATTGCCTTGTATTGTAACAAGTTTGGCGAGTGCATTCAACTGGAAATAAATACCCAGATTCCCACGATTGTAAATAATTATAGGCCATTGAAGTACTTATATGTGTGAAACGATCGGAATAGGTCTACAGAACCATCATTAACACCAAAATCGGCCTTAAGCCATAAAGCTAGAAACCCACGAGGCACTGTACGCGAGGCTGGTGCTTACGGAACTGGCAATATTGTCCGATTCGGTCGCTGGGGCAAACACAGAGGAAACCGCCCTCTTGCTCATAGCAGGAGGACTGGAACTGACAGGGCTGGGAGTCACAGTACTGGATCCCTGGGGGACAGGCAACACAGCACTGTAGTCGTCCGCCCACAACATATCACAGAACTACACTGCTTTTATCTCCATTGCTTAAGAACATAGAATTACACATACTGAGAAGCCAAGCTTATTCTTTCAACAACAAGGCAATTATAGCTATAACCTTTTTTTTTTACTATGATGCATTGCTTATATATAATACGGGTTTCATAATGTTTGGAGTACATGTATGCAGGGTCACGTTAAGATATCGGCAACCAGTCGCAATGACCCTCCTCCTATTGAGTGAGCACGTGGCATTTATATGTTGCTATGGCAACCTCTCCCGGACTCACTTGTCTGACAGTTGGTCCCCTCGTAGCCCGTGGTACAGCGGCACAGGTAGGTGCTGGCGACCAAGTCGGGCAGGCAGGTTCCTCCGAAGAAGCAAGGGTTGTTGGCACAGGGGTCCGGCCGCGCTACAAGCACGTCACAGGCATATACAAACACATGTTGATACCAGCCCTGTTATGTAACGTTAGGCTATTGTAGGCAGAACCGATACACTATTCAGCACATATCTATCATTTAATCACTATGGAAAAAAAAGGCAATTATGTTTAGAAAGAAAACAGTTACTTCAAACTGTGGCTATACAAATGAAATATGTATATTAAGCAACCTTCCCTTTTTACCTGGTAGAGTGGACACGGGGCAATGTTAATGACTAGAGTTATTATCCAATCGTGACTTGGAGAAGCCGCTGGGTCACGTGTCTATATCACGCCAGACGCCGCCAGACGTCAATACAAACCTGTGTGTAGCGGGGGGAGGGGGGGGGGCGAGGGGGGTACTCACGTGTCTGGCACAGCACCCCGGTGTAGTCCTGGTCACAGACGCACGTGAAGCCAGACGACGTCGTCGTGTCCCGCACACAGCGTCCGTTGACGCAGGGGTCAGAGGCGCAGGGGTCAATCTCTGTCAACGTCAAGGTCACATCGACAATCAGTTTTCCAATGACGACAAAGTAGCAGTTACTGGCACCCTACTCTACACTAAACAAGCAAACAGAAAGAGGATGGGAAGTTTCGTATTTTGTAAATGTCTATTCTCATTCGGGAAGGACTTAAAGCTAGGGGCAAGTTTTGCGCGGAAGCGAGCGGCACTTCTGTGTCGGCGACAACCATAGTTATGCATACTACATACAGCAGCCAGCCTCACATCTATTACAATAACCCTGACATAGGGAAACACAGAGAGGAGACACTCACGCGTTTCGCAGTCGTTGCCGTAGTACTGTGAGAGGCACACACACGTGCTGGTGATAAAGTTGGTCTGACATGTGCCGCCGTTCAAACACTGCCTCCTCTGGCAGGGGTTGGGCAGAGCTGAACAACAGAGCCAACACACATAGCTACAACGATATTCAGGCACGGAACAGAGAACAGAGAACAACTGGGTGAAAACAACGGGTGATTAACATTAACGGCTGACGGCTGGCCACCAGGCTGATGGCTGGCCACCAGGCTGATGGCTGGCCACCCGGATCATGGCTTGTCACCAGGCTGATGGCTGGTCACCAGGCTGATGGCTGGTCACCAGGCTGATGGCTGGCCACCAGGCTGATGGCTGGTCACCAGGCTGATGGCTAGTCACCAGGCTGATGGCTGGCTACCAGGCTGATGGCTGGCCACCAGGCTGATGGCTGGCCACCAGGCTGATGGCTGGCCACCAGCCTGATGGCTGGCCACCAGGCTGATGGCTGGCCACCAGCCTGATGGCTGGCCACCAGCCTGATGGCTGGCCACCAGCCTGATGGCTGGACACCAGGCTGATGGCTGGCCACCAGGCTGATGGCTTGTCACCAGGCTGATGGCTGGTTACCAGGCTGACGGCTGGCCACCAGGCTGATGGCTGACCACCAGGCTGATGGCTGGCCACCAGGCTGATGGCTGGCCACCAGGCTGATGGCTGGTTACCAGGCTGATGGCTGGCCACCCGGCTGATGGCTTGTCACCAGGCTGATGGCTGGTCACCAGGCTAATGGCTGGCCACCAGGCTGATGGCTGGTCACCAGGCTGATGGATGGCCACTAGGCTGATGGCTGGTCACCAGGCTGACGGCTGGCTACCAGGCTGATGGTTGGTCACCAGACTGATAACTGGTCACCACGCTGATGGCTGGCCACCAGGCTGATAACTGGTCACCAGGCTGATGGCTGGCCACCAGGCTGATGGCTGGTCACCAGGCTGATGGCTGGCCACCAGGTTGACGGCTGGTCACCAGGCTGATGGCTGGCCACCAGGCTGATGGCTGGCCACCCGGCAGATGGCTTGTCACCAGACTGATGGCTGGCCACCAGGCTGATGGCTGGCCACCAGGCTGATGGCTGGCCACCAGGCTGATAACTGGTCACCAGGCTGATGGCTGGCCACCAGGCTGATAACTGGTCACCAGGCTGATGGCTGGCCACCAGGCTGATGGCTGGTCACAAGGCTGATGGGTGGCCACCAGGCTGACGGCTGGCCACCCGGCTGATGGCTTGTCACCAGGCTGATGGCTGGCCACCCTTCTGATGGCTTGTCACCAGGCTGATGGCGGGCCACCAGGCTGATGGCTGGCCACCAGGCTGATGGCTAGCCATCCGGCTGATGGCTTGTCACCAGACTGATGGCTGGCCACCAGGCTGATGGCTGGCCACCAGGCTGATAGCTGGCCACCAGGCTGATGGCTGGCCACCAGGCTGATAACTGGTCACCAGGCTGACGGCTGGCCACCCGGCTGATGGCTTGTCACCAGGCTGATGGCTGGCCACCCGTCTGATGGCTTGTCACCAGGCTGATGGCTCGCCACCAGGCTGATGGCTGGCCACCCGTCTGATGGCTTGTCACCAGGCTGATGGCTGGCCACCAGGCTGATGGCTGGCCACCCGTCTGATGGCTTGTCACCAGGCTGATGGCTGGCCACCAGGCTGATGGCTGGCCACCAGGCTGATGGCTGGCCACCAGGATGATGGCTGGCTATCCGGCTGATGGCTTGTCACCAGGCTGATGGCTGGCCACCAGGCTGATGGCTCGCCACCAGGCTGATGGCTCGCCACCAGGCTGATGGCTGGTCACCAGGCTGATGGCTGGCCACCAGGCTGATGGCTTGCCACCGGGCTGATGTCTGGCCACCAGGCTGATGGCTGGCCACCCGGCTGATGGCTGGCCACCGGGCTGATGGTTGGGCTGATTGTTAATACTCACCGACGGCGCAGTTGTCGCCAGAGTACTCGAGGGGGCAGATGCACTGGTAGCCGCCGACCACGTTGAGGCAGGTCCCGCCGTTCTGACACGGTGCGTTGCGGCACTCGTCGATGTCTGTAACAACAAGTAACGTACACAATGGCGTCAGTGTGCGTCATTATTGTCGCCATGGTTATTATGTTGTCCATATGGTGCTTATTATTGTCAATCTGGTGCTTATAATTGTCATTATTGTACTTATTATTGTCATTACTATCATTTAAACAAAACTATTCTCATTATTGTGCATATCGATTTCACTATTATTATTACTATTATTATTATTATTATTATTATTATTATTACTAATAATAGTCAATCGCATTGTTAACGTTACACAGTTACTGACCAGACTCGCAGTTGGTTCCGGTGAAGAAGGCGTTGCAGGTGCACTGGTAGGTCTGGAAGTCTCCCTGACAGAAGCCTCCGTTCTGACACGGCTGCTGGACGTCACACAGTCCAGGCAAGGCTGTCAACAGACCAACAACACCCGGGTCACCTCAAGCCCATCAGAGGCATCCCGCTACATGTATCAGCTTCTACTTATCTAACCGCCGTAAACATTTCTGACAGAGGCAAAAACAGTGCAAGAATTAATTTATATTTCACAATTTTAATCGAACATGTTCAGGGCTTGCATAATGTTTCATAGTTGTATATGCCAAAAGATGAGACAACGGGCTGGATACATGGCCCACAGACTGTGCTGGACACAGTGCCCACAGACTGGGCTGGACACAGTGCCCACAGACTGGGCTGGACACAGTGCCCACATACCGGGCTGGGCACAGTGCCCACAGACCGGGCTGGACACAGTGCCCACAGACCGGGCTGGACACAGTGCCCACAGACCGGGCTGGACACAGTGCCCACAGACCGGGCTGGACACAATGCCCACAGACCGGGCTGGACACAGTGCCCACAGACCGGGCCGGACACAGTGCCCACAGACTGGGCTGGACACAGTGTAGAGAGAGCAGTCTGGACACAGTGCCCACAGACCGGGCTGGACACAGTGCCCACAGACCGGGCTGGACACAATGCCCACAGACTGGGCTGGACACAGTGCCCACAGGCCGGGCTGGACACAGTGCCCACAGACCGGGCTGGACACAGTGCCCACAGACCGGGCTGGACACAGTGCCCACAGACTGGGCTGGACACAGTGTCCACAGGCCGGGCTGGACACAGTGCCCACAGGTCGGGCTGGACACAGTGCCCACAGGCCGGGCGGACCACTCACCTATGTCGCACCGCACTCCAGTGTATCCCGGGAAGCAGCTGCAGGTGTAAGATCCCACCGTGCTCTCGCAGGTCCCGAAGGCACAGAGGCCGTCTCGGCAGTTGTTGATAGCTGGATGGAGCAAAGACATACGACATGCAACCACAACACAGACATTCCCGTACGGACTATGGAGTGTTAATCAAACGTAAAGCGCTCATTGCTTTGCAGTACAGTTTATTTATTCATTTAAGGGAAAATGAGCGAGGGGATGTTTCTACCTTTTTAGCTGTTCGTCTAAGGGTCGAATATATTTGGAGTTATAGTATATCTGATACTACTTTCAAGACATTGAGACAAGCATGTGTTATCAACTTAAATATTGCATGAAACAGGTTTCTATCGAGCCACGTTGGCTTCAGGCAGCTCCAGGTAGTGACAGCGGATCACCACTAGGTGAATGTTTCTGTCCAGGCTATTTATTGTCATCAGGAGGTATGACGCGCGACATGACGCGGCCGCCGGGTCACTGACCTCGTTCACAGAGGGCGCCAGTGTAGCCCGAGGCACAGAAACACTCGAAGCGGTCGTCATAGTTGAAGCACGTGGCGCCGTTGAAGCAGGGGGCGCTGCGACAGGTGTTCCCATCTACAACACACAACACACAGTCAACAATATATGGGTAGGTTGTATATTCAGGACGCTTTAGGGACACTTCACTGATTACAAGACTGCCGGTACATTTATTCCACAGATTACAAGGCTGCCGCTACATTTAGTCCGCAGATTACAAGGCTGCCGCTACATTTAGTCCACAGATTACACGGCTGCCGGTACATTTAGTTCACAGATTACAAGGCTGCGGGTAGATTTAGTCCACAGATTACAAGGCTGCCGCTACATTTAGTCCACAGATTACACGGCTGCCGGTACATTGAGTCCACAGATTACAAGGCTGCAGGTACATTTAGTCCACAGGGGATATGAGCGCCCTGCGGTACCTACCGATCTGACAGTTGGTGCCCGTGTACCCGTCAAAACAGGAGCACTCGTAGCCGTTGATGAAGTCCTCACACTGGCCGTTCTGCCTGCAGGGGTTGCTCCCACACTCATTGATATCTGGAGCAGCAGGCAAACAGGGTGTCACATCGTGCCTCCTTGCCTACCGCCTCACATCATCTTAACATCAAATCAATTAGATCTTCATTGCGCGGCGACTTAATGTCCTTGGATGTCACCAATGATATAGACAGGGCACCCCAATGACGTCACCAACGTTAACACATTGTCCCGCCTTACCCCTGCATGTGCATTATGTGACGTCACACATGATATAAACAGGGCACTCTAATGACGTCACCAACGTCAGCACATTGTCCCGCCTTACCCCTGCAGTGGCATTATGTGACGTCACGCATTAACTGATGAGTATTTATCGTCTTTTCGACCTATGCGAAGATTATTAACATAAGCATGGCCTCATCCGCGCAGTGCAAGTCACACAATAGTTGGCATGCAGAATCCAAACATGGAAAATATACCGCTTGAACCATAACTAACGTTAATGACTTAAACATTGTATAAAGACGTTGAGGAACTCGCACATTCGCAAAGTCACCACTCGAGCCTCGTGCTTATCTTAGCGAGTGACTCCAGCTCGTTATTTAACTGGTACGGAAATGGCGTTAGCGGCTCACTGTTGACAATGTCACCTCGTGGCTGGCTCACTGTTGACAATGTCACCCCGTGGCCGGCTCACTGTTGACAATGTCACCCCCGTGGCTGGCTCATTGTTGACAATGTCACACCGTAGCAGGCTCACTGTTGACAATGTCACCTCGTAGCAGGCTCATTATTGACAATGTCACCCCGTGGCTGGCTCACTGTTGACAATGTCGCCCCGTGGCCGGCTCACTGTTGTCAATGTCACCCCCGTGGCTGGCTCATTGTTGACAATGTCACCCCGTGGCTGGCTCACTGTCGACAATGTCACCCCGTGGCTGGTTCACTGTTGGTTGACAATGTAACCCCGTGGCCGGCTCACTGTTGACAATGTCACCCCCGTGGCTGGCTCACTGTTGACAATGTCACCCCGTGGCTGGCTCACTGTCGACAATGTCACCCTGTGGCTGGCTCACTGTTGACAATGTCACCCCGTGGCTGGCTCACTGTCGACAATGTCACCCCGTGGCTGGCTCACTGTCGACAATGTCACCCCGTGGCTGGCTCACTGTCGACAATGTCACCCCGTGGCTGGCTCACTGTCGACAATATCACCCCGTGGCTGGCTCACTGTTGACAATGTCACCCCGTGGCTGGCTCACTGTCGACAATGTCACCCCGTGGCTGGCTCACTGTCGACAATGCCACCCCGTGGCTGGCTCACTGTTGTCAATGTCACCCCCGTGGCTGGCTCACTGTTGACAATGTCACCCCGTGGCTGACTCACTGTTGACAATGTCACCCCGTGGCTGGCTGGCTCACTGGTGGCGGACCTACCGTACTGGCAGAACTCTCCATACAACCCGGGGACACACAGACAGACGAAGCCATTGACGCTGCCCGCGTCATCCTGACAGGTGCTGCCGAGGCCCTGGCACGGCAGGTTCAGGCACGGACTCTGGTCTGTGAGCGATAATACCAGCAGTCACGACACGCCCCACACAAAAATTGCTTTGATTTGTAGATATAGTTACATGTATGCAGTTTATACATCGCGGACCATCTTATAAATTCGCCTACATTTTAAGACATATAATAATAACAAAAAGAGTAATGTTTGAACTCGCTGTATATTTCTTTATCATTGTGTTACTTGCATATTATATATTTTTTTTATTATTATAATTATATTATAATTATAATTGATATATATATTGATATTAATGTTATAGTTATATATTTTTAATATAATTATATGTTTATTGGTATATCCCCGTAATGCCACATGATGTACGTGTGCTTACAAGTTTGGCAGTTTGTTCCTGAGTAGAATCCCTGGCAGAGACACTGGTATGTGGTGCCGCTGTTGATGCACGTGCCACTGTTGCGGCAGGGCTGCTGAGAGCAGGGGTCGCTGGACACAACTGGGGGAGCAAAACAACAACATCTAGGCCACTGGTCACGCATCAGACTCAGTACCAACTCCATTTTTATCAACGTTTATCAAACTTTATACCCAGCTGTGACGATGAAAGTGTGGCGTAGAACATGTATTATTTGACACATGATCTTTAACGATGCATTAATTTGCCTGTTAATTTCCTCGAAGAATAATCTCGTGCATATGCAGTTTTTTTTCTATGTCTCTCTGGCCACGTAAGAGCATATCCAAGGTGACAATGACAGTCTAGATCCCTCCCTACCTGTGGTGCAGTCGACCTCTGCGTATCCAAGGTGACAATGACAGCCTAGACCCCTACCTACCTGTGGTGCAGTCGACCCCCGCGTATCCAAGGTGACAATGACAGCCTAGACCCCTCCCTACCTGTGGTGCAGTCGACCCCCGCGTATCCAAGGTGACAATGACAGCCTAGATCCCTCCCTACCTGTGGTGCAGTCGACCCCCGCGTATCCAAGGTGACAATGACAGCCTAGATCCCTCCCTACCTGTGGTGCAGTCGACCCCGCGTATCCAAGGTGACAATGACAGCCTAGATCCCTCCCTACCTGTGGTGCAGTCGACCCCGCGTATCCAAGGTGACAATGACAGCCTAGATCCCTCCCTACCTGTGGTGCAGTCGACCCCCGCGTATCCAAGGGGACAATGACAGCCTAGATCCCTCCATACCTGTGGTGCAGTCGACCCCCGCGTATCCAAGGTGACAATGACAGCCTAGACCCCTCCCTACCTGACGGATCCCTGCGTATCCAAGGTGACAATGACAGCCTAGACCCCTCCCTACCTGTGGTGCAGTCGACCCCCGCGTATCCAAGGGGACAATGACAGCCTAGACCCCTCCCTACCTGTGGTGCAGTCGACCCCTGCGTATCCAAGGTGACAATGACAGCCTAGACCCCTACCTACCTGTGGTGCAGTCGACCCCGCGTATCCAAGGTGACAATGACAGCCTAGATCCCTCCCTACCTGTGGTGCAGTCGACCCCGCGTATCCAAGGTGACAATGACAGCCTAGATCCCTCCCTACCTGTGGTGCAGTCGACCCCCGCGTATCCAAGGGGACAATGACAGCCTAGATCCCTCCATACCTGTAGTGCAGTCGACCCCCGCGTATCCAAGGTGACAATGACAGCCTAGACCCCTCCCTACCTGACGGATCCCTGCGTATCCAAGGTGACAATGACAGCCTAGACCCCTCCCTACCTGTGGTGCAGTCGACCCCCGCGTATCCAAGGGGACAATGACAGCCTGGACCCCTACCTACCTGTGGTGCAGTCGACCCCTGCGTATCCAAGGTGACAATGACAGCCTAGACCCCTACCTACCTGTGGTGCAGTCGACCCCCGCGTATCCAAGGGGACAATGACAGCCTAGATCCCTCCATACCTGTGGTGCAGTCGACCCCCGCGTATCCAAGGGGACAATGACAGCCTAGACCCCTCCCTACCTGTGGTGCAGTCGACCCCCGCGTATCCAAGGGGACACTGGCAGGTGAAGCTGAGGCTGTCTGCGCTAGCCACACATGTGCCCCCGTTCTGGCATGGCGTCCCTTGACACGGGTTGTTGGCGTAGGCTGTGGGAAGAGACAGGATGGCGTGACAATATACATGATCTTGACGTCATAGCTTTCTAAAGATTATGCTTATTATTATTATTATTATTAGTATTATTATTATTATTATTATTATTATTATTATTATTATTATAGGCCTTGTTGATTAGACTCGATGCCTACTGATATTAGCCACTTTTGTAATTCTAAAACTGCATTTGTTTACTGAACATTCGTGTCTTCTCTGAAGACGGACATAAACTGTTCTATTTAGCGCTCGGTATATGTTGTGGCCTCTAGTCGGAATCACAGAATACCGGCCCAGGTGCTTATGTTTCAGTGAACAGGGAACTGAGGACAGCGTAACATAATTTAAAAAATGAACAGAAATGTGTGTGGGCACAAGAACTATTTCCGTCATTGGTGTGACAGACTCACAGTTTTCACAGTTGAATCCATAGTACAACACTCCACACTGGCAGTAGTACTGGAAGTCGTTGACCCGGTTACACGCTCCATCGTTCAGGCACGGGGGAGTAGTCGCAGCACATGGATCACCTATCAAACATCATATGTGTGAGTATATATAATATCGTTGTTAAATCATGGGTAGCTTGTGGCTCGGTACAAATCGGTACATGGTTTAAAAAACAAACATGAGGATGCCATAGGTAAAGGAAACTATACTGATATCTTTCCGTCCGATGTACGTATCCATGGTGACCCAATCACGGTGTAGCCTTCGAGGAAATCCCAGTTGCCCCCGGTGTGCGGCAACATTAAGGATGCCGTTGTCTAAACATGTATGTTCAAGGGACACTAAGGGAGATTAATATATATATATATATATTTATTGATGAGCCGCAGAGGCGCTGAGGGGAGGGGAGTGTGGGGGTGGGGTACGCCCGTCCGTCGTTGTCATGGATACTCACGTTGCTGGCAGACAGCGCCGCTGAATCCCGCGGTACAGATACAGTTGTAGGTGTCGCTGCTGGTGGCCTGGCACCCGGCGCCATTACGGCACAGGTTGTTCAGACAGGGGTCCGTCGCTGGGGAGGCACAACATGTTGCTATCACGTATAGCAGGATTTAATCAAATTATCATAATTTTACTACTTTAGTAATAGTTATATAAATATTGAAACAAAACGACTGTTCATTTTGAAAGTTGAATTCAGGGGCGGATCCAGAAAATCGGGATTAGGGGGCCGGTTTCAGGGTCGGATACAGATATGCTGGATAGGGGGGTGGTTTCGGTTTTCATATGTTAAATGGTATACATTTCGACCCTATAATGGGGGTCCGGGGCCGGGTCTGCCCCCCTGGATCCGCCCCTGGAATTTTTTAAGATAGCGACATTATTTTTCATGCTGAGCCACATTGTGGATTCTGCTGTTAATGTTATTGCTATTGACTACATGAGGCGGGCAGTTGCGGGTGCGGCGTCTCACCCAGCTGACACGTCTCCCCGGCGTACCCTGCCGCACAGTCACACGCAAAGAATGTGCCGCCCAAGTCCCGGCAGGTGGCGCCGTTCAAACAGGGCAGCGATGAGCAGGGCAGGAACTCTGGAAGACACCCACCACACTCAGTTAGAGCCACACGTGTCGATGCCGCATCAGCCGCGGGTGTGTCCTCAGTAAGTAGCACGACAACAGACCGAGGACATGACCCACACAATCCTCACATTGCTAAAGTAATTTCGAAAATTCCACAAAGCGCCTTCCTCGATATAAAGATATGATAACAAACTACAATTGTAACTGTCACTTGAACAACGGACGTCCGGAATAAAATAGAATGGAACACAATATGCTATTGAATACATGTTTTATGGTACACGTATGTTAGGGAACACGTGTGTTATGAAACACGTGTGTTATGGGCCGGTTTATTGGCCCGCCACCGGGCGCACCTGTCTCACAGTTGACGCCAGTGAAGTCCACACCACAGGAACAGGAGTAGGAGGTGCCCCTGTTGGTGCACGTGCCGCCGTTCAGGCAGGGGGTGTTTTGACAGAGATCCACTCCTGCAGGGAAAGCGACAGGAGTAGTGAGGGCGACGCGGGCACACCGGAGGCTGTTTGCCGGGTCTAACGTATTACGGAGCCTAAAACTCGCATCCACGGGCGAAAATGTATCATTAAAACCTAAATGTTTGCATGTTTCATATTTTAATACTAATTTAATTCTGATCACATATCTTCAAGGCGATACCATGGTACACAAGGACTGGTGGTGAGGAACTGACTGGAGTCGCAGAGGTCCCCTGTCCAGCCGGCCTGACACACGCAGTCGAAGGTCTGGCCGATGGTCTGACAGGCGCCATTCACACAGGGGTTGGTTTGGCAGGGGCTGGCCGCTGGCAATAAACAAGGTCTGAGTTAGCTCTTGTTCCCATAGAGTTTACACCGCCAGTTAGCTCTTATTACCCTATTGTTTACACCGCGAATTATCTCGTTACCCTATAGTTTACATCGTGAGTTACCTCTTGTTCCCATACAGTTTACACCGCGAGTTAACTCTTGTTCACATGCAGTTTACACCGCGAGTTAGCTCTTGTTACTTTATAGTTTTACACCGCGAGTTAGTTCTTGTTCCCCTACAGATTACACCGCGAGTTAGCTCTTGTTCACATACAGTTTACATCGTGAGTTAGCTCTTTTTCCCCTACAGATTACACCGCGAGTTAGCTCTTGTTCACATACAGTTTACATCGTGAGTTAGCTCTTTTTCCCCTACAGATTACACCGCGAGTTAGCTCTTGTTCACATACAGTTTACATCGTGAGTTAGCTCTTGTTTCCCTACAGTTTACACCATAACGGTCGATTTATTTATTTCCCTGGCCTGAGGTGGCGACGGTTTTAGGTTTGTTTTTCAATAACATATTGTGGATAATGCCGTATGGGCTTTGCTAAAAAATCATTGACACGCGCATCTACCATTCACCATTCATTACAGACAAAGCCAAAGGGAGCATCTTCTGGCCGTAATTAATCCCGTGGTTGGTTTCTCGGAGGTTTACCTAGTTCGCAGTTGTTGCCGCTGAAACCCGTGGCACACTGACAGGCGTATGTGTTACCAGCCTCGAAACACGTGCCTCCGTTCAGACAGGTTGCCAACTGACAAACGTTCGTATCTAAAACACAGCGCGACACATATAGCGACACTTACAACCCCAGGCAAACCCAAGGGTTGTATCATTGTAGGTACAGTGCTTCGGTCAGTCGACATTTATCAATAAAACTGAAATGCAAATAAATATAATAAGTTCATTGATCATTTGATAATTCTTAGCATCTATCGCTGTCTTTGTAATAATGGTGATATTAAAATATAAAACTGCATCAAATATTCATGGCCTGTATGATGTTGATTGACGTTGATGAGGTAAGTTACTGACTTTCTTGGCAGATGGTTCCGCTGAAGCCAGGGGGACAGCTGCATTGGTAGGAGAACTCCGAGGTTCCGATGCACGTGCCACCGTTAAGGCACTGGACGCCGAACTGACAGGGGTCTGAAAGGTACACAGCCTCACGTTACGCATGCCTTCAGCCAGAGGACCGCAGCATAGCACGAAAGGCACCCGGGTGGTACTCATAAGAATGGTGTCAGTTACGAACGCAACGCGTGTTTACGTCGTAGCCTCTCCCGTTCTTAGCGGGGGTCATCAGACTCACAACAATACAGAGTTATTGCACTAACGCTACGTTTTTAGTAGGGCTGTACATGTCTTTGGGGACCAACAAAAAAACACGTGCTTTTAGAACGAGTGCGCATCGCGCTGGTACCTTGCTGCAACTGCGTGACGCGCACTCATTGTATAGTCAACGTGTGAGTGTTGGGAACCGATCGAATCGAGTGGGTGTGAAACTATTTTTTGTTTGCTTTGGTCCAGGCATTGCTAACTACGAAATCATAATATTGTTAAAGATCAGACATGTATCTCTCCATAATGCATGTGGTCCGTTTGATTAGACTGTACATAATTCTACTCCGATGGTTACAATTATCATATGCACAGAATTTAGTTGTGCATCCAAGGACAGCTTTAGCCAATCTTGTGTGGGAAGTGAGTGAAGGCCGACAACCGGAAGGTAGGCAGCACGTACAGGCCGTGGATACTAGGCATTTACGTGGAGCATCAGGATGCCCGTGGAGTGGGGTCCCGGTAAGATCCCGTAGTGGCTGTACAACCATATTGAACGTATCCCGATGAGAAATTACGTCATCAGAACTCCGGGTGCTTCCTGACCTACATAGATACGTTTGCCGGTGTCCCATGCGGAAATGCCCCCCCATGCGGAGATGCCTCCCCTGTATCTATCAAAATGGCACCGTACGAACACATGGAGCGAAGAGGGTCTCAATATCATGTATCTTATATAAAGGGGGCATCTCCGCATGGGGAGGCATTTCCGCATGTGACACCGAGCTCCGTTTGCGGGACAACGTATAAATCTCCCTTTTAACGTTTTGCCCGTACGTATCACAGCCCAATGGAATTCCCTTCGTATCTTTTATTTCTCTGCGAAAGCATGTCTCAGTTTTTGCAGTAATCGGGAGAGGATGGTTTACAGATGCTTCTATATTGCAGTGAAGGTCTTTCATCGAGGCAAAACAAAAGAATTTGTCGAATGTAAGCGGAACAATTTTCGGTCGTCTGCAGTGGCAGTGGCCGGCGCATTGGCCAGTCATCCAGTGCACAATGCCACACAGATCAGTACAACTCGACCACCAGCGTTGTTTGAAACATACATGTGTGTTTATGTCTGCCACTTAGACTGACAACACTATAGAAAGAGAGATAATGGACGATGGTGGATTGCTTATAATTTCAGCAACTCAAGTTTCGTGTAAATATTTTTCTCACAAAGACGCATAACCAGTTGTTATTTCTTAACATGATTATACATAACAATACCTATGACTTCCTCTTTAGATGGCCCCGTAGAAACTGCATGTGCAAGACTTTTAGACCCCCCCCCCCCCCTACCACCCACCCACATCACCGAGCCATCCAAATGCGAAATAAATACCAGAAGCCTTTGGAAGGTGGAAACTTTGCAAAAAGAACGTTACATAATTAGCATTGATGTTATAAGTTACCTTCATTTCTTCAGGTGTAACCCTAGTTCTACACTACATTTAGAAATATTGGCCAAGCCAGATCCTGATTAGTGGTCAGAACCTATATGAACAGTAATTGTTCACTGAAGATGTAAACTGTTTAGATGGTTTCACATTAATTATATATGTATTGTTTTAAAAAGAAGTTTCAACTTTAAATCTGTTTGTTGAGGAACTTGTTTCGAAAAACTTTTCATAAATGTAAATGCAAAAATGAGTGTAATAACCATTTTCAGAAGGTTTTTTTTTGGAAATGGTTATTTCATCATCTGTCCTAATCCTTCACAGAATTAGTCTTGAAGCTAACGGATCGGGATGCGTGTCAGTGCCGCCGAAACATAGTGCAATAACTCTCTAATCTGCCGGCTTGCCTCATTCTCCAAATTTTTTTGTTGAGTTTTATTTTACAGTTCTTACTCTTACTTACTGCTCTGGCAGATGATGCGTCCATCATTGACCACGTGACACTTACTGCTCTGGCAGATGATGCGTCCATTATTGACCACGTGACACTGCTCTGGCCGATGATGCGTCCATCATTGACCACGTGACATCTACTCTTCTGGTAGATAATGCGACCATCATTGACCACGTGACACTTATTGCTCTGGCCGATGATGCGTCCATCTTTGACCACATCACACTTACTGCTCTGGCAGATGATGCGTCCATCATTGACCACGTGACACTGCTCTGGCAGATGATGCGTCCATCATTGACCACATGACACTTACTGCTCTGGCAGATGATGCGTTCATCATTGACCACGTGACAATGCTCTGGCCGCTGATGAGTCGATCATTGACCACGTGACATATACTGTTCTGGTAGATAATGCGTCCATCATTGACCACGTAACACTTACTGCTCTGGCAGATGATGCGTCCATCATGGACCACGTGACACTGCTCTGGCAGATGATGCGTTTATCATTGACCACGTGACACTGACTGCTCTGGCAGATGATGCGTCCATCATTGACCACGTGACAGTTACTGCTCTGGCCGATGATGCGTCCATCTTTGACCACGTGACACTTACTGTTCTGGCAGATGATGCGTCCATCATTGACCACATGACACTTACTGTTCTGGCAGATGATGCGTCCATCATTGACCACGTGGCACTGCTCTGGCAGATGATGCGTCCATCATTGACCACATGACACTTACTGCCCTGGCAGATGATGCGTCCATCATTGACCACCTGACACTTAATGTTCTGGCAGATGATGCGTCCATCATTGACCACATGACACTTACTGTTCTGGCAGATGATGCCGAAGTAGCCCGCGGGGCAGTCGCATGTGAATGAGAGGAGTTCGTCCCGGCACGTGGCTCCGTTCCGACAAGGAGCACTCGAGCAGTAGCTGATGGCTGTGGGGGAGACACAGACACGGCAGCGTCAGACCGACACCTGCATCAGCCATTCCTACATTATATATAGCTCCTGCCGGTGTATGTTTATGGCAATTATGGCAAATGCCCAAGTAAATGGTAAATGTCCATATACTATAATCCATGCGAAAGTATATTATGGTATATGTTACACATTATCATGATGGCTTGTTATTATTGATAGTATCGCTGTTAGCATTGTTCTCGCTACTCACGGGAGTCGCAGTCGGTCCCGGTGAAGCCTGCCTGACACACACACAGGTAGCTGGGGAACCCCAGGTCGTAGCACTGGCCGTTAGCACAAGGGTCGTTCAGCAAGCAGGCATTCTGGCCTGTAGAGGAACACACCACAGATGTGTGAGAGGGACAGTGTCATACAGATGTGTGAGGGGGTCGGTGTCATTAAGATGTGAGGGGGTCAGTGTCATAAAGATGTGTCTGAGAGTGGTGTATCATGCAGAACGCAGATGTTGAACAAATATTAAAAGTAAGTCTTACAGTATTAACATGTTATTTAGACATAGTTACGTTACGTCAACCATTGAGATGTTGAAGCCGTGGTGGAGGTGAGACGGCAGGTGGGGGGTGGCACACTCACGTTCTTGGCACTGGGTTCCGGTCCAACCCTCCACACAGTCGCACCGGAAAGCCTGGTTGCCGAGGTCCACGCACGTGCCGCGCCCGTTACAGGACGCCGTGGTGCAAGGGCTGTTAGCTGAAAAATACACGTTAGGCTACACAATTCAAAATAGGAACCCGTTGATAGGCGACCCAGTGTGACGTCATGGAAGGCACCGGAAGTTGGTCTACGGGTCCGTGCGGTAGCATCTGAATGCTTGACTAGCGCGAGAGGTATGACATGATATTGAACAAGTTTAAAATGGCAGATGCAGGATTTGTATGGACCGATGCAGGCTGTCAATCATCCATTAATATCATAGTTGCTTTTATTCAATCACGCCGTGAAAAATACGTCATGCATTATGTCCGACAAACAAGTCCGACAACAAGTCCGACGAACAAAGCAGCATATCACTTCCTTGTCAGTTTCAGAGATGAGTATTTATCACTTGTACAAATCATCAGTTATGATTGTCAATTTCTTACTCACGATTAACGAAAAAGGACCCAAGCAGGGCTTAGCTCGGAGTGTGGAACGGTGGGTCAGTAACCAAAACTTCTTCACGATACATCTAATCCGTGTTTCCGACACTCGCACCACGTGACCCCGTTATTAGGCGCCAATACTCTAACGTTAGCATGGCTGACCACCCTCCCCCCATGCCCCTCTAGAAATCACGTGACTGCAACTCGCTTTCTGATTGGTTGTAATACTAAAGATGTGGACACTTGGTGTCCCAAATTCAAACATGTTGTAACTTTTGACACAAAGACCGAAACTTTCCAGGATACACCAGTGAAAAGTTTCAATCACAAAGTTTCCGAAACTTTGCTATATATATCATGGGCAAAACGCGGCCCCTGCTTTGTGGGGTGGGGGATACCCCCCCCCCCCCCCCCACCTAGACTCGCCATCGACTGTAATACGTGAGGTCCTTACGTAGCTGACACGTCGTTCCTCGCCAGGCTGAGAAGCAGA
Source organism: Arenicola marina (assembly GCA_964019135.1). NCBI lineage: Eukaryota > Metazoa > Annelida > Polychaeta > Arenicolidae > Arenicola > Arenicola marina. The sequence goes on along the minus strand of OZ025256.1, from coordinate 36,543,462 downwards.
TGCACTGGGAGGTGAACCCGTCGGGGCTGGTGCAGTCCCCATTGCCATTACAGGGGTCAGGGTCACAGGGGTTAATGGCTGGAAGCAAACACACATCACAAGGTCAGGGTCACACGGGTTAACGGCTGGAAGCAAACACACATCACAAGGTCAGGGTCACAGGGGTTGACGGCTGGAAGCAAACACGCATCACAAGGTCAGGGTCACAGGGGTTGACGGCTGGAAGCAGACACGCATCACAAGGTCAGAGTCACAGGGGTTATATAGACATTAGAACAGCTATACAACTATATTGATGATTGTGGTTTTACCTGTGGCACAATCGGTTCCGGAGAATCCAGCAAAGCAATCACAAGTGAAGCTCCCGTCGGCTCTGGCTGTACAGATGCCTTGGTTGTTGCATGGGTCAGGGGTACACGGGTCATCTCCTACAATGCAGTAAGTTACCTTCCACATCCACTTGTAACGTGATATAATATGTGTACTCGACTATGTACATGTCCTTTTTTTCTTTTTTGTATTTTGTAAATCTTCTGTGTACGTTACGTTCAAATAGCATAGATGTTTTGTACGATCTTCGCAATACACACATGGTGCACTACAACCAATTTTTTTAAGCATTCCATGATGAAATATTGTGTCGCATTTTATTGTCAAATTCCGTGATCTTGTGTTCTTTGATATCAACAACCTTGTTTACAGAAGCGCATACAAGTCGATACAGTGTAATTTCTATCTGAGATATGTCCTCTTGGTGCCTTAACCTTTAGTTAATCTGGGGTTTAATTAACAACGGATAAAATGTTTTCCTTTGGAATATTTATGGTGTATAATATCTCTAGTGTTCAAGATCTTTGATCTAACGATCATATTTGTCGCGATAATATTGCGATAGTGTTTTACGTGTCCCTTTGTACCATAGAACAGTAGGACACTTACCGGACTGTATATAATGTAAATCACAAGAAAATTCTCACTTGAAAAATTTCTATTGAAATTTGATTCTGTAACACGTTCAGATATTGTGTGATTTAATGGTCAGCCAGATTCATCGTCTTACGCCGACAGACGGTTGTAAAATAATAGCATATTAATTATAATAAGAAATGAAACTTGTAGTCTTGTCGTTCTTGTCGAACTTACTGATATTGCAGGCGACTCCTGTGAATCCTTGGTCGCAGCTACATCTGTACTCGATGGCGGACACGAGAAGACAGTCGCCGTTGACACAGGGACTGCTGAGGCACGGGTTCGTCTCTGCAAGCAACACGAAACCAATCAATCTCAGTCTACCACCCACGTGCATGGTGCACGTTTTATATAAAGTTATATAAGTTATATAAAGTTGATTTGTCAAGACTAGCTGGCAAAGGATGTCACAGCATATACGTCTTTGTGATTATTAACCGGTACATTTAAACTCTACGACAATTGGTCATATAACTAGTTTATTGATAGGTTACTGCAAACGAAGGATTTACTCGCCAGATTGCTGCAAGTATGGCAAAATAAACATTTAATCATTAACAACTTTGGTGTCTCCTTTCAACAGTCAAAGGGGAGTCAAAAGGCACCCGATGTAACCACTTATAGGTGTATACGTTGTTGGAAAAATAAATTACGTTTAAAAAATGGGAGGGGGGCGGCATATAAATGTGAATGAGTGGAGACCGGCTTCAAGGAGGCAAGACGTCGGTAAATAAACTAGCGGTGGACGTACAAGACGTACAGGAGCTGTGTGGACAGATGTGTATAGGCTGGCGGTCAGTCATCAACAATGGCCGCACAGCAAAGAAACATAGACAGTAAGGATGGAAGAGAGATGTAAAATTAACAAGTTTTGGGAACTCGAATAATAAGTAAAACAACATATGCAAATAGAGCGATTGGGCAATCCCAAGATCTGTCTGACACTGGCAGTGAGGTTCGTATTCAATCATTCATAGCCCCGGGAATCTGTGACACCAGGAACATATTACGTTTACTATTCCATCATGAAACGTCAACGAAGCGGACGTTGTTTGCGACCTACGTGTATTGCAGACTGTGCCGGTCCAGCCAGTGAAACAGGTGCACGTGTACGCTCCGTTAGCTCCATCTGTACATATTCCCTGGTTGCAGGGACTGCTGGCGCACCCACTGACCCCTGTCAACAGTGTTCACGCAATAAGGCAAGCGGTAGTTAAGTGCTCTATGTGTGATTATATTATGAGGTATTGAGAAAATACCAGCTTATATGACATGAAACGTAGATATGGAGGAAGATGGTTATTCGTATGTTATCAGAAACATTAGAAACATCATAAAACAGTATTAGAACACCACACAGTAGATATACACAAGAGGTACATAAACCTACGTGTATTGCAGACTGTGCCGGTCCAGCCAGTGAAACAGGTGCACGTGTACGCTCCGTTAGCTCCATCTGTACATATTCCCTGGTTGCAGGGACTGCTGGCGCACCCACTGACCCCTGTCAACAGTGTTCACGCAATAAGGCAAGCGGTAGTTAAGTGCTCTATGTGTGATTATATTATGAGGTATTGAGAAAATACCAGCTTATATGACATGAAACGTAGATATGGAGGAAGATGGTTATTCGTATGTTATCAGAAACATTAGAAACATCATAAAACAGTATTAGAACACCACACAGTAGATATACACAAGAGGTACATAAACCTACGTGTATTGCAGACTGTGCCGGTCCAGCCAGTGAAACAGGTGCACGTGTAAGCTCCATTAGCCCCATCTGTACATGTTCCCTGGTTGCAGGGACTGCTGGCGCACCCACTGACCTCTGTCAACAAGGGTCCAAGAAATGATCAGTCGAATTGTTGTAAACCAACTAACGCAATCACCAATGCTGTTAAAAAATAAACCGTTGCACAATTATATTCCGCATCATACAAATCTAGTTTATCGTGCATGCTATTAGGCGAATATGATGAGACGAAGGTTGGATAATGGTGTAATTATAATGTACTGAAGCAAGAACCGACGACACAAGAGGAACCAGAAGGACAGTACCATTTTTGTATTACACACCGAGTTGGTTTTGTGGAAATGTGGGTGACACACATCATCACATGGTACAACAAAGGTCATCGATAGCAGAGATGGAAGCATCATGTACATCAACGAGCCAAGAACTCAGATCATTTGTAACAAATGATACACAACATAGATGGCATGAATGTCGAGACAACCTTGGTATCTGCGTGTATAACTGTTACAGTGCCTTTCAGTCCACTCAGTCATAATACACACATACACCAGCCCGATGTCTTCGAGACTGTGAGATACACGATACGCTATGTACTCAGTGCGAGACCTGACAGAGGCAGTCGTGGTTGGCGACCTACGTGTATTGCAGACTGTGCCGGTCCAGCCAGTGAAACAGGTGCACGTGTACGCCCCATTAGCTCCATCTGTACATGTTCCCTGGTTGCAGGGACTGCTGGCGCACCCATTGACCCCTGTCAAGAAGTGTTGGCGCAATGAGGCAAGCGGTAGTTTAGTGCCCTATGTATGATTATATTATGAGGTATTGAGAAAATAACAGCTTACATGACATGAAACGTAGATGTGGAGGAAGATGATTATTCGTATGTTATAGTATTATAAACAGTAGTATTAGAACACAACACGGAGACATACACCAGAGGTACAAGAACCTACGTGTGTTACAGAGTGTGCCAGTCCAGCCAGTGAAGCAGGTGCAGGTGTATGACCCGTCGACCCGCGCTGTGCAGACGCCCTCACTACAGGGGTTACTGGAGCACGGATCTACCCCTGCAAACGATTACCAACAATGAGTTGGAAAATGGCCGAACGGCGAAAAGGCGTGTAGTTAGCTATGTAAATGATTACATTGCGTTCTGTTGATATATAGACGCAGAAACGAACGAGTTAAATGGGAGTCAGTATTACTTTCGCATTTTGTTCCATTGTGGAGTATGCGACAGGCGATTCAAGCCCAGCCCGGAAAACAGATACACAAAACGCTATTTTATACTAAATCATCCAAATATGCATTTGGGTGTCTTAGTTTGAGACAGTCATTAGGCAAAAACGCAGTCATGTTTTGTATAATGTGTGAGACTTGCAAGCAGGCATTGTTTGCGACCTACGTGTATTGCAGTTTGTGCCGATCCAGCCAGTGAAACAGGTGCACGTGTAAGCTCCGTTAGCTCCATCTGTACATGTTCCCTGGTTGCAGGGACTGCTGGCGCATCCACTCACCCCTGTCAACAAGGGTCCAAGAAATGATCAGTCGAATAGTTGTAGACCAACTAACATAAAAACCAATGCCGTTGAATGCAAACAGCTGCCCAAGTATTGCCCTCATCATGTGAAGCTAATTCATGTTTCATGGCAACGAAAGGGGATTGTGATATGTTGATCGTGGACCAGTGGTGCAGTCACGACAGATTCATGTAAGAATAGACGAAATAAAAGGAACCGGAAAAAACTGCGTAATTGTGTATATTACAGAGCGTTTGGTTTCATGGCAAAGGACGTGACAACCTATCAGCCAACCGTACAACAAAGGCGTATGAACAGCGCATATGGAAGAATCTTGTAAAATGAATCAGCTGCAGGAACTAGTATAATAAATAAGACATCACAGGCAAAACAGACTGAATTACTGGGCGACCATGCTATCTATAATGCCTGATATAATATTATCCAATCATTTTTGGCGCAAACCTATTATCTTTGAGACTTTGGCAATACCCATTAAGCTTGCAAGAAGCAGTCCTTGTTTGTGACCTACGTGTTGTGCAGAATGTGCCGGTCCAGCCAGTGAAACAGGTGCACGTGTACGCTCCATTAGCTCCATCTGTACATATTCCCTGGTTGCAGGGACTGCTGGCGCACCCACTGACCCCTGTCAACAGTGTTCAAGTTGAAGTACTAGGAAGGTACCCTTAATATTAATGGCATGAACATTTATAGTTTAAGTTAATGGATATAGATTATGGACAAAGTGTTGTGATAAATACTATTCAAGCAGATTACTAGAAGAGAGCATGTTCACATACGTGTGTTATAGACTACACAAAGGGATTACTGGGAGAGAGCAGGACCACATACGTGTGTTACAGACTACACAAAGGGATTACTGGGAGAGAGCAGGACCACATACGTGTGTTATAGACTACACAAAGGGATTACTGGAAGAGAGCAGGACCACATACTTGTGTTACAGACTACACGAAAGGATTACTGGAAGAGAGCAGGACCACATACTTGTGTTACAGACTACACAAAAGGATTACTGGAAGAGAGCAGGACCACATACTTGTGTTACAGACTACACAAAGGGATTACTGGGAGAGAGCAGGACCACATACGTGTGTTACAGACTACACAAAGGGATTACTGGGAGAGAGCAGGACCACATACGTGTGTTACAGACTACACAAAGGGATTACTGGAAGAGAGCAGGACCACATACTTGTGTTACAGACTACACAAAAGGATTACTGGGAGAAAGCAGGACCACATACGTGTGTTACAGACTACACAAAGGGATTACTGGAAGAGAGCAGGACCACATACTTGTGTTACAGACTACACAAAAGGATTACTGGAAGAAAGCAGGACCACATACTTGTGTTACAGACTACACAAAGGGATTACTGGGAGAGAGCAGGACCACATACGTGTGTTACAGACTACACAAAGGGATTACTGGAAGAGAGCAGGACCACATACTTGTGTTACAGACTACACAAAGGGATTACTGGGAGAGAGCAGGACCACATACTTGTGTTACAGACTGCCCCGGTCCACCCCGTGAAACATGTGCACGTGTAAGTGCCATCAGTTCCTCTGTTGCAGCTTCCTTGGTTGCACGGACTGACAGCACACGGATCAATCTCTGTAGTGAATGACGTTAGTGCTGAACATGTGAGGCACATGTTTACTGTATGCGAATCACAAGTGCGGGCCGAGTGCCAGACGGTAACATTTACCAGATACAGAGTCCTGATCGTGAAGGTCACCCTGTTCGTTTGGTATCAAGCTCTGTGCCGCCAACTGGGTTACGGTAATTTCCCGAAATATTGAGCAGAGAGCTAAGTAAATATATCATACTGATATAATTTCGAATAATATAATTTAAATGCGAACCCTTACGCGAGACTTGACATCAGAGTAGGCGTGTTCATCCTTTACAAAGTTGTTTATTTGTACTAGAAATAGATTTATAGCCTAAATCGCAGCTGGTGCGCCATTCGATACATCGGGGCATATCGTTCAGGACAGTGCTCCCGATAGTTTAACCTGTTCGAGACAGAGTGCAGCGCTGTATTTGCGCTGTGCTTTCGCGAAGAGTGACTATGGTGGTGTAGAGACAGGGTGTGCGCCTGGTACTTACGGGTATCGCACAGTGTGCCAATCCAGCCGGCCTGACAGAAGCACTGGTATTGCGTGGCTGATGTCAGGCCACAAGTGCCTTGTACACACGGACTGCTGTCACAGGGATTCACGCCTACAGGTAGAGAGACCACGAAGCCAGCCATATAACTACTTGCATATCTATAGCACGTACAGCTGTAGAACTAATGTTACCGACACCAGTTTGCACAGGTCCTTGGTATGGGAGTCATAAAACTCCATGGTTATTAGATCATTGTTCCCATGTATATCTAATTCAATACACAAATTGGAAACCTTTGCGGTCGGCCGGGGATTTATAAGCTGATCGAAGGAAAGAATGTATTTCTCCTGGCGTCCAAATTCGGACTAATTCGCTGTCCACTATATGCATATGGATGTAGTATCTTCAGCTCGGTGTGACGTGATGACGTACATGATGGTATGACCACGTGACTTGGACTTACGAGTGGCACAGGAGGAGCCGGTCCAACCCGGGTCACAGCTACATATGTAGGTGGTGTCCGAGGTGAGCACACAGTCACCGTTGACACAGGGCGAGCTGTCGCAGGGATTAGGTCCTGCGTAGATAAACACACGCCAAAAGGACGGCTGTTACTTTCACTGATGTCATTCATATATATTTAGCAGGAAGATAATATCGCCATCAATCTCAATCAGATAATAAGCGTATGCGCTTTAATTATGCGTGTCACACAGTGGCGGATCCAGGGGGGGGGGGGTCGCACGAAAAAAGGGCACGTGCCCTCACGTACCTCACCAGCACCCCCGCCTCAGTCAAAGGTTCTCACTGGATCCGCGCCTGGATAGTACTTCAATAAATGGTGCCCCCCCCCCCCACTGCCCCCTTTCTGGATCCGCCACTGCCCTATTTGGGGCTCATGGGTCAGCCGTAAGAAATACATCACTGTATCCGCGAATGTCACATTTAGCTCATGGTTACTTGGCGTAGAGTGGATGACGACGCCAAGGTATGCTTCATTGTGGTTATAAATTAAGGAGCGCATGCAGTGGCGCCATCTGCCGCGGACTGCGATAGCTTGGTGTCCATGCTGTGGTGGTGGCCGCTACTTACTGGTGTCACAGTTACTGCCTATCCAGCCAGCGAAGCAGGTACACACGTAGCCTCCGGTGGTGGCCGTACAGAAACCATTGCTGCATGGCGAGGAGTCGCATGGGTTGTTTCCTGCGGGCAAATCACGCGTGACGAAGTGTGAGCGGCTGTCCTACACTAACATATACCGCTCTGTGGTTGTGGCTTCCTCCCCCTTCCCCACGGCGATAACAATGACTTTCATCGCATAAACACGTAACCTTGTTAGCAGCGAATGGAACGTATGGGGTAATCTGGAACATAGTTAAACCCGGCAAAAAATTCCTAAGACATTATCAATATCTTCCGAGCAGTACGGAATAACGAATTATAGACTGGTGTTTCTTTGGGTTCTGTCCCTTGGACAGTGACGTGGTACGTCATGAGCTGGAGTTAGTTAGCATGGTTAGCATGGTGAGCCCCGCCACTTACGGACGTCGCAGTTGGTGCCTGACCAGCCGACGAAGCAGTCGCAGGAGTAACCCCCGCCCACCGTGGCCGTGCACACCCCGTTGGCGCAGGGAGTCGTGTCACACGGGTTGGTTCCTGCCGACCAAACCGTAAACACTCATATAGACTTGTGGTTGATTGGTTGTAGGTTCAAAACGCTTTAAACACTCTTGGTTATATCGCGTCAATGGGAGAAGGAAGGGAGAGTGGAGCCATATCCCCGGGGGAACCACCTAATCTTTGCGAAGAAAGACATGGGATCTTTATCCTGCGGCCACACAGACATGGCCACAACAGCCGATCCACGTGCCGTTAGGCTTTCAGGTGGTTAGAGCGCTGACTGCCAGCGCTCTAACCACCTGAGCTATCGAGGCGGCCCCAATAGACTGGTCGTCGTGTCCAGCTACGTTCAAGCGTTATCATCGTCATGGTCACCTTGTAGATTGGTCCCAAAGAAGTGCATTAAGATTGCGGCGATGGTGGTGGGTGTCGTTTGTGGTGTAGTGGTGGGGGGGTGGGGGGGGGCACAGTGGGCCAAATGGCCGCATTCAAAGCGCAACACAAGGCGTCAAAAAGAGACAATAGTATTGTAGTATAGTGGGACGAAAAGGCTTAAATGACCTGTTGTCAAGCGATCACCCTGCGGCACTATTTGCGGTCGGTAAATTTATCGACGTAGCCATGAAATTACGTGTGTGAGTACTTTTGGCAAAATGTGCTCTTTCTGTGTTTTTTGTTAAATGGCAACACGCGTGTATCTACATGTCGTAGGCCAATAACGAATTGAATTGAATTGATTTGCATTGTGTCAGCATTAGAAGTGCTGCGTGGTGCAGCGCCAATAAACAAAGCGAATTTACTATAGATTATCATGTGATATGCTAACAAAATATGGAGTAAGGTGTGAAATGTTAAAGAAAGAAAAATAGAGCATAGTATGATATGTTGACAGAGTATTATTGAAGGAATACAGGTTATGGTGTGATATGTTGACGGAGTATAGATTATGTTGTAATATGTTGACGGAGTATAGATTATTTTATGATATGTTAAGGGAGTGGTGTTTCAAGGAATGCTGGGTTCTGTACTGAAATAACTGAGAAAGTAATCCATAGTGTGTAACGGAAGATATCTTGTGGGGTGTTATTTGAGCGCAGTAAACATTGTGGAGTGATATATACCTATACTGTGGAGCGTGAAGAGATGAGATACGGATTGTTTAGTGATAGGTCGTCGTCAGATTATTTAGACTATTGCACGATATGTTGACGAAATATGAATTATTCTGTGATACATTGACAGAATTTGGATTGACGGAGTGATGTGTTGACGGAGTACAGATTTTGCGTCGTGGTAACGGAGTATATATTATAGCATGTGAAAGAAATATAGAGTGTAATGTGATATGTTGACAGCGTAGAGGTTATAGTGGGATATATTGAGGGAACACAGGTTATGTTGTGATATGTTGACGGAGTATAGATCATAGTGTGATCTATTAAGGAGATGTAGAGTATAATGTAATATGTTGACAGAGTATAGATCATAGTGGGATATATTGAAGGAATAGAGGTTGTGGTGTGATATGTTGACAGAGTATAGATTATTTTGTGATACGTTAACGGAGTATAGATTATAGTGTGCTAAAGAAAAATATTATTGTGTGATATATTGAAGAAATGTAGAGTATAATGTGATATGTTGACAGAGTATAGATCTATAGATTATAGTGGGATATATTGAAGGAATATAGGTTATGGTGTGATATGTTGACGGAGTATAGATTATTTTGTGATATGTTGACAGAGTGGTGCTTGATGGAATGCTGGTTTTTGTACTGAAATAATTGAGAGAGTCGGCAACAGTGGTAACGGAAGATATCTGGTGGGATGTTATTTGAGCGCAGTATACATTGTGGAGTGATATATACCTATACTGTGGAGCGTGAAGAGATGAGACACGGATTGTTCAGTGATAGGTCGTCGTAGAGAAGTGTGAAAAACTGGCAAGTGAGTTTGTTGCGGCCTATCGCCCGCGACACGTGTCAGGGCGAACTAAGATGTCTCAGACGTGAATAGGTGAAGTACAATAGGGTGCAGTGTGCATCCAAATAGGCATGGTTTAAATCTGTGTAGCCACAAATATAGAGCTATCCGATATGAACCACATGACAAGGGAACCACCATACGCTTCTGGAAAGGTTTGCGACAGTAACTAGATTGATATACGTGAACATCATGCACAGTGCAGCAGAACATAGCTTACACGGCAATGCGTAAAGCTCTTACAATAAGTATAACTGCAGCCATTCAGTGTGTGTGTGTGCTGACTACGGCGGACTTACCTTATCCTCGAGAATCATTTCATTGGCGTTGTTCCTCCATTAGAACCAAGCACTAATGACTGACACCTCGCATTACACACTCGGTAACTTCTTGGAGCTTCACATTGACGATCGATGCTAAAGAGTTGGTAACACAGGGTACGACGTAGCGCCACAGCACTGGCAACAGCGACATCAAAGTGGAGCAAGATTCCAAGGCTGAACCATAAAGCGTGCGGTGATATGGTGCGATATGAGGAGCGGTACTCACGCAGTTCGCACTGTGCTCCGGTCCAGCCGCTGAAACAGCTGCACACCGCGCCGCCACTGACGCTGCTGCACTGCCCATTACCGCTACACGTGACCTGGTCACATGGGTCGGCGATCGCTGGAGCGACACAGTGACATCTCAGGGCCAAGGTCCAATGAACCATTACCGGATAATAATGGAGTCCGAGGACCCAATGTGGTTTTCCGAGGACATTATCTTATGTAAAATCCACGTCCTTATGACTCAAACACACTACATTACAGACAAATAATGTCGGGAGAGAACAATGCAGTGACGTCACCAGTGGGTTTTAATAAATTGTCTTAAGTCGAGATGAGATATTAACAAAAGTATGTACACGTTATCCCACTTCCGAACATTTTATAAGACTCTTTGGCAGTAAAAACAAAAACGTCATTATGAATTTAGCCATGTCTGTTTGCGAAGCATTCAAAGAGGAGGGGGGGGGGGGTACTCACGGACACAGAGGTTGCCGATGAAGCCAGGGGCCGGGAGGGGGCTGGGGGGGGGGAGGGTACTCACGGACACAGAGGTTGTCGATGAGGCCGGGGGGAGAGAGGTAGCGGGGTACTCACGGACACAGAGGTTGCCGATAAAGCCGGCGGGGGGGAGGGCGGGGGATACTCACGGACACAGAGGTTGTCGATGAGGCCGGGGGGAGGTGGGGGGGTGGGGGTGAGTACTCACGGACACAGAGGTTGCCGATGAAGCCAGGGGCCGGGAGGGGGCTGGGGGGGGGGGAGGGTACTCACGGACACAGAGGTTGTCGATGAGGCCAGGGGGAAGGGGGGGGGGGGGTTCTCACGGACACAGAGGTTGCCGATGAAGCCAGGTGGAGGGGGGGTGGGTACTCACGGACACAGAGGTTGCCGATGAAGCCTGGGGGGCACTGGCAGAAGAAGCCGTTGGAGCTGAGGAAGCAGGAGCCGCCGTTCAGACAGGGGTTGGGGTCGCACGCGCTGGGACCCTGGGTCGTCACCACGATCTGAACTGCAATGCAATGGGGACACAACAAGTTAAAGCTGCTCACACAACGAGTTAAAGCTGCTCATACAACAAGTTAAAGCTGCTCATACAACAAGTTAAAGCTGCTCATACAACAAGTTGAAGCTGATCGTACAACAAGTTAAAGCTACTCATACAACAAGTTAATGCTGCTCATGCAACAAGTTAAAGCCACTCATACAACAAGTTAAATCCACTCACACAACAAGTTAAAGCTGCTCATACAACAAGTTCAAGCTCCTCATACAACAAGTTAAAGCTGCTCGTACAACAAGTTAAAGCTGCGCAAACAGCAAGTTAAAGCTGCTCATACAACAAGTTAACGCTGCTCATATAACAAGTTAAAGCTGCTCATACAACAAGTTAATGCTGCTCATACAACAAGTTGAAGCCACTCACACAACAAGTTAAAGCCACTCACGCAACAAGTTAAAGCTGCTCATACAACAAGTTAAAGCTGCTCATACAACAAGTTAAAGCTGCTCAACAAGTTAAAGCTGCTCATACAACAAGTTAAAGCTGGTCTACAAGTTAAAGCTGCTCATACAACAAGTTAAAGCCACTCACACAAGTTGAAGCCACTCACACAACAAGTTAAAGCTGCTCATACAACAAGTTAAAGCTGCCCATGCAACAAGTTAAAGCTGCTCATATAACAAGTTAAAGCTGCTCATACAACAAGTTAAAGCTGCTCATACAACAAGTTAAAGCTGCTCATACAACAAGTTAAAGCCACTCACACAACAAGTTAAAGCCACTCACACAACAAGTTAAAGCTGCTCATACAACACGTTAAGGCTGCTCATACAACAAGTTAAAGCTGCTCATACAACAAGTTAAAGCTGCTCATACAACAAGTTAAAGCTGCTCATACAACAAGTTAAAGCTGCTCATACAACAAGTTAAAGCCACTCACACAAGTTGAAGCCACTCACACAACAAGTTAAAGCTGCTCATACAACAAGTTAAAGCTGCCCATGCAACAAGTTAAAGCTGCTCATATAACAAGTTAAAGCTGCTCATACAACAAGTTAAAGCTGCTCATACAACAAGTTAAAGCTGCTCATACAACAAGTTAAAGCCACTCACACAACAAGTTAAAGCCACTCACACAACAAGTTAAAGCTGCTCATACAACACGTTAAGGCTGCTCATACAACAAGTTAAAGCTGCTCATACAACAAGTTAAAGCTGCTCAACAAGTTAAAGCTGCTCATACAACAAGTTAAAGCTGCTCATACAACAAGTTAAAGCTGCTCATACAACAAGTTAAAGCTGCTCATACAACAAGTTAAAGCTGCTCAAACAGCAAGTTAAAGCTGCTCATACAACAAGTTAAAGCTGCTCATACAACAAGTTTTCACCTACGATTAAAGCTTTCGATGGCTTTTTAGAAAATTGTCTTGTAAGGTAAGGTAAGGTGTCATGTAACGCGTCATGGGAACGGTGAACAAAATAAATTGCAAAATAAGCTGCGATGTAATATTGACTACTAAGGGTTATGCAACGACATGCAGAAGGGGAACTGTTGGTTACATGTACATACTCGACAGACGCAAATCGACTAAAATACCAAATGTGTTGTGAGGATGTCCAGATGTCCAGAAACCAGCCGGGGAACTTACATTGATAGATGCAGCCGGGGAACTTACATTGACAGATGCTGCCGGGGAACTTACATTGACAGATGCAGCCGGGAAACTTACATTGACAGATGCAGCCGGGGATTTACATTGACAGATGCAGCCGGGGAACTTACATTGGTAGATGCTGTCGAGGAACTTACATTAACAGATGTTGCCGAGAAACATTAAAGTGACAGATGTTGCCGGTGAAGTTACATTGACAGATGCTGCCGGGGAACTTACATTGACAAATGCTGCCAGAAAACTTACATTGGCAGATGTTGACGGGGAACTTACATTTGCAGAGGCTGCCGAGAAATTTACATTGGCAGATGCTGCCGGGGAACTTACATTGGCAGATGCTGCCGGGAAACTGACATTGGCAGATGCTGCCGGGGAACTTATATTGACAGAGGCTGCCGGGGAACTTACATTGGCAGAGGCTGTCGGCGAACTTACATTGGTAGATGCTCCCGGGGAACTTACATTGACAGATGCTGCCGGGGAAACTTACATTGGCAGGTGCTGCCGGGGAACTTACATTGGCAGATGCTGCCGGGCAACTTACATTGACAGACGCTGCCGGGGAACTTACATTGGCAGAGGCTGCCGGCGAACTTACATTGGTAGATGCTCCCGGGGAACTTACATTGACAGATGCTGCCGGGGAACTTACATTGGCAGATGCTGCCGGGGAACTTACATTGGCAGATGCTGCCGGGGAACTTACATTGACAGACGCTGCCGGTGAACTGTGAGGTGCAGATGCAGACTTCCAGGCCGCCGTTGACTCCACAGGACCCTCCATTCAGGCAGGGATTGGTGGCACAGGGCACTGCAAGTACACGGGGGATCCGGGTGTAAGTCTGGCGGGCGACCCTGAGGAGGCGGAGTGGGGTTGTGGGGGGGGGGGGGGGTACAGACAGCATAACCACTACTAAATTCAACTACGCGTTGTGTTGCCATGCCACAACAATGCATATAACAATAATCAGTTTAACCAGTGATTGGAACCATAAAATGACTTTAAAGCACCACACCCCCATGTGGAGCCATGTGCCGGAGGGTTACCCCTTCTTCCCGTACAGAGAAGTGGCGTTCACCGGCCTCCACCCTTTAGCGTTACATGACTGTCCGGCCCTTGGCTGGCACACTGGCACGCCGAGAGTCACGTGACCAGTCCGGGGTCGTCACACAATATTACGTTTTATACCCAAAGTTAACAGATGTAGCTACAGAGATGTGGTTCATACCCAAGGCTAACTCACGTAGGCCACAGAAATGTGGTTCATACCCAAGGCTAACAGATGTAGGCCACAGAAATGTGGTTCATACCCAAAGTTAACAGATGTAGGCCCCAGAGATATGGTTCATACCCAAGGCTAACTGATGTAGGCCACAGAAATGTGGTTCATACCCAAGGCTAACAGATGTAGGCCACAGAAATGTGGTTCAAACCCAAGGCTAACAGATGTAAGCCACAGAAATGTGGTTCATACCCTAGGCTAACTGATGTAGGCCACAGCGATGTGGTTCATACCCAAGGCTAACAGATGTAGGCCACAGAAATGTGGTTCATACCCAAGGCTAACAGATGTAGGCCACAGAAATGTGGTTCATACCCAAGGTTAACAGATGTAGCTACAGACATATGGTTCATACCCAAGGTTAACAGATGTAGGCCACAGAGATGTGGTTCATGCCCAAAGTTAACAGATGTAGGCCACAGGGATGTGGTTCATACCCAAGGTTAAGAGATGTAGGCCACAGAGATGTGGTTCATACCCAAAGTTAACAGATGTAGGCCACGGGGATGTGGTTCATACCCAAGGTTAACAGATGTAGGCCACAGAAATGTGGTTCATACCCAAGGCTAACTGATGTAGGCCACAGCGATGTGGTTCATACCCAAGGCTAACAGATGTAGCTACAGACATGTGGTTCATACCCAAGGTTAACAGATGTAGCTACAGACATGTGGTTCATACCCAAGGTTAACAGATGTAGGCCACAGAAATGTGGTTCATACCCAAGGCTAACTGATGTAGGCCACAGAGATGTGGTTCATACCCAAGGCTAACAGATGTAGGCCACAGAAATGTGGTTCATACCCAAGGTTAACAGATGTAGCTACAGACATGTGGTTCATACCCAAGGTTAGCAGATGTAGGCCACAGAAATGTGGTTCATACCCAAGGTTAACAGATGTAGGCCACAGAAATGTGGTTCATACCCAAATTTAACAGATGTAGGCCACAGGGATGTGGTTCATACCCAAGGTTAACAGATGTAGCTACAGACATGTGGTTCATACCCAAGGTTAACAGATGTAGGCCGCAGAAATGTGGTTCATACACAAGGCTAACTGATGTAGGCCACAGAGATGTGGTTCATACCCAAGGGTAACAGATGTAGGCCACAGAGATGTGGTTCATACCCAAGGTTAACAGATGTAGCTACAGACATGTGGTTCATACCCAAGGCTAACTGATGTAGTCCACAGAAATGTGGTTCATACCCAAGGTTAACAGATGTAGCTACAGACATGTGGTTCATACCCAAGGCTAACTGATGTAGGCCACAGAAATGTGGTTCATACCCAAGGTTAACAGATGTAGCTACAGACATGTGGCTCATACCCAAGGTTAACAGATGTAGGCCACAGAAATGTAGTTCATACCCAAGGTTAACAGATATAGGCCACAGAAATGTGGTTCATACCCAAGGTTAACAGATGTAGGCCACAGAAATGTGGTTCATACCCAAGGTTAACAGATGTAGGCCACAGAGATTTGGTTCATACCCAAGGTTAACAGATGTAGCTACAGACATGTGGTTCATACCCAAGGTTAGCAGATGTAGGCCACAGAAATGTGGTTCATACCCAAGGTTAACAGATGTAGGCCACAGAAATGTGGTTCATACCCAAGTTTAACAGATGTAGGCCACAGGGATGTGGTTCATACCCAAGGTTAACAGATGTAGCTACAGACATGTGGTTCATACCCAAGGTTAACAGATGTAGGCCGCAGAAATGTGGTTCATACACAAGGCTAACTGATGTAGGCCACAGAGATGTGGTTCATACCCAAGGCTAACTGATGTAGGCCACAGCGATGTGGTTCATACCCAAGGGTAACAGATGTAGGCCACAGAGATGTGGTTCATACCCAAGGTTAACAGATGTAGCTACAGACATGTGGTTCATACCCAAGGCTAACTGATGTAGTCCACAGAAATGTGGTTCATACCCAAGGTTAACAGATGTAGGCCACAGAAATGTGGTTCATACCCAAGGTTAACAGATGTAGGCCACAGAGATGTGGTTCATACCCAAGGTTAACAGATGTAGCTACAGACATGTGGTTCATACCCAAGGTTAACAGATGTAGGCCACAGAGATGTGGTTCATACCCAAGGTTAACAGATGTAGGCCACAGAGATGTGGGTCATACCCAAGGTTAACAGATGTAGGCCACAGAGATGTGGTTCATACCCAAGGTTAACAGATGTAGGCCACAGAGATGTGGTTCATACCAAGACATGCGGACAGTTGTGACGTCCTATGGGCACACACCGAGCTGTCACTTTAACCCAGCCTTATTCAATGGTTAGTTACTATATACTTTAATATTAAAGTTGCATATCGAGCTCTTTCTAAGGAAAACTAAACAGGTCAAAATACAACTAGGAATCAGTCCTTGAATCGTCCGAGATTTCTTCCGTCTATATTCTACGCATGCCAGACTGCCAAATGGAGTCTCTTAGCCTTGCCCATGATATCAATTTACCACAGGTTATGAACTTAGTAGTAAACGTCATCAGTTGCTGTGTCTCGCGATTCTTTGGTTTAAGTAACAGTGCCGCGACAGAGTTCTGTGGTGTCCCGGGATAGATACGTTTGCAACATTACAGCCGAAACGACGATGTTTATTATGTTTCTGAATTTATAAAATTAAACAATCGAGTTTTCTGCAAATTGTGGGCTTAGTTTTGGCGGGAAAGAGCTCGATATGCAACTATAACAGTGGTTACTACGGGAGACGTGACCCACCTGGCTGGGTGGGGGGCGGGTCAGTGACGACCAGGTTGGAGGGCTTGTTGCACTGGGCCCCGGCCAGCACGCCGTACGCCTGGCTCATCGAGTCGAAGTTCTCGACGTTCATGCGGTAGCCGTTGTTGGGGTCTGTCGCGATGTAGTTGAGCTCTGTCTCCAAGTCCGGGTTCTGCTCCGGGATGTCGTTCTGGACGTACACGACGAAGACCTCGGCCAGCTCGTGGAGCTGGTCGGCCATGGTGACGGTGAGGGAGGCGTCCACCGTGGAGAGGCCGTCTGTCACCAGGATGACCACGCTGGGCACGCCGGGCCGCTTCCCATTGGCCGGCGTCAGGCCGTCGTGGTAGGCCCGCCAGATGGCGCCACTGGTGTTGGTCTTGGACCCCTTGTACGGGGTGTCGTCGATGGCGGCGAGGAGCGTGTCTGCCGCGGCGAACTGGTTGAGGGTGATCTGTACTTTGGCCTTGGTGCCGTAGTTGATGAGTCCCACCTGGACACGGTCCGGGGCGATGGCCATGCCGCCCGCCACTAATGTGTGGACCAGGTTCACCATCTTGGGCCAGTTGTCGGGGCCAATGGACCCGGATGAGTCGAGCAGGAAGAGGACATCGGCCTGGTCGCAGGCTACAAGGGACGGACGCCTGGTTACATACAGCCTGCCATATAGCGTGGTTTTCCTTCACCGATAACCACAAACTCAACCCCATAACGAAAAAACAAAATATACTAATATATAACCCATACAATATCTCTAACTCTCAGACGAGCTTTTTAGAATGATATCAGGCACAGTTTACTTTTCTATATATTTGTTTACTGCAATAATATATCAATATAAATATACTATAAATATGATGCGAGTTCGAGACTTACGTAACGGTGCCACTGGAATGATTTGTCGTTTGAATCGCGTGCTCTTGATGTTTTCCAGTTCCAGGTGCTGCCCCCTGTCGGTGGCGGAGTGCACTGCGGCGGCCACGAGAAGGCCGAGTGCGGCCACTAATGCCACACCAAACGTCAGGTTCTGCAAGAAAATACCACACCAAACTTTATTCCAAAGGCTTCAGTGGGTGTTACTGTATAATACTTACGCAACAAACCATGCCGCGCAGCATTGGTAAGCTTGCGTCAAGCTACCAATTCAACAAGATATAGACACGGCCGATGGGGTTGCCTAAAGATAACCTGGAAGACGACATTGTTTCTAAAATGGTCCGCGGTTTTACCGACTAAGCGACCCGCTATACATCGCCTTAGGGTAATTTAACTCGCCCTAAAGTAATCCATAAACAGCGTGTTAAGGTGATTTATCTCGCCCTAAAATAATCTATATAAATATTGTTAAAGTAGTTTAACTCGCAGTAAAGTATTCTATATACAGCGCGTCAAGGTAATTTGACTCGCCCTGAAGTAATCTATATAAATATTGTTAAAATAATTTAACTCGCAGTAAAGTATTCTATATACATCGCGTTAAGGTAATTTGACTCGCCCTGAAGTAATCTATATAAATATTATAAAAGTAATTTAACTCGCCCCAAATAATCTATATAAATATTGTTTAGGTAATTTGACTCGTCCTAAGGTGATCTTTATAAATATCGTTCAAGTAATTTAACTCGCCCTAAACTATTCTATATACAGCGCGTTAAAGATAATTTTACTCGCCCTTAAGTAATCAATATACGTCGCGTGACGGTAGTTTAACTCGCCCTGAAGTATTCTATATACATCGCGTTAAGGTAGTTTAACTCGCCCTAAATAATCAATATACATCGCGGTAAGGTGGCTTAACTCGCCCTAAAGTAATCTATATAAATATTGTTGAAGTATTTTAACTCGCCCTGAAGTATTCTATATAAATATCGTTAAAGTATTTTAACTCGCCCTGAAGTATTCTATATACATCGCGTTAAGGTAGCTTAACTCACCCTAAAGTAATCTATATAAATATTGTTAAAGAATTTTAATTCGCTCTGAAGTATTCTATATACATCGCGTTAAGGTAAGTTAGCTCGCCCTAAAGTAATTAATATACAGCGCGTTTAGGTAGTTTAACTCGCTCTGAAGTGATCTATATACATCGCGTTGAGGTAGTTCAACTCGCCCTAAATAATCAATATACATCGCGTTGAGGTAGTTTAACTCGCCCTGAAGTAATCTATATAAATATTGTTAAAGTAATTTAGCTCGCCCTAAAGTCTTCTATATACATCGCGTTAAGGTAGTTTAACTCGCCCTAAATAATTAATATACATCGCTTTAAGGTAGTTTAACTCGCCCTAAATAATTAATATACATCGCTTTAAGGTAGTTTAACTCGCCCTGAAGTAATCTATATAAATATTGTTAATGTAATTTAGCTCGCACTGAAGTATTCTATATACATCGCGTTAAGGTAAGTTAGCTCGCCCTAAAGTAATTAATATACAGCGCGTTGAGGTAGTTTAACTAGCCCTAAAGCCTTCTATATACATCGCGTTAAGGTAGTTTAACTCGCCCTAAATAATCAATATACATCGCGGTAAGGTGGTTTAACTCGCCCTAAAGTAATCTATATAAATATTGTTGAAGTATTTTAACTCGCCCTGAAGTATTCTATATAAATATTGTTAAAGTATTTTAACTCGCCCTGAAGTATTCTATATACATCGCGTTAAGGTAGCTTAACTCATCCTAAAGTAATCTATATAAATATTGTTAAAGAATTTTAACTCGCCCTGAAGTATTCTGTATACACCGCGTTAAGGTAAGTTAGCTCGCGCTAAAGTAATTAATATACATCGCGTTGAGGTAGTTCAACTCGCCCTAAAGTATTCTATATACATCGCGTTAAGGTAGTTTAACTCGCCCTAAAGTAATCTATATAAATATTGTTAATGTAATTTAGCTCGCACGGAAGTATTCTATATACATCGCGTTAAGGTAAGTTAGCTCGCCCTAAAGTAATTAATATACAGCGCGTTTAGGTAGTTTAACTAGCCCTAAAGTTTTCTATATACATCGCTTGAAGGCAGTTTAACTCACCCTAAAATAATCTATATAAATATTGTTAATATATTTAACTCGCCCTGAAGTATTCTATATACATCGCGTTAAAGTAAGTTAGCTTGCCCTAAAGTAATCAATATACACCTGAAGTATTCTATATACATCGCGTTAAAGTAAGTTAGCTCGCCCTAAAGTAATCAATATACACCTGAAGTATTCTATATACATCGCGTTAAAGTAAGTTAGCTCGCCCTAAAGTAATCAATATACATCGCTTTAAGGTAGTTTATCTCGCCCGAAAGTATTATATATAAATATTGTTAAAGTATTTTAACTCGCCCTGAAGTATTCTATATACATCGCGTTAAGGTAAGTTAGCTCGCCCTAAAGTATTCTACATACAGCACGTTAAGATAATCGAACTTTTCTCAAAGTATTCTATATGTACTGTGCGTTAGCGAAAAGGTCAACTTAATCCTTCCAGTGTTTCTCACCACCTTAAAATACTGATGTATTACTTCACATGCAGCGTCTTTAAGTGTTGTTAACGGGTAAATATATCGTGTCTTTTGTAGGAAATGTTTGCATGTGTGGTTCGCGAAAAGGTCACATTTTGGAAATGTGTTCAATTACTAACTACATGTTACTTACTCTGACAGTCTTTGAGTTCATTCCGCGTTTTTCTGCGGCTGGTTCCATCGTGTTATGGTCGTAATTGTCTTTGTCGTAAAATGTTATTCGTATTCCTTATAACGGAAAGTTTGCGAACGAGTCGCAGCGAAAGCGAAAAGAAATCAGATATCCCACTGACGTCGTGAAGAGTTGGTCGAAGCAAGTGACACGTGGCTGGTTGAAGTTACGGCTTGCGGTGGTTGGGAGAAGCGAGGAGGTCTGTCCTGTGGTTCAGGAGCTGTAGTGTGGTGCTGCCATGTCACGCAGCTTCTTCGACTGTCACGACCGCGGTTTCTCGAGGATCTGAAGCCTTGGGGGAGTTCAGGAGGCGCTATACACAACGGGATGGGTGGACACCAATATTACTCACCGCCCGGTGGGGGGGAGGGGGGGGGGGCAAGGGACAGTGAAAGAAGAGGGACCACTGGATGGCAGTAGGGTGGATGGGAAGGAGGAGCCAGAGATGGAAGGGGGGAGGTGAGGGGAGAGGGAACAAAGGATGGGGCGAGAGGGGAGTGGGGGTGGAAATGGAAGCAAGAGAAGTGGAGGAAGAGGGCACAGAGGGTGCGACGGAAGGGGGTGGGGGATGGGTGGGAATCAGAGCAAGAGAGGTGAGGGCAGGAAGGGTGAGACGGGAAGGGGAGGGGGGATCAGAGCAAGAGAAGTGGGGCAAGAGGGAAGAGAGGGTGAGGGGAGAGGGTGGTGCTGTTGTATCGAGACACAAGAAAGTGAGTGTTGGAGTGGCGGTATCAAGGGTGTTGGTGGGGGCGTCTGGTGGTGGGTATACTGTGAGGCTTGTAGTAGGGAAGTGTAGCCAGAATTAGGGAGGACTGTTAGGTATAGGTGGTGTTGAGACAGTTAGGGGCTGGGAGGAGTGGGAGGTGTGGGTGTGGAGGCTCGACCGCCAAGGGGCGTTTATTGGGACACACATACAGCATTAACTCAAAAGACGCTGATTACAAAAACAATTTTGATTGAAATAGAAATGGGAAGGGGACGGGGTCGGGCGGGGGTAGGAGGCCAAACCGGGTGGTGGGCGGGGGTTGAGAGGCCAGATAACTGCGATGGGAGGTTGGCAAATAAACCTTTAGTAACAAAAGTGCGAACTCACACGTTCTAATATTTTCTTATGCAAGACCATCCACCCCTTTCTTGGTGAACTCCACCCCTGCACGGACGAACATATAAATATACACTTATATACACACACGATTGACCCCAGAGTTTGCCACCTCGTGTGTCCCCTGTCTGTGTCCTCCCTCCCTGGCTGCGCTGGGCGTGCTGGGCGTGCTGGGCCCCGCGTGTCGTCAGGTACTCCTCTGTTTGCACACATCTCAATCCTTGTCTAAACTTGGGCCTTTAGCGGCGCTTGACTCTGACAACAGGAGAGGTCCCGGGCGGCCCTCAGCGCGCCGTCGCTTTGCCCTCGCTAAGCCCTCTGCAAACGCGCCTCTTGGGCGGTTAGCGTCCCGTGTTGGGGCGCTAAGGTCCGCTAAGTCCGGCAAATACCGAGATGACGTGGTCCCCAGCGCCCGGGGTCTGTATCAAACGCCGCCACCATTTGTATTGTAGGTGGTGTCCTCAAACTGCCGCCCTCGCCACAGGAAAGCTCCACTAATACCCCGTGACGGGGGCGCAGGACGTCATCGCGGTGGGACGCCCCCCGCCTGTGGTTGGACACCGGCCAAGGCGGCCGAGGCGGGGGGAGGGGGGGGGGGGTAGAGGTAGGACGCGGTCGACGTCACGCAGGTGTCACATGGGCGATTGCTGCGCAGTTATCAAGGTGTAAGTTCCAGATCACACGGTGCTCGCACTTTTCTCTGTACGTACTTGTTCCAATAAAATAAAGGTGTATGTATCGACGAACCCTGGTTGTTCACATACCTTCTTCATGTGTTAGTTGAGGGAGGGACAATTACTCGCTAGTAAGGAGCGATCATTCACACATCGTCTTGCTTGCCAGTTTGTTGGGGTGCGGGTAGGGAGGGGGGGTGGTCGTGTTCCCAGATCAGAAAAATAACTTTCTTTATTCCGATGTCACGATGAATTAAGAGCAGAACTCTCCCCATGCAATGGAAGGGCGGATACACGATACTAACTTGATGATTTCCCAGTTCACGATTAATGAAAATCCTTGATCACGGCGGTCGGCTAATACCCCATTCCCAGTTCCCGAAGAATTATCTTCCTCATTACCAGTTCACGGTGAAATGAAAACCTCCATGGCCTGCAGCAAACACAACTTAACAAACCAGGACTGGTTCACTTATAACCACTGCCATTACCAGCTCATGTGTTATGAACGGAGTCCATATGGTCCGAAATGAAGCTGCGACAAAACTATTTTCATATGAATAAGTAAATGAATGAAGTTGTTTATTATAGGACACAGTGTACAGATGATATAACATTATACAACAGTACTATTGGCATAACCAGCCCTACTGGGCTCATACGTCACTTTGAAATTATTGTTATTAGTCTACATATGGTCATGTATTGAATAGTGCATTGCAAATATAGTTCTAGCGTTTATAAGCATATAACCCTACACGCTGTGTTTTTATCTCAGACGCTATGTTCTAAACTCAGACGCTGCTGTCTAACCTCAGACGCTGTGTTCTAACCTCAGACGTTGTGTTCTAACCTCAGACGTTGCTGTCTAATCTCAGACACTGTGTTTTTGCCTCAGACGCTGCTCACTAACCTCAGACGCTGTGTTCTAACCTCAGACGTTGTGTTCTAACCTCAGACGCTGCTGTCTAATCTCAGACACTGTGTTTTTGCCTCAGACGCTGCTCACTAACCTCAGACGCTGTGTTCGAACATCTGACGTTGTGTTCTAACCTCAGACACTGTGTTCTTACCACAGACGCTGTGTTTTAACCTCAGACACTGTGTTCTAAGCTCAGACGCTTCTGTCTAACTTCAGACACTGGGTTCAAACCTCAGGCGATGTGTTCTAACCTCAGATACTGTTTGTTCTAACATTAGACGCCCTGTTCTAACATCAAACGCAGTGTTCTAACCGCTGAGACTCGATAGAGCACTGCGTATTACTCCTTGAAGCAATGCCAGGGGGACAGTCAGCGGCCGTCTACTCTTATATATTAGGTACATCATAATGATATAAACACATCTAAATATTAAATATATGAAATATGTTAAGGGGACGGAGCGGGGGAGGGGAAGGGGGACACGAATGATCTGGTGGCGGTAACTTTCAGTGTTTTCATACTTAGCCTACCCGTAGCAAAGCGTTTTATAGAACTCCATAGAATATCAATAGACAAATCTATAGAAATATGATTTGCTATAGAACGTTTGTGCATAATTCTACAGAACAATTATCTTCTATAGAACGTAAACAGATATTTCTATAGAACGTAAAGAGATATTTCTATAGAATGTAAACAGATATTTCTATAGGAAACATTACTTCTATAGAAGATGTAGGGATACTTCTATAGAGCAATTGGTTGCCATAGAACGTAAATAGAGATAATATTTCGACAGAGCCACTTTTTTTTTATCTCGTAGCCGGTTATTATCAGGTACGTTTGCAGGTTTGTAGAAGTACCCTTTATAGCCCGGGCAGCCCAAGCTGAATCAGGGGTCAACCCGAAACAAATTGCAATAGTAATCAAACCTATTTTTTCTCATTCCTTTCTTTCATCATTTTCAAAATCTATTCATTGGAACTTTTCCGCGGGTAGTTTACCCTACCCCCGTAACACCAGAATGGATTACATATTTGTCTGAACACGAATTGGCAGAGAAGCGTTGCAATTGAGACCCCAACTACGAATTTAGACCTGCGTACCCTTCGCCTACTATATTTAATGGAGTGTTATTTCGTCTACTAAATACAACAAACAAAAATAAAATATCTTTAATATTAACGTTTCTACATGCTTTTTTAATGGCGGACCCGTCTCCCGGTTTTCCGACTGTCGATAGACACCGTGTTTTTGCCCAGCGCGCCGGATGGGACTCAAGTGTGACAGTCTGTAACTTTTCAATAAATTGTCCGATTACCACAATTTAATCGACTATATATAGGGCCCCTGAGGGGGGGGGGGGGGGGGGGTAGCCATGTCGCGTGTCGATTTTAAGAAAAGGTCCATGTCGCGTGTCGATTTTAAGAAAAGGTCCATGTCGCGTGTCGATTTTAAGAAAAGTTCTATGTCGCGTGTCGCTAAGTCTTATGTCGCATGTCGATTCTAAGACAGCCCCAATGTCGCGTTGTCGATTTTAAAAATCGTCCGTGTCGCCGTGTCGAAAAAGCCCCTCTGGGGCCCTATATATGTGCCTTAACTTTAGGTATATTTACCACCATACCGGTCTAGATAGACATTGTAAATTTTTGTTTGTTAAAACGCTCTAATTGAGGGGGGGTGGGGGTGCCTCGATCGATCGATCATCATTTGCAGTTTCAACGTCAGCAATACCGGTTTGATTCATCTCTATCTGCAACGTTTAACTTTTAATAAGTGAAACGTCTACGCAAATCAAGGGTGCCTCACCCCCAACATGGTGTGTCTCCCTCCCCTAACTTGGGCTACTACCCCAACTTGGGGTTTCTCCCCTCCCCTAACTAGGGTGTCTCCTCACCCCTAACTTGGGGTGTCTACCTTCCCGTAACTTTGGGTATCACTCTAGATTTGAGTGTCGCCCCTCCCCTTATTTTATGTTGTCCCCCCGGTTCTAATTTATGGTGTCTACTCTCTTCTACCTCCGGGTGTCTCCCATGCTCTAACTTAGAGTGTCTACCCTACCCTTACTTGAGGATATCACCCTAACTTGGGGTACCACCCCAAGTTTGAGTGGTCCATTTTGGGGTGTCTCCCCTCCTATAACTTGAGGCCTCTCTACTCCCCAAACGTGAGGCCTCTCCCCTCCTCAAACTTTTGGTGTCTCCCCTTCCCAAACTTGAGGAACCACACCAACCTAGGATATCTTCCCTCACCTAATTCGGGGTGTCCCCTCCCCCCCCCCATAACTCGAGGCTTTTACCCTCTGCAAACTTGGGGTACCACCTCAACCTAGAGTGTCTTCCCTCCCCTAATTTGGGGCATCTCCCCTCCCCTAACATGGGGTATCTCCCCTTCCCAAAGTTGAAGCACCGCCCCTACTTGGGGTGTCTCGCGACTCCTACTGGGGTATTTCCCCTCTCCTAACTTGGAGTACCACCCCAATTTGGGTTGCCTCCCCTTTCCTAATTTGTGGTGCCTCCCCTCCCCTAATATTGGAGTGTCTCCCCTTCTCTAATTTGGAGTGTGTCCCCTCCCCTAACTTGGGGTACCTCCCCTGCCATAACTTGGGGTGTCTCTCCTCCCCAAACTTGGGGTACTACCCGAACTTGGGATTTCCCCCCTTCCCTTAACTTCAGTTATCTCCCCTCCTCTAACTTGAGGTGTCTCCCCCATTTTGGGGCACCACCCCAACTTGGGGTGTGTTCCCTCCCCTGACCTAGGGTGTCTCCCCTCTCCTAACTGAGAGAACTTGCCAGAACTTGGCTTGTGCACCACCCCTCCCGAACGTGTCGGCCTACGACCCCGATAACAGATCTCTTTGCAGTAGTAGGGGCGGAACTAGGAGTTTGAAAACGGGGGTTGGGTGTTAATGGGACTCCACCCCTAACTTAGGGCGTGTCCCCTCCCCTAATCGGGGCGTCTCCCCTCCCCTATTTTGGGTTACCATCCGAATGTTGAATCTCTCCCTACCCACCTAAGTCAGGCTACCACCCTAACTTTAAGTCCCTCTCCCAATTCAGGGTGTCTAACCTTCCATAACTTGGGGTGTCTCCCGTTTCCTAGCTTGTGGTAGAGCACCAATTTGAAGTGTCTCCGCTCCCGTATCTTAGGGCATCACCCGAATGTTAAATGTCTTCCCTCCCCTAACTTGGGGTACCGCCCCGACTTGGGGTGTCTACCCTCCAATAACACCGGGATTACCATCCAAACTTGGAGTGTCTGCCCTCCCCTAGCTTGGAGTGTGTCCCCTCTACTTACTCCTTAAACTCCCTACCCCCCCCCCCCAACTTCCCCCTTGAAATTTCACATTTGATAGAGATGAAATATACATTGTTGATCGTGTCATTTCTTAACCCCCCCCCCCCCACCCCTTCCCCTCCCACATACGTATTTTATTCATGTGATCAGGATAAAACACGTCAATAATCGATTGAATCGTGAATATCGGACCATGTATCGAAACGTCTGTCAAACCGGAGGCCCATCCGGCTCGCCATGCAAATACACTGCGTCGATCGACAGCCTGAAAGCGTGAGAAGAGGTTCCTAATTAAAAATGTCCTAAAAACTTTAATATACAAGATATTTTATCTATGTTTGTTGCATTTTGTAAATTAAATAACTCTCCATCATGCACACTGGAAATATAGGTATGCAGGTCACAATTCGTAGTGCGGGTCACAGCTGCCTCGCCCTCGAAATTCTATGGAAATTCTATGAAAACTCTATGGAAATTCTATGGAAATTCTATAGAAATTCTATGAAAATTCTATGAAAAATCTATGGAAATTCTATGGAAATTCTATGGAAATTCTAGGGCAACTCTATGAAAATACTATGAAAACTCAAAAGGAAAACGTTTATAATTTGAAAAGAAAAATTTATAGAAACCTTTAGAATTTTTTTTATAGGATTTCTATATGATATTTTCATACGGGTAACGATTCTTTCGCTGGCATGTGTCCTTGCCGTGTCGTTGTTGTAGGCCAGTTTGCTCTTATTTATGATCATATATATATTTAGCCCAACGGAGTATTTCATCGACCATCATTCAATTTGTTTTGTTGCATAAACGCAACATTTTCCATTTCCTCGGACCTATAGTTTATGTAGCCACCGATTTTCCGATTTACTGATTTACCTATTTACTGAAGTATCGATTGGAACTCTATAGTTTCCCGGTACCTTTCCCAATACAAGTCTTTTTGGTTTAGACGCATTATGAATGAAGATATCGGCAGTTATTATAGATGAGCTGCAGGTAAAAACTGCAAAAAGGTGTTATTTTAAAGTGTATATTGCATCTCAGGCACAAGAGCCCACTAGATACCACGGTAGGCGTGAGTTATACGCGAGCTATGCTGAAACCATGGTTTGCCGTAATATGGAAAAAACTACTCTGACGCCCCAGTCAGGATAGTTCATCCACGTCGTTACGAATAAAGGAACAACACAATATTCCTGCTACTTTACATGGATTATGTGTCATTATAGTGCTGCAGCTCACACGCAGAATAGCTTAGAACTTCTATTTTGCGTATGACAGCCTCCATGTTTTCGATTAAGGAGTAAATTTTAGCGGCACCAAAAATTATCAACCAAGACTTCGTCAAACAATTTATTTACACCTGACAATTTATAGGGGCTTAATCCTCGACGTGGCCGCTCTTTCACGAAACGCGAGACGGAACTCCTGCTGACGGTCTTATGAAGGTGTCAGCTTATCAACATGGCTGGTCACCTACTAGCCTAGCTCACATCAACTCCTTGAAATCTCCATGACGCAAAGAAAATGAGCAGGTAATATTAGCTGAAACCAGAATTACAGATAAGAGTTACGAAGAAACGGGCTCGCCATTTCGCCAGTTCTTGCCGTCCCACCCGGCACGTCCTCTATATTGTTATTTCTGTGTAACAAGGCATTAAATTCAATAGAAGATAGGAGTAGTAGAATATTGTTGTTTTGGTTCAAAAAGGCGTTAAGCAAAATTACCCTACTAATTGTTCCACGTCAGTTTTGTTTCATTATTGATCATTGGACCTTTCTCACTATTTCATAACTAATCACTTCCATCCGTTGTGTTACATGAGTTAAACACATTTCTATTTGCTTTGACATGCAATTCATGTATTCACCACAGTTACGTGTTTACATTCCATAGTTCCATTACTTTTCTGATTAACACTCTTGTTGAGCTAAAGATGTTGGATCTGTCTGGATTTAAAAATTGTTATACTGATCCACATAACTACAGTGATGAAAAAATCAGCTGCACGTCCAATTCAGCTGCACGTCCAACTCAGCTGCAAGTCCAACTAGCGATCGGCTGCCAAGCAGCCAAAACTTGCTCTGCTGCCAGGTTTACTATTACAGTTTTAGGTCTTGCAAATTATTAAATGGGACTGGTAATCAAGTATTGTGCATTGCTTACCGCAGGGTTTTTTGTGTGTATCTTATGTTGGCTCATATTCCCATCAGCCATGAACAATTGAATAGATTGATTTCGTCTTCCGTGTGATTTATGAGGCTGTGCTCGACGATGATATTATAGTTTATATGGAGAGTTGGTCCTCCTCCTCTAGATGTTTTCCCATTTCTGATCAGACCTAGAACAAATTGGGCTCGCTCTTTTATGTTTCATGCACCTACACATCAAAGACAAAGGCATCAATGCTGCGGTCGCTACGCAGTGCAGCTACCCATTTCCTATATCCAGCTATCCATTTCAGCTATCCATCTACTCATTTCAGCTATCCATGTCTTGGGAACGGCAAGCATACTGGCGATCAGAGTTCAGAGTTAATTTCATTTATTTACCCAAACAAAGAAATCTTTCGTTATACAAATACGTACGCATTACAGCGGTAATGAAAGGCGGGGAGACACAGGCTGAGAGTGATGAATCGTTCACGCCTGGCCACCTGTATATATCAGTACACACATGATTGGATGACGAAACCCATAAGTAGAACATAAAACAAGCAAAACGTATCATATACAAGGTATATGCTATGGTATGATAGTTGTCAATTGTACAGTCGTAAGAGTAATTGTCTAGAATAATGATTTTGTTGTAGTTTGCGAATCCATGTATGCTGTGTGTGTCTATTTTAGAGAATTCTGGTCGGTTCAGTATTAATTAGATCAACAGGACTATGTCTGATACACTTTAGGGCAAAGGAAGGTCTGTCGTTAGTTTGACATAACATTTTAGCAACTATTGTTTATGTATGCCAGTTATCTTTAGGTATCGCATTTGTTTAAACATAGGTTCGGAATGCACATTCCGTTTACATAAAGTAATAGCGAATACATTTCTATGCAGTAAATATAGAGACAAATGGACAGAAGTGAGGCAGGTAACTCGACCAAGTTTAATTTGCCAAACTGCATTGACGACGCAATAGGCGAACCAGCTATTGGGCAGTTATTTAGCAGTTATAATAGAGTTCCATATAATACAACAGACATGACCCGATTGAGTAACGAGATTGAGGAAGCTGTTAAACAGAGATGCTGTAAAGGTTAGTGTCACTCAAATCATTATATAAGTTATGCACAGAAGATGTATATAACACGGTTGGAATGTTGAAGCCCGGGAAGGGGGATTGTAACCTGGGGCACTCTACAGATCATCCGATAAACGGAACCCATACTCTACACGTTCATATCACTCCCTTTCAGTAGTATACTGCACCTTGGTTTTTCTCTGGTGGTTTTCTTTTAGCACCAGTGAAGCCCATACCAAAAAAATACTAACATATGCATCAATGACTCATCGAATTACAGAGGTATTGCAATCAGTAGCTTTTAGAAAAAAAAATGAGCAAAAAATGTATTTCCTGCGACCAACAGTATGGGTTTAAAAGGGGCCATACTACCCCGCAGTGCACTTTTGTCTACACAGAGGTGATACAATCCTATATGAATGGTGGAGGTGATGTACATACAGTGCTATTAGATGCAAGTAAAGCTTTTGATTGTGTAAATTATATAAAACTGTTCAAGACTCTTACTGAAAGGAAGATATGTCCCATCATTTCCAGGTTCCTTGCAGTGCTGAACACTAATCAGAGTGTGCGAGTACAATGGGCTAATTTCGCTAGTCCTGATTTCACTGTGAGCAATGGCGTTAAACAAGGTGGTGTAATGTCTCCTATTCTGTACTGTGTTTATTGTGACAAACTGATAGGACGACTGAAGAACTCGGGCCTTGGGTGCCACATAGGCCACATCTTTGTCGGTGCCTTGGCATATGCAGATGACTTAGTTGTACTCGCTCCAAGCAGACATGCCCTTGAGGCCATGTTAAGCATAGAAAGTGACTTTGCAAAAGCTTAAGATATTAAATTCAATCTCATGAAGAGTCAACTGTTGATATTTAGTCGCGATGATCTTTCAAATACTTAAATAGCTTTTGAGGGCATGCTGCTAATGTCCCAAAAAACGGCTGTGCATTTGGGTAATCTCGTCAACTCTACTAAAGACGATGGAGGTGTCCATAATACCCTCAACGCATTCCATCGCCACGTAAGCGTCTTTATAGCCCAGTTTAAACATGTGGCGCGGGACGTTAAATATGATTTATTCAAGGTTTATGTATGTTGGTTTATGGGTGCCAATTATGGGATTTCTCGTCCACTGCATATCAATCGTTCTATATAGCCTGGCGGAAGGTGATATGCAGACTATTTGATTTACCTTATCGAACTCACTTACATTTTTTCCAATTATGTGTAACGACCTGGCTGTTAAAGCACTTCACAACAAATTTATAAATATGCTGCTAAGTAAGAACCCTTGCACGAATTTATGTGCACGATTATCCTTAAAGGGAAGTAAATCTAATATAAGTAACAGTGTTAATTTTATATGTGTCAAATATCGTATCAGTAAGTACAATTTTAGTGTTTTATCAGCCAGTCGCTTGAGGCAGTACGTCTTAAATCATTGTGATCGCGCCACAGAAGAAGACTTAATGCGTGTTTTTGCAAATAAGGGCTCAAAATACAGGTTCTGACGACAATGATAACATAAAGGACATCATCGAGTATTTATGCACTGAGTAGCACAGTCCTAGACCGTTTGTTATTTTTGAACTTATGTTGGTGTGTGTTCCTGTTTTTGTTTTTTTAAGACACAAATAATATTTCTTCATGCTGACACTCAATTGGCAGCAAACGCAGTTCCGCAAATATACTAAAGCACACGTCATAAGATGACGTAGTTGCCATGGCGCCGAACGTGCTCTGAACAATAGATGCTCTATATTTGTACCAGCCACGCGCGCCATGGCAACTATAGAGCATTTCATTGTCTGTGATTTAGTCTATTTGCGACCAAGTGTCAGTTGGCAATGGAGTGTCAGCACTCCTCGTACGTTCGTTATGTACGTACGAACATACTTACGTCGTACATAAATAGTGCAGAATGTCGTTGATATGGTTGAAATCCCCGGTCTCTCAAGTGGATAAAATCTAGAATTGCACCAGCTGTTATTTGGTCACAAGCATCGACGCTGGAGTAGGATGCTCTAATGAAGTTAAAGGCATTGACGTTTTTCCCGGCAGACGAGTTGCTTCCGATAATTGTCGTTAACTTAAAACAGTATTGTAATATTCCATTGCGTGACTCCTGTATCTTTCTGAAAAACTTCATAAATCGAGTGGCAAGTTGCCACGGAACTGGTCTTTCCCCACAGACTAGATGGATAAATCGACAGTGAGTGTTGGGCTCTAAATTAAAGATGCGTCGAATACTTATGCACCATGCGACATAAAAGCGTTCTGCGTCCTTGCTACCTAGGTCCCATAGCTGACATCCATAGAGAGACAGAATAAAGAACACGACGTATAAAACCCTGAACTTTGCTGACAAAAAAGTACCTACTCTGATGGGGTCCGAGGGAGGTACCTAAGTGACTACCCGGGACTTCGGCTTTTAGAGTAGAGCCATCGAATTGAACAAACTCATTGATAACAAACGACTTTCCTCGAACACAGATAGAGGGCTTTTACTTGGATGAAACTGAACGTCGAACTCCTCACCCAACGTCTTCACAATTCGTAAGTGTCATCGAGAGTATCGTGGGTGCTAACACATTAAGATCGTCGGCGTACCCAAATGCACCTGCGAGGATGTGCCACATGACACGAAAAGATTCAATCGAGGACTAAAATTGAGGGGCCACTCCGAAAAATAAGCATGACACGAAATTGATAGGCCACTCCTTGTTCGTGCGCTAGTGTTATATAAACGGAGACCCGACGATCATTAGACATGGAAAACTAACAACCATGATGGAATATTTGTGTATTTTCGTGTCATACATTTATTTATATAGACAATGAGAAGGTCGCGTAAAAGGGAGTGGCCCCTAAATTTCAGTCCTCGAGTGTATCTTTTTGTGTCATGGGGTCGCGTGTTACCATCCGCGAATCCGCGAAGGATAAAATAGACCGGAAGTTAAAAGTTGCTTTAATTTTGTGCTGCATGGGACTTAATGGACGTCAAGAAACATTTGAGAAAGTGTATTAGTGTTTCCAGATTCCATAAATGTCAGGCTTGTGGTGAAGTATTAAAATATAAGGTTATAAATGAACTCGAAACGGTGAGCTTTTCGGAGTCTGCTGTCGGAAGTTGCTTACCTTGTGTTTATTATAGATATAAAAAAGAGGACCCCCTCTCCCTCCGAGGACCCCCTCCCCCCCCGAGGACCCCCCCCCCCTAAACAAGAGGACCCCCCCCCATGATTCAAGTGCCTCGAACCACCGACCCACATGCCGTTAGGCTCTCAGGTGACAAGAGCACTCAATGCGAGCGCTCTGGCCCACTGAGCTATCGCGCCGGCCCCTAGTTGCAGTGGGGACTCCTGCAGAGTGTGCTTCTCAGTGAATTAAGCCTTTCCACTGTCGGTCTGGCCTGGAGTTGTTTCTTGTTCTCCTCGATTCCGAGGGACCTTAGGGTCTGCGCAAGTCCCACTATAGTTTCCAGAACCGGTTCAGCCCTTGTGTTCACAAAAGTTGCCTAAAATTCCGATTCATTTCATTTCATGTAACGCCTCGTATGGCGTCACATGGCGGCAAACCCTGAATATATTTTCTACATGCCGTTAAGCACGTTACGTAAACAGGTTCGGACGCCAGCGCGTCTTGGAGCTCTTTTGTGTCGAGGTAAATTGACGTTCTCACGTCTGGACGTATCAGCGTCATCGCCGAAACCATCACGTTTTCACGTCCGGTGTGGTATGCGGGATTGTCCCCCATGCGGAGATGTCCTCCCTTTATCTATCATAATGGCACCGTACGAACACATGGAGCGGATAGGGTCTCAATATCATGTATTTTATACAAGGGGGACACTTCCGCATGCCAAACCGGACGCCGGGTCGTCAGTGGAAAACCCATTGCATACATTCACGTCCGGACCTCTTCACGTACCAACACGTTGCAATTTTAAACGTATATGGTGCATTGTCTTTTGGACAAGCCGACAAGAGTCCTGTGTAAGGCGTCGTTTAGTATGGTGTTCTTTAGCTTAGCGTCCCCAACTTTGACCCCCGCTCGCATTCCCACACCGTGAGGCGCCGGGAAGATAAAGAACATAACGATCATCAGCCAGAATATGGAATTGTCTGCGAAAAACACATAATTGTCCGTTCTCTGTTTCATATTTCATTAGCCAATAAGAAATTAACCCGTCTATCGACTAAAAAATGTTTTGCTATCTATCCCCCACCGCCCACCAGTCTCACGGACTCTTGTCCTTCCGCCCCACACCCATCCACCAGACTACTGCTCTCATCCCTCCACCGCCTCCAACCACACTCGCCAGACTCATACATTGCCTCCCCGCCCCCATTCGGCCCTTCCACACACATGGGCATGGGCATGGGCGTGCGGGTTGGGGGGCACGTACCCCCCCTCCTTGCAGACCCTAAGGTATATCTGTGCCTTCAGTGTAACACATTATTGTGCCCCCCCCGCCCACCAACACCAACTATGGTTAATAGACTCCTCTTTGCGCATCCCCCACATCCATCCACGCGACTCCTCAAGCGTCCCCCCCCTCCCCGCCCACCGAGACCCACAAGACTCCTGCACCGCTCCCCCCCGCCCACCGACACCACCAGATTCCTGCCCTCTCCTCCCAACGCCCACCAGACCAATACTCTCCTGCCACTTCGCCCCCCCCCCCCCCACGCACACACCACCCAACTCATGCTCGTCCGCTCCGTCACCCCCACCCCTCCCAAAACCCACCAGACTCATGCTCTCCTGCCCCCCCTCACGGTGGCGCGGCGTAAGTTCCGCTTTTATCGATCCTGTCGGTCTGGGTCTGGAATATATCCTAAAAATTCACCCAAAAGGTGTGTAATTGGGTATACTTTCATAAAATAATCACAAATACAGAGTTCTTGTACCTTGCTATTATGGGTGGCTTACCTTAATATATATATACTAGTATTGCGACCTGCAAAAAATCTGTAAATAATATTATAACAACGAGAATAAAATAATGAACACAATACGTATCCGTTGATTTATTTTATGGCGCTATTTAACGATCTTCATACTTTGTGCCAACTGTGCCCCCCACCCCACCTGGACACGCCCATCCGTCCCTGCTACCCGTGCGCACCTTTGCATGTGCTGCTCAACGCTACCCGAAAGAGCTAATAAGCTCTTTCTGTTTGTCTACTTTCTATCAGTATGACACTTAACTTCTGTCTAGTTAAGTTTCCTCTGCCTGTCCTTCTGTTATTATGTCCGAACAGAATCAGATGACCGTTATCTTCTGCTAAAGTAGGATTATTACCTTGAAGAGGTATCTTGAAGAGGTACCTTGAAGAGGTACCTTGAAGAGGTACCTTGACGCCAACCCACTGACATCCAAGGAGAAGGAAGCGTTCCATAAGACACGAGCACAACACCGCAAGCTCTGTTGCTCCAGCATCAAATGGAGTGTTTTTTTCCAGGCTTTCTTTTCTTTTTGTCCTTGCTTTAGATGTCAATGAGAATACGCCTCTATTAGGTCAAAGTGTATAATATAACAAACATAAAGAAGTTAATTCACGCCTTTACAGCTGTTTTGGCTGATATTTTTGTTAATACTTGAGCAAAAGCTTAAACAATTTACGAACTAGCCGCACGGCACTACGAACAATTAGATTTATTCTTACTTTCGTTTATTTGTGGATCATTTCTTTCTGTATTATTCAAGAAATAGTCCATATCTTTGATCCATTGACCACAAATTTAGCCTTAGAATAATCTAAACGAAAAAGCACTTGCCTGCTATGACAGAAAGGAAAGTATTATAGAATTGATTTGATCTCTGTTTTTTGGAGCTTGTCGGCAAATTCCGAAGCTCTCGCTCCCATTTCAACGAATAAATTGGCCCAAAACAGCAATTTGACCAACTCTACAAAAATATCACTGATTAATATATTAAAATTAAATTTGATTATTGTTTACTTGTGCCAACTTGCGGCACCGGGCGTTATGTGCTACCTGCCACATCCGCAACAATGACCATTAAACTCATGTACTACAGACACTGGCCGGTGTAACAGTATAAACTGTTCGGGCGCTATAAACTGTCCGGCCCGGACACGTAGTGACATGACATCACGTGTCCGGCCGTGATAATGCGTCCGGCCTGTCGGGATCGCTCCAAATATGTGCTTCCCTCCTTACTGAAAATAATTAAGCAAGACATTACACGGGTCGGACACCTGATCACGGGTGAAATAACACCATCAGGAGCAGTCCGACCATACCCCCATGTCACTGGACGCCCACTCCATTGTTCTACACGCTTTGGTACTTATGTGGATGATCATAACCTCCTCACAATGGGTAAATGTATTGTTATCAAAGCTAGGGTAAAGCAAGCCCATAAGATACCATTCTGAGTTATCCTACGTATAAGATATCCTTACTGGCAGTGGCATTATGCCTGACCAAGCGTGACATCACTCCCGAGGGGTACTTACATTGCTGGGCTTGGGGGCGTTCCGAGGTAAATCCCCCGCCCCCCTTTTTCACCGCCAAAGTTCGCTCTGTCGGGGCGTTTTACCGCAAAAAACCGGCTCGGAAGGCCTATTTTTCGCGGCAGCCCTCTCTATGAATGTACATTTTAGAGTCCCCCTCCCCACCATATATTTTTATATCAGTGCCCCCCAACAGCTCAAATTAAATTGGATGAATCATCATCCTCGAAGAAATTAGGGCGTTACACGGAAGAGCGTTCAAAGTCACATCAGGGCGGCCTGAAGCACGTCCTTAGGAAGAGGGAAGCAGTAACCGGCTTTTCGAATGATACCACCCCGAAAAGATGTCCCGTTTGGATCTTTAAAATGTACTTTGTACTAAGTCATTTCCCGGAGCCCCAAGAGGGACCCTTCTACCTTCGTCCTTTGAAGAAGTCGGTCGGCGACATTTGGACGCCATAAACTGAGCCAAATATTGAAGGATATTTGTGTAAAGGCAGGTCTTGGGGGCCACCGTACCAACCATTCTCTCCGCGCCACAGCCGCCACTCGGCTGTATGCGGCTGACATCGACCAGCAAGGTATCTCAGAGGTAACGGGCCACTCGTCAGCACAACACAACAGCGTAACATCACCCACATCGTGCAAGTACAGCGGTCCGATACGAAATGTGTGGCCAGTGCCCCGGGTGGGGGGGGGGGGGGGTGGAGGTGGTACTTAATACATTGCTGTGGGCGGGGGTGTTTCGCGGTAAAGCCATATTGGGGCCCCCCTTTTTCACCGCCAAAATCCGCACGGTCGCTGCGCTTACCCCCACAATTCGTTCTGTCGGGGCGTTTTACGGCCAAAATCCGCTCGGATGTGGTATTTTTTCTCCGCAAATATCCGCGCTATAGGGGTTTCTATTTCGCAATAAATGTCCGCTCTGTACGGGTATCTTTTCCATCACAAATGTCCGCTCCCTCAGGCATCAAGGGGCACCCGCGGAATCCCTTCCCTCCACCAGATTCGTGTAACAGGGCTCCCCCCCCCCCCCGCTTATTGTCCATTGATCCCTCAGGATAGATATTTTCCTTTATGTAGATAATAGACCGATCCATACTCCGACACTAAGCCCCGCCCAAGTCCTTTTTCTTTAAACAGTTGATGCCATGCCAAAACAACTTTAGCTCATATTATTCTTATGTGTTTCCACGCTTATATTAACGAGCTATAACGCCCCAAATAGTAGAAGTGACGTCAAAGGGGAATACAAACGCATGTGCTTTTACATTGAGACTCCCGCTGCTCATTGGCTTGATGGATAAAATACGCTTTGCAAACTTTTTTGTGTTTTGTGGGATTCAAGAGAAAGAATAATGATTTCTAGTGTGATTATAGGATATAAGGAAATGTCAGTATGTATTTTGCATATGTATTACATATGATCTCAAATTCAGTTTTATTGACTGCGATTGTCGATTTCGTAACAGAAGGACGATTGTTCAACAGAAACGTAGGGTTCCATGTTAAACTTTGGGATATTTTTGCAGAAAAAAACTATTAGGGCGATTTACCATATTTAAAACTGGCCACAAATTACCTTATATATATTATAAGCCCAATACGTGAAAT
Organism: Arenicola marina; assembly: GCA_964019135.1. NCBI lineage: Eukaryota > Metazoa > Annelida > Polychaeta > Arenicolidae > Arenicola > Arenicola marina. Next base: position 36,505,182 of record OZ025256.1, on the reverse strand, counting down.
AATTTTCAGCGCGATTTAATGACAGCTGTGAACGTGATTTTTTACTATCTTTCAACGGTTAAGCGAATTAAAAAAAAAATCCTGTGACTTTGACCTACACGACCCATTTACGAACTCAACCTGACAATGGTCATTCGGCATCTTTTTGTGAATTTGGAAGTCTATATCGTAAGACAGAACCGAATACTCAGACATAAGGCGAAAATTAAAGATTTTCGTTCTCGAAATAAACACCTAGAGACAAACAGAAGGAAAGGAGTCATAACTAGATATCTTCTTAAATGTATCCTGAAGGGAGTACAATCAAAATACACCTGCTATTTTATTGGTCTGGACAAGGCGGGAACAAATGCAATATTGCAGCTTTAAAGACCAAGACAACGCATAGCGTCTTCAGAGGCATATTAAATGAATGTGACCTTTTATAAATAACTTTATACACGAGAAGACACTAGTCCAATCGCTCAAAATATATTTATGTAACGTAGAGGTTGACCTGAACACCTCTCGGATTGACTCCTGCGAGGAGGAATGTACCTTTATGGAAGAGGGATGGGTAATAAAGATGTTTAAAACTAATAAATCCCTCGGGCTTGAAGGACTAACATCCAAGTTTAATCAAACATTCTGGTATCTTCAAGGCCTCGACGTACATTACCACGTACATTATTAGTGCGTACATGTCTTAAACTCGGGGCAGTTGTCCACCTCCAAAAGGAGCGGTATTATCATTATTGAAAAAGGGACATGTATTAGATTTTAACAAATAGAGACCCAATGTTGGTATTTGTGTTTATTCATTCTCAAGTCAACAACGGATACATGAAGAAAGTGCTCTTTAGAACATTCTTTAATAAATTACTCTGGGCCAGAAATGCACTAAACTGGTTTTCGTTTTCGCTTTGAGTACTACTACAGAACGCTAGCCCCCAATACGTAATGTTGCCATGTAGAAGTCCCTTTCACATACTCTGGTCATATGTTCTTTGAAGGCCGCGAAATGCGACTTTTACTGGTGTGATGGGCACGAGTATACGGGTCAATTATAATTGGTCACACGCCACGTATGGTCATCAAACTAAGTACATCCTATTTACCACATTCAAAGAGTAAATCTATATCGTTTCCAAAAGTCCAGCATGGCAATTTAGCCTAGGAATCTTGAGAGTGGCTCCAACTAGCAAATTAAAATAATTAATGAAAGATTTGAGAAGTGAAAGATACCCGGACAAGTTATCACAGCATGTGATATTTGCATCGAATGCGCATGCGCGGCGCCCGCGCATTAGACTCCCCGGACACTTTATCACGCCGGACAGATTATCATGCTACAACTTAAGCGTAAGACTGACGGAAGCGTTTGGTTGGTTTGGGCGTCGATGCCTATCCACATCGCCTGTTATTCTGTAAACCGCCAGACCTAGACTACAGTAGAACTTCCGTTGCGACGCGGTGTGTTGCTGCGGGACCCAAGAGTTTGCCGCTTGGCTATTTATAACAATGCTTTAGCACGCACTGGTGATTCTCAGGCTGCCGGCCCCTCGGACAACCACCCGGTGTAAACATCTTGTTCGGATGCCGTCGATGTCGGTATAGAGCCACGGTTTCTGAAGACTGTGGACCTCAGTCGATAATGACGGGCGGCTCGTCGTAAGGTCCCACATTGAAGTGTCCCATGGACTGCGCGTCCGGCTTCTCGCGGCCTGTACCCTTGGCCTTCTGCTTGTCGAGGGCCGGAAACCGGACTATTCCCTCGCTTGACGCCGGAATCATCGCATCGTGGAGCTCCGAAAGCTGGTCGTTGGCGCATGCGCAGGCGAGACATCGCCGCATCCTGCCGCCTGGCAAGGGCGTGGCGCCCGGACACAGGGAGTCGTCATAGACCACGGAGTCCCGGGTCCAGTCGTCGGCCTCCGCCTGGAGCTCCTCCCGGTACAGGCGCGTCATGAAGGCCTGCTTGGCCCACTCCTGCTGCCTGGGCACGTCAAGCCGTCTGCCGCCAGCGCTCAGATCATTGCTGCTCCTGGTCAGCGACCCAGCAGTGCCGGATAGAGACGCAATGTCCCGGTCACTGCCGAGCTGACTGTCGTCATTGAAGAAGTAGAATCCATACTGCCGGCACCGCTCCATGGCTTCTTTCTTCCGTTGGTTATACAATCTCTCTATATGACTCAGACCGACACCTTCACCGCCAGGTGATGCTGGCGGTAACCGTCTGCTGTTCTTCACCGCCCGTCGCTTTCGCGCCAGATCTATTAAATCAGACCTGAGGCCGTGACGGAACTCGACCGACTGGTCTCTGGTGGCCAGTGTGTGGTAGACCCCGGGGCTGTCCGGCTCGGCCTCAGCGTCGCTGTCCCCTCGCGCCTCGGCCCGAAGCCGCCGCTTGAACCTGGGCGCCGCGTCCTTGGTCTGCTGCACGCCCTTCGCAGCAGCCTCTGCGGCCTTAGGCTCACTTTGAGGGGTAACATCGGAGTTTACTAACGGACGAATATGTTGTCCTTTTGTAGCTTTTATATCAAGCGGATTGCCAGCATGCTCGTCGAGAGCTCGACCGGAAGTTGGTGGCTCTGTGTTTACTTAAATCACGTGCTTATCGTCGGTATTAGCCTTTACCACACGATCACTGGTGGTGAGCGTCAGTTTACACGAAGCGTCTTTTACTCTTACAGACTCTGAAGTCGAGCTGTGGTCTGCCTTGCTTCTTCCTTTCTGAAGCTTTCCCTTCGTAGTTACCGTTTTCTTACGAGGCGACCTCGATTTCTGCGCAAAGTCGTCGTTTTCACTTGAATGATGCGTGTCTAATGTGATGTCCGTTAACATGTCCTCTTCCCCGAACCCTTTGGTCGTCGGAATTTTGACAGGTGCCTTGACAGGTTCTCTGGCAGGTGCTCTGACAGGTGCTCTGATATGTACGCTGGACACAACACTTGTCTCGGCAGGTGAGCTCGAGTGTGGCCGTGGTAGCCTGTCCTTCGTATACTTCTGCACAGCCTTTTTACTCCCATCGCGTTCTTTTTCGTACTGTATAGAGCCTGATGATGACGTCATATCTCCCCTTTCGGACGATTTTGGACTTCCCGCCTTTCTATCAGGCTGGACTTGGCATGTCGTTGTGTTGGGTGGCCGCTTACCCTGCGGTCTTGGCAAACAGTCCGCTGTAGCTGAGGGCGGAAGGGTGGGCTTGCCTCTGGGTTCTCTTTCCAATCTCGGTGCTTCGTGTTCTCTTGTTCTCATGACATCCTGGAGATGATGATGAGTATTGACGTCATATATGATACAATCTGTTTCCCCCTTACATCCGCCATCTTGCATGACGCTGACACCTTGCCAATCTTCGGCGGCATCACTTCGATCAATTTCCTTTCGCGGTGAGTGACTATCCTGTGCTTCGGTAATTGGCTCATCCTTTGGGTCGAGGTGAAGCTGAGTATCTTGTCGCAAGATGAGCTGGTGTAGAACTGATTCGTTGACACGATTCGCTTCTCTAGCTCCAGTTTCTACATGTTGGGTGTCCTGTTCATCTGCATGAGCTTGGGATTGAATTCTGTTCGGTTTGTCATTCCCGGATATTTGAAGACCAATGTCTGTGCCACATGTGGTCAATCGGCGTTCTTTGGAGACTTCGCTTTGTTCGATGATCACAGTCTCTGCTTGTGGTGTATGATTTGTGGCGTCATTATGCGAGCGAGAGAGATGCTTTGATTGTTGTTTTCGTCTGTCACTCGGTTTCGCCAGACCATTCATGGGGCTTCTCTCTGGCGGTCTGTCACTCGGTCTCGCCAGACCATCCATGGGGCTTCTCTCTGGCGGTCTGTCACTCGGTCTCGCCAGACCATCCGTGGGGTTTCTCTCCGGCGGTCTGTCACTCGGTCTGGTCAGACCATCCATAGGGTTTCTCTCTGGCGGTCTGTCACTCGGTTTCGCCAGACCATCCATGGGGCTTCTCTCTGGCGGTCTGTCACTCGGTCTCCCCAGACCATCCATGGGGTTTCTCTCTGGCGGTCTGTCACTCGGTCTCGCCAGACCATCCATAGGGCTTCTGTCTGGCGGTCTGTCACTCGGTCTGGCCAGACCATCCATAGGGCTTCTCTCTGGCGGTCTGTCACTCGGTCTGGCCAGACCATCCATGGGGCTTCTCTCTGGCGATCTGTCACTCGGTCTGGTCAGACCATCCATAGGGCTTCTCTCTGGCGGTCCGTCACTCGGTCTGGCCAGACCATCCATGGGGTTTCTCTCTGGCGGTCTATCACTCGGTCTGGTCAGACCATCCATGGGGCTTCTCTCTGGCGGTCTGTCACTCGGTCTGGTCAGACCATCCATGGGGCTTTTCTCTGGCGGTCCGTCACTCGGTCTGGTCAGACCATCCATATGGTTTCTCTCTGGCGGTCTGTCATTCGGTCTCGCCAGACCATCCATGGGGCTTGTCTCTGGCGGTCTGTCATTCGGTCTCGCCAGACCATCCATAGGGCTTTTCGCCGGGGCTCTGTCCCGGTGTCCAGTGCCTCTCAGTACCGTTTGGTCTGTGTTGTCCATGCCGCTGGCTATCACCCGCTCGGTCTTGTGGTACATCTCTGTCACGAGTTTTGTGAAGACCTCGGGGTGGAAGTCTGACATTCTTGATATGACACCATTGAGCCGTTCTCGCACCAGTTGTATCGTCACCTGACGAATAACGAGATAGGACACCATTTTCATATATATCCACATACTGTATATAAGCTTATGCCTTCGACGGACACACATTTGAACGCACCTTATGGGATACTGGACAGTACTTCTCATAGTGCTCCCGAATAAAATTAACGGGCGATCTATTTAGAATATATTGGGATTAATATCTAGGAAGTTTCTTTGGACCTAGGAGCAGGACTTTGACTACATCGAACCATCAAGGAAGTTGCAGGAGGTTTTCATGTGTTTCTTTCCTTGACAGACCTGCAATGTATCTTGGTGGATCCGGAGCCCCTCTCTTTCACACGTGAGTTCAACGAGAATCTCGTCACTGACCCATGTAAGTCCCACGTGTTGCAAGAAGAAGGAAAGCTTTGCGAACGCGGCTGGACGGATGTCCTCCAGGCTGGCCAGGAAGGCCTCGACCTTACCCTGATTATCGCCCAGACCCTTTAGAGAAGGTAGTCAAGAGAATGACAACATCAGGTATAATATTGATAGCAGTCTCCTAAAGTGAAGGTTAGACCTCCAAGATTAATACTTCTCATGCAGCGCTTTTCTTCACAGAGAAATATTTAACACTAGATGACTTATATATATATATATATATATATAATATGCAATAATTACGTGGGTATGCAAACCTAATGTATTTTGTGTAGGAAAGTGTGACAGATACAGTGATGTTACATATTGGGTGCATACATGAAGACGGCTCACAGAAGGGTATCGACACACATGAATTATATATTAGCAATTAAATTAACGCCGATTTGCCGGTGCGGGAAAAACGTAATATACATTTTAGAACATGAAAAAAATATATGTATGTATCTTCCCATTGATTTGAGAAATATAAAGCCAATTGCCTAAGATTTCATGCAGAAGTTTTATTTTTCGACTGCAATTTCACATTTTTGGCCTCACATTCGCGATCAGGATCCAGTACCTGGATGGTGAACCCCTGCCTGGCTGTCAGGATACAGTACCTGGATGGTGAACCCCTGCCTGGCGGTCAGGATACAGTACCTGGATGGTGAACCCCTGCCTGGCGGTCAGGATACAGTACCTGGATGGTGAACCCCTGCCTGGCTGTCAGGATACAGTACCTGGATGGTGAACCCCTGCCTGGCGGTCAGGATACAGTACCTGGATGGTGAACCCCTGCCTGGCGGTCAGGATACAGTACCTGGATGGTGAACCCCTGCCTGGCTGTCAGGATACAGTACCTGGATGGTGAACCCCTGCCTGGCGGTCAGGATACAGTACCTGGATGGTGAACCCCTGCCTGGCGGTCAGGATACAGTACCTGGATGGTGAACCCCTGCCTGGCTGTCAGGATACAGTACCTGGATGGTGAACCCCTGCCTGGCGGTCAGGATACAGTACCTGGATGGTGAACCCCTGCCTGGCGGTCAGGATACAGTACCTGGATGGTGAACCCCTGAGTGGCGGTCAGGATACAGTACCTGGATGGTGAACCCCTGACTGGCGGTCAGGATACAGTACCTGGATGGTGAACCCCTGCCTGCCGATCAGGATACAGTACCTGGATGGTTATCCCCTGACTGGCGGTCAGGATACAGTACCTGGATGGTGAACCCCTGCCTGGCGGTCAGGTTACAGTACCTGGATGGTGAACCCCTGCCTGGCGGTCAGGATACAGTACCTGGATGGTGAACCCCTGACTGGCGGTCAGGATACAGTACCTTAATGGTGAACCCCTGTCTGGCGGTCAGGATACAGTACCTGGATGGTGAACCCCTGCCTGTCGGTCAGGTTACATGCCTGGATGGTGAACCCCTGCCTGGCGGTCAGGATACAGTACCTGGATGGTGAACCCCTGCCTGGCGGTCAGGATACAGTGCCTGGATGGTGATCCCCTGCCTGGCGGTCAGGATACAGTACCTGGATAGTGAGCCCCTGCCTGGCGGTCAGGTTACAGTACCTGGATAGTGAACCCCTGCCTGGCTGTCAGGATACAGTACCTGGATGGTGAACCCCTGCCTGGCGGTCAGGATACAGTACCTGGATGGTGAACCCCTGACTGGCGGTCAGGATACAGTACCTGGATGGTGAACCCCTGACTGGCGGTCAGGATACAGTACCTGGATGGTGAACCCCTGCCTGCCGGTCAGGATACAGTACCTGGATGGTGAACCCCTGCCTGGCGGTCAGGATACAGTACCTGGATGGTGAACCCCTGCCTGGCGGTCAGGATACAGTACCTGGATGGTGAACCCCTGCCTGCCGGTCAGGATACAGTACCTGGATGGTGAACCCCTGACTGGCGGTCAGGATACAGTACCTGGATGGTGAACCCCTGCCTGCCGGTCAGGATACAGTACCTGGATGGTGAACCCCTGACTGGCGGTCAGGATACAGTACCTGGATGGTGAATGTCAGTATGTATTTTGCATATGTATTACATATGATCTCAAATTCAGTTTTATTGACTGCGATTGTCGATTTCGTAACAGAAGGACGATTGTTCAACAGAAACGTAGGGTTCCATGTTAAACTTTGGGATATTTTTGCAGAAAAAAACTATTAGGGCGATTTACCATATTTAAAACTGGCCACAAATTACCTTATATATATTATAAGCCCAATACGTGAAATAATTTTCAGCGCGATTTAATGACAGCTGTGAACGTGATTTTTTACTATCTTTCAACGGTTAAGCGAATTAAAAAAAAAATCCTGTGACTTTGACCTACACGACCCATTTACGAACTCAACCTGACAATGGTCATTCGGCATCTTTTTGTGAATTTGGAAGTCTATATCGTAAGACAGAACCGAATACTCAGACATAAGGCGAAAATTAAAGATTTTCGTTCTCGAAATAAACACCTAGAGACAAACAGAAGGAAAGGAGTCATAACTAGATATCTTCTTAAATGTATCCTGAAGGGAGTACAATCAAAATACACCTGCTATTTTATTGGTCTGGACAAAGCGGGAACAAATGCAATATTGCAGCTTTAAAGACCAAGACAACGCATAGCGTCTTCAGAGGCATATTAAATGAATGTGACCTTTTATAAATAACTTTATACACGAGAAGACACTAGTCCAATCGCTCAAAATATATTTATGTAACGTAGAGGTTGACCTGAACACCTCTCGGATTGACTCCTGCGAGGAGGAATGTACCTTTATGGAAGAGGGATGGGTAATAAAGATGTTTAAAACTAATAAATCCCTCGGGCTTGAAGGACTAACATCCAAGTTTAATCAAACATTCTGGTATCTTCAAGGCCTCGACGTACATTACCACGTACATTATTAGTGCGTACATGTCTTAAACTCGGGGCAGTTGTCCACCTCCAAAAGGAGCGGTATTATCATTATTGAAAAAAGGGACATGTATTAGATTTTAACAAATAGAGACCCAATGTTGGTATTTGTGTTTATTCATTCTCAAGTCAACAACGGATACATGAAGAAAGTGCTCTTTAGAACATTCTTTAATAAATTACTCTGGGCCAGAAATGCACTAAACTGGTTTTCGTTTTCGCTTTGAGTACTACTACAGAACGCTAGCCCCCAATACGTAATGTTGCCATGTAGAAGTCCCTTTCACATACTCTGGTCATATGTTCTTTGAAGGCCGCGAAATGCGACTTTTACTGGTGTGATGGGCACGAGTATACGAGTCAATTATAATTGGTCACACGCCACGTATGGTCATCAAACTAAGTACATCCTATTTACCACATTCAAAGAGTAAATCTATATCGTTTCCAAAAGTCCAGCATGGCAATTTAGCCTAGGAATCTTGAGAGTGGCTCCAACTAGCAAATTAAAATAATTAATGAAAGATTTGAGAAGTGAAAGATACCCGGACAAGTTATCACAGCATGTGATATTTGCATCGAATGCGCATGCGCGGCGCCCGCGCATTAGACCCCCCGGACACTTTATCACGCCGGACAGATTATCATGCTACAAATTAAGCGTAAGACTGACGGAAGCGTTTGGTTGGTTTGGGCGTCGATGCCTATCCACATCGCCTGTTATTCTGTAAACCGCCAGACCTAGACTACAGTAGAACTTCCGTTGCGACGCGGTGTGTTGCTGCGGGACCCAAGAGTTTGCCGCTTGGCTATTTATAACAATGCTTTAGCACGCACTGGTGATTCTCAGGCTGCCGGCCCCTCGGACAACCACCCGGTGTAAACATCTTGTTCGGATGCCGTCGATGTCGGTATAGAGCCACGGTTTCTGAAGACTGTGGACCTCAGTCGATAATGACGGGCGGCTCGTCGTAAGGTCCCACATTGAAGTGTCCCATGGACTGCGCGTCCGGCTTCTCGCGGCCTGTACCCTTGGCCTTCTGCTTGTCGAGGGCCGGAAACCGGACTATTCCCTCGCTTGACGCCGGAATCATCGCATCGTGGAGCTCCGAAAGCTGGTCGTTGGCGCATGCGCAGGCGAGACATCGCCGCATCCTGCCGCCTGGCAAGGGCGTGGCGCCCGGACACAGGGAGTCGTCATAGACCACGGAGTCCCGGGTCCAGTCGTCGGCCTCCGCCTGGAGCTCCTCCCGGTACAGGCGCGTCATGAAGGCCTGCTTGGCCCACTCCTGCTGCCTGGGCACGTCAAGCCGTCTGCCGCCAGCGCTCAGATCATTGCTGCTCCTGGTCAGCGACCCAGCAGTGCCGGATAGAGACGCAATGTCCCGGTCACTGCCGAGCTGACTGTCGTCATTGAAGAAGTAGAATCCATACTGCCGGCACCGCTCCATGGCTTCTTTCTTCCGTTGGTTATACAATCTCTCTATATGACTCAGACCGACATCTTCACCGCCAGGTGATGCTGGCGGTAACCGTCTGCTGTTCTTCACCGCCCGTCGCTTTCGCGCCAGATCTATTAAATCAGACCTGAGGCCGTGACGGAACTCGACCCACTGGTCTCTGGTGGCCAGTGTGTGGTAGACCCCGGGGCTGTCCGGCTCGGCCTCAGCGTCGCTGTCCCCTCGCGCCTCAGCCCGAAGCCGCCGCTTGAACCTGGGCGCCGCGTCCTTGGTCTGCTGCACGCCCTTCGCAGCAGCCTCTGCGGCCTTAGGCTCACTTTGAGGGGTAACATCGGAGTTTACTATCGGACGAATATGTTGTCCTTTTGTAGCTTTTATATCAAGCGGATTGCCAGCATGCTCGTCGAGAGCTCGACCGGAAGTTGGTGGCTCTGTGTTTACTTTAATCACGTGCTTATCGTCGATCTTAGCCTTTACCACACGATCACTGGGGGTGAGCGTCAGTTTACACGAAGCGTCTTTTACTCTTACAGACTCTGAAGTCGAGCTGTGGTCTGCCTTGCTTCTTCCTTTCTGAAGCTTTCCCTTCGTAGTTACCGTTTTCTTACGAGGCGACCTCGATTTCTGCGCAAAGTCGTCGTTTTCACTTGAATGATGCGTGTCTAATGTGATGTCCGTTAACATGTCCTCTTCCCCGAACCCTTTGGTCGTCGGAATTTTGACAGGTGCCTTGACAGGTTCTCTGGCAGGTGCTCTGACAGGTGCTCTGATATGTACGCTGGACACAACACTTGTCTCGGCAGGTGAGCTCGAGTGTGGCCGTGGTAGCCTGTCCTTCGTATACTTCTGCACAGCCTTTTTACTCCCATCGCGTTCTTTTTCGTACTGTATAGAGCCTGATGATGACGTCATATCTCCCCTTTCGGACGATTTTGGACTTCCCGCCTTTCTATCAGGCTGGACTTGGCATGTCGTTGTGTTGGGTGGCCGCTTACCCTGCGGTCTTGGCAAACAGTCCGCTGTAGCTGAGGGCGGAAGGGTGGGCTTGCCTCTGGGTTCTCTTTCCAATCTCGGTGCTTCGTGTTCTCTTGTTCTCATGACATCCTGGAGATGATGATGAGTATTGACGTCATATATGACACAATCTGTTTCCCCCTTACATCCGCCTTCTTGCATGACGCTGACACCTTGCCAATCTTCGGCGGCATCACTTCGATCAATTTCCTTTCGCGGTGAGTGACTATCCTGTGCTTCGGTAATTGGCTCATCCTTTGGGTCGAGGTGAAGCTGAGTATCTTGTCGCAAGATGAGCTGGTGTAGAACTGATTCGTTGACACGATTCGCTTCTCTAGCTCCAGTTTCTACATGTTGGGTGTCCTGTTCATCTGCATGAGCTTGGGATTGAATTCTGTTCGGTTTGTCATTCCCGGATATTTGAAGACCAATGTCTGTGCCACATGTGGTCAATCGGCGTTCTTTGGAGACTTCGCTTTGTTCGATGATCACAGTCTCTGCTGGTGGTGTATGATTTGTGGCGTCATTATGCGAGCGAGAGAGATGCTTTGATTGTTGTTTTCGTCTGTCACTCGGTTTCGCCAGACCATTCATGGGGTTTCTCTCCGGCGGTCTATCACTCGGTCTGGTCAGACCATCCATAGGGTTTCTCTCTGGCGGTCTGTCACTCGGTTTCGCCAGACCATCCATGGGGCTTCTCTCTGGCGGTCTGTCACTCGGTCTCGCCAGACCATCCATGGGGCTTCTCTCTGGCGGTCTGTCACTCGGTCTCGCCAGACCATCCATAGGGTTTCTCTCTGGCGGTCTGTCACTCGGTCTCGCCAGACCATCCATGGGGCTTCTGTCTGGCGGTCTGTCACTCGGTCTGGCCAGACCATCCATAGGGCTTCTCTCTGGCGGTCTGTCACTCGGTCTGGCCAGACCATCCATGGGGCTTCTCTCTGGCGGTCTGTCATTCGGTCTCGCCAGACCATACATAGGGCTTTTCGCCGGGGCTCTGTCCCGGTGTCCAGTGCCTCTCAGTACCGTTTGGTCTGTGTTGTCCATGCCGCTGGCTATCACCCGCTCGGTCTTGTGGTACATCTCTGTCACGAGTTTTGTGAAGACCTCGGGGTGGAAGTCTGACATTCTTGATATGACACCATTGAGCCGTTCTCGCACCAGTTGTATCGTCACCTGACGAATAACGAGATAGGACACCATTTTCATATATATCCACATACTGTATATAAGCTTATGCCTTCGACGGACACACATTTGAACGCACCTTATGGGATACTGGACAGTACTTCTCATAGTGCTCCCGAATAAAATTAACGGGCGATCTATTTAGAATATATTGGGATTAATATCTAGGAAGTTTCTTTGGACCTAGGAGCAGGACTTTGACTACATCGAACCATCAAGGAAGTTGCAGGAGGTTTTCATGTGTTTCTTTCCTTGACAGACCTGCAATGTATCTTGGTGGATCCGGAGCCCCTCTCTTTCACACGTGAGTTCAACGAGAATCTCGTCACTGACCCATGTAAGTCCCACGTGTTGCAAGAAGAAGGAAAGCTTTGCGAACGCGGCTGGACGGATGTCCTCCAGGCTGGCCAGGAAGGCCTCGACCTTACCCTGATTATCGCCCAGACCCTTTAGAGAAGGTAGTCAAAAGAATGACAACATCAGGTATAATATTGATAGCAGTCTCCTAAAGTGAAGGTTAGACCTCCAAGATTAATACTTCTCATGCAGCGCTTTTCTTCACAGAGAAATATTTAACACTAGATGACTTATATATATATATATATATATATAATATGCAATAATTACGTGGGTATGCAAACCTAATGTATTTTGTGTAGGAAAGTGTGACAGATACAGTGATGTTACATATTGGGTGCATACATGAAGACGGCTCACAGAAGGGTATCGACACACATGAATTATATATTAGCAATTAAATTAACGCCGATTTGCCGGTGCGGGAAAAACGTAATATACATTTTAGAACATGAAAAAAATATATGTATGTATCTTCCCATTGATTTGAGAAATATAAAGCCAATTGCCTAAGATTTCATGCAGAAGTTTTATTTTTCGACTGCAATTTCACATTTTTGGCCTCACATTCGCGATCAGGATCCAGTACCTGGATGGTGAACCCCTGCCTGGCTGTCAGGATACAGTACCTGGATGGTGAACCCCTGCCTGGCGGTCAGGATACAGTACCTGGATGGTGAACCCCTGCTTGGCGGTCAGGATACAGTACCTGGATGGTGAACCCCTGCCTGGCTGTCAGGATACAGTACCTGGATGGTGAACCCCTGCCTGGCGGTCAGGATACAGTACCTGGATGGTGAACCCCTGCCTGGCGGTCAGGATACAGTACCTGGAAGATGAACCCCTGCCTGGCTGTCAGGATACAGTACCTGGATGGTGAACCCCTGCCTGGCGGTCAGGATACAGTACCTGGATGGTGAACCCCTGACTGGCGGTCAGGATACAGTACCTGGATGGTGAACCCCTGCCTGGCGGTCAGGATACAGTACCTGGATGGTGAACCCCTGCCTGGCGGTCAGGATACAGTACCTGGATGGTGAACCCCTGCCTGCCGGTCAGGATACAGTACCTGGATGGTGAACCCCTGACTGGCGGTCAGGATACAGTACCTGGATGGTGAACCCCTGCCTGCCGATCAGGATACAGTACCTGGATGGTGAACCCCTGCCTGGCGGTCAGGATACAGTACCTGGATGGTGAACCCCTGACTGGCGGTCAGGATACAGTACCTTAATGGTGAACCCCTGCCTGGCGGTCAGGTTACAGTACCTGGATGGTGAACCCCTGCCTGGCGGTCAGGATACAGTACCTGGATGGTGAACCCCTGACTGGCGGTCAGGATACAGTACCTGGATGGTGAACCCCTGCCTGGCGGTCAGGTTACAGTACCTGGATGGTGAACCCCTGCCTGGCGGTCAGGATACAGTACCTGGATGGTGAACCCCTGACTGGCGGTCAGGATACAATACCTTAATGGTGAACCCCTGCCTGGCTGTCAGGATACAGTACCTGGATGGTGAACCCCTGCCTGGCGGTCAGGATACAGTACCTGGATGGTGAACCCCTGACTGGCGGTCAGGATACAGTACCTGGATGGTGAACCCCTGCCTGGCGGTCAGGATACAGTACCTGGATGGTGAACCCCTGCCTGGCGGTCAGGATACAGTACCTGGATGGTGAACCCCTGCCTGCCGGTCAGGATACAGTACCTGGATGGTGAACCCCTGACTGGCGGTCAGGATACAGTACCTGGATGGTGAACCCCTGCCTGGCGGTCAGGATACCGTACCTGGATGGTGAACCCCTGCCTGCCGGTCAGGATACAGTACCTGGATGGTGAACCCCTGACTGGCGGTCAGGATACAGTACCTGGATGGTGAACCCCTGCCTGGCGGTCAGGATACCGTACCTGGATGGTGAACCCCTGCCTGGCGGTCAGGATACCGTACCTGGATGGTGAACCCCTGCCTGCCGATCAGGATACAGTACCTGGATGGTTATCCCCTGACTGGCGGTCAGGATACAGTACCTGGATGGTGAACCCCTGCCTGGCGGTCAGGTTACAGTACCTGGATGGTGAACCCCTGCCTGGCGGTCAGGATACAGTACCTGGATGGTGAACCCCTGACTGGCGGTCAGGATACAGTACCTTAATGGTGAACCCCTGTCTGGCGGTCAGGATACAGTACCTGGATGGTGAACCCCTGCCTGTCGGTCAGGTTACATGCCTGGATGGTGAACCCCTGCCTGGCGGTCAGGATACAGTACCTGGATGGTGAACCCCTGCCTGGCGGTCAGGATACAGTACCTGGATGGTGATCCCCTGCCTGGCGGTCAGGATACAGTACCTGGATGGTGAGCCCCTGCCTGGCGGTCAGGTTACAGTACCTGGATAGTGAACCCCTGCCTGGCGGTCAGGATACAGTACCTGGATGGTGAACCCCTGCCTGGCGGTCAGGATACAGTACCTGGATGGTGAACCCCTGACTGGCGGTCAGGATACAGTACCTGGATGGTGAACCCCTGACTGGCGGTCAGGATACAGTACCTGGATGGTGAACCCCTGCCTGCCGGTCAGGATACAGTACCTGGATGGTGAACCCCTGCCTGGCGGTCAGGATACAGTACCTGGATGGTGAACCCCTGCCTGGCGGTCAGGATACCGTACCTGGATGGTGAACCCCTGCCTGCCGGTCAGGATACAGTACCTGGATGGTGAACCCCTGACTGGCGGTCAGGATACAGTACCTGGATGGTGAACCCCTGCCTGCCGGTCAGGATACAGTACCTGGATGGTGAACCCCTGACTGGCGGTCAGGATACAGTACCTGGATGGTGAACCCCTGCCTGGCGGTCAGGTTACAGTACCTGGATGGTGAACCCCTGCCTGGCGGTCAGGATACAGAACCTGGATGGTGAACCCCTGACTGGCGGTCAGGATACAGTACCTTGATGGTGAACCCCTGCCTGCCGGTCAGGATACAGTACCTGGATGGTGAACCCCTGACTGGCGGTCTGGATACAGTACCTGGATGGTGAACCCCTGACTGGCGGTCAGGTTACAGTACCTGGATGGTGAACCCCTGCCTGGCGGTCAGGATACAGTACCTGGATGGTGAACCCCTGACTGGCGGTCAGGATACAGTACCTTGATGGTGAACCCCTGTCTGCCGGTCAGGATACAGTGCCTGGATGGTGAACCCCTGCCTGGCGGTCAGGATACAGTACCTGGATGGTGAACCCCTGCCTGGCGGTCAGGATACAGTACCTGAATGGTGAACGCCTGCCTGGCGGTCCGGATACAGTACCTGGATGGTGAACCCCTGCCTGGCGGTCAGGATACAGTACCTGGATGGTGAACCCCTGCCTGTCGGTCAGGATACAGTACCTGGATGGTGAACCCCTGCCTGGCGGTCAGGATACAGTACCTGGATGGTGAACCCCTGCCTGGCGGTCAGGATACAGTACCTGAATGGTGAACGCCTGCCTGGCGGTCCGGATACAGTACCTGGATGGTGAACCCCTGCCTGGCGGTCAGGATACAGTACCTGGATGGTGAACCCCTGCCTGGCGGTCAGGATACAGTACCTGGATGGTGAACCCCTGCCTGGCGGTCAGGTTACATGCCTGGATGGTGAACCCCTGCCTGGCGGTCAGGATACAGCACCTGGATGGTGAATCCCTGCCTGTCGGTCAGGTTACATGCCTGGATGGTGAACCCCTGCCTGGCGGTCAGGATACAGTACCTGGATGGTGAACCCCTGCCTGGCGGTCAGGATACAGTACCTGGATGGTGAACCCCTGCCTGGCGGTCAGGATACAGTACCTGGATAGTGAGCCCCTGCCTGGCAGTCAGGTTACAGTACCTGGATAGTGAACCCCTGACTAGCGGTCAGGATACAGTATCTGGATGGTGAACCCCTGCCTGGCGGTCAAAATACAGTACCTGGATAGTGAACCCTTGCCTGGCGGTCAGGATACAGTACCTGGATGGTGAACCCCTGACTGGCGGTCAGGATACAGTACCTTGATGGTGAACCCCTGTCTGGCGGTCAGGATACAGTGCCTGGATGGTGAACCCCTGCCTGGCGGTCCGGATACAGTACCTGGATGGTGAACCCCTGCCTGGCGGTCAGGATACAGTACCTGAATGGTGAACGCCTGCCTGGCCGTCAGGATACAGTACCTGGATGGTGAACCCCTGCCTGGCGGTCAGGATACAGTACCTGGATGGTGAACCCCTGCCTGGCGGTCAGGATACAGTACCTGGATGGTGAACCCCTGCCTGGCGGTCAGGATACAGTACCTGGATGGTGAACCCCACCCTGGCGGTCAGGATACAGTACCTGGATGGTAAACCCCGGCCTGGCCGTCAGGATTCAGTACCTGAATGGTGAACCCCTGCCTGGCGGTCAGGATACAGTACCTGGATGGTGAACCCCTGACTGGCGGTCAGGATACAGTACCTGGATGGTGAACCCCTGACTGGCGGTCAGGATACAGTACCTGGATGGTGAACGCTTGCCTGGCCGTCAGGATACAGTACCTGGATGGTGAACCCCTGCCTGGCGGTCAGGATACAGTACCTGGATGGTGAACCCCACCCTGGCGGTCAGGATACAGTACCTGGATGGTAAACCCCGGCCTGGCCGTCAGGATTCAGTACCTGAATGGTGAACCCCTGCCTGGCGGTCAGGATACAGTACCTGGATAGTGAACCCCTGACTGGCGGTCAGGATACAGTACCTGGATGGTGAACCCCTGCCTCGCGGTCCGGATACACTACCTGGATGGTGAACCCCTGCCCGGCGGTCAGGATACAGTACCTGGATGGTGAACCCCTGCCTGGCGGTCAGGATACAGTACCTGGATGGTGAACCCCTGCCTCGCGGTCAGGATACAGTACCTGGATGGTGAACCCCTGCCTCGCGGTCAGGATACAGTACCTGGATTGTGAATCCCTGCCTGGCGGTCCGGATACAGTACCTGGATGGTGGACCCCTGCCTGGCGGTCCGGATACAGTACCTGGATGGTGAACCCCTGCCTGGCGGTCAGGATACAGTACCTGGATGGTAAACCCCTGCCTCGCTGTCAGGATTCCCTGCCTCACAGCCGTCTGGATCCTGGCCCCGTCCAGCTCCAGGACATCGGCTATTGCTCGCGTCCTGCGCCTGACGACACGTTTCTCAAAGCCATCCATGGTGAGCTGAGGGCAGAGAACGGTGGAGAATGCTTGGCAAGTCATGGCAACTGAAGTTATAATTCAAGCTGAACACTACTGAAAGCGTTATTTCGCGTCCAAATCCTATCAGGAATCTAACATTCTAATTTCTGGCCGGATTAGTACGATAATTATCTATTGTTGTCACTAGAAGTCATTGGCGTGCTCGGCATCCCAAAATTATGCGACAAGCACTAGGCAAGAATACACGGCGTAGGGAACGTAGCTTCCAATTTACGGTCAGCTTTCAAGCTAAAAATATTTTTCCTGCCAGACATACAACAATATTTTATGCAAATGTTATAGATCTAGCTTTGCTTTATCTGGATGCTTATTTATGTACTAATTAGAATGAATATGTCATAACGGATGCTTAATGGTATACTGCCAATGGTTTCCACACCTAGCATTAGGTTAGGGCTTGATTTGTTCCGCGCTTTAGGAACGACTACAGATAAATATTTAATTACTACGTAGGTTTAATTTATTAACCATTATTGTTACTAATTGTTGCCTTCGTCTTGACATCGTAAGGACGGGTAAATTACTCTGTCCGCCCGTGATTCGTTAGCCACAGATTAATGAAAAATTATTAATTGAGTGAGTAACTTGAATGAGTTGAAAGAGAGTCTACTGCGCATTGTAAATATACCCCTGGATACATATCTTGTACAAATATGGGTCATCATATATTAAATAAAATAAGATCTGACTTAGTTTGAGCTGATATCAAGAAAATTGTATATATGACCTTGGGATAAAATTTATTTATTGTTACAAATAACAATGTGACTTTTTCGGGGAAAATATTTAACTTTGCGTTCGGAATATTTCCCCTATTATCGAAGGTTGGCAAAATTGTGGAAGCCTGTATACAGATTTCGGCAATAAGTAATGCCTACAAGTATCTGACAGGCACGTTTACGAGAAATCAAAACTTTGTTCACTTTCAGTGAGCGCATTGTACAACAAAGCCGGATCCAGCCGTTGGGGGGGGGGGGGGGGGGGGTCAGTCACTGGATGGATGGTCCCGCCTTCTCGCTTGAAACTTACATACAACGTTCGACTGAAGAATAGATTCCATCTTGAGAAGCACCGTCTCAGCCATAGTCAATTCGCAAGTGGCACTGTTAGGCCTGTTATGACCGTTCACCTGCATCACTTGCATGAGTACATTATGACGGATTCGTTTCACGCGCCTTTCCTATATCAGGGCTGGCGAGCACAAACAGCTAGAAATATCTAGTTCTGCGGTGTCAAAGCTTCCGAGCCGACTTTCTATACGACGTACATGGATACCTTCTAAACTGCTTTGAGATCCTTCCATTTTAGACTTTTGCATCCTATGTGATAACATGTTATAACATAATAGGAGTGCAACTGTTTCATATTGGAGGGGGAGGGGTGTTTCAAATCACGAAAATAATAGCCAGTAATTATCTGTCCTCGAGGATATAAGACCGTGATCCCGATGCACGGGGAATACACGACACCAGCTTCCCGTCAGGTAACACGAAGTGTAGCCTGGTTCCGCGGAACCAGTTTCGCCAGTGTGTGGGCGGCGGTACCAGCTTTCACTGAGCTTTGTATTACGGAAAATATGACCAGGATATAGGGCTGTACAGTAAGTAGGTCATCTGATCGAGACCTCACGAGACAGGCATAACTATGCTCTACACCAATGCCAAGCATCAACGGCCTGTACGTGCAGCCTACTTTCCGGTTGTTTGCCTTCACTCGCTTGACGCACAAAATCGGCTAAAGCTGTCATTGGATGCACAACTAACGACTGAAGTTTGGCGCATACCAGAATTATAACCATCCGAGTAGATTCATGTAATATATGAGCGGTTAGACAGTTGATAAACCAGAATGCGGTTGTCTCATGAGTGACTGTCAGCGTCAGGCGATCTAATGTGCTGCGCGGAGTTTTTCATGTCGTATGACGTAATAATCATTATGACTCGCATGTCTGCGCGTGGTATCTATGGCTACGTAACAACGCTCCTTATATGGATTGACCAGGCGAGGAAAATGGTTTTCGGTTTGTCCAGAAATGTAAACAGCGATGAATTGCCTCAAAATACCACGCTTCCAACGGTTTCATTAAACAGGCCACATGCATTATGGAGAGATACATGTCTTATCTTTAACTATATTATTATTTCATAGCAATGTCTGGACCAAAGCAAACAAAAAGTTTCACACCCACTCGACTCCACGCACAAACCGCGCAGCTGGCCGGTTCCCCACACTCAAACGTTGACTACAATGAGTGCACGTCACACAGCTGTAGCAAGGCACCAGCGTGATGCGCAATCGTTTTAAGAGCACGTGTTTTTTTGTTGGTCTCCAAAATACCAAAACCTGAAATAGAACCCGCGCGAACTGTACAGCCCTATATGGACTGACCAGGCGAGGACAATGGTGCTTCGTTTGTAGCAGAAATGTAAACATCGATGATTTGCCTCAAAATACAACTCTTCCAACAGTCTCATGGAATGGATCACATGCATTATGGAGAGATAAATGTCTTATCTTTAACTATATTAGGATTTTAAAGCTAGGAATGCCTGGACCAAAGCAAACAAAAAATAGTGTCATACCCACTCAATTCCTCGCGCAGCCGGCCGGTTAGTTAACTGAAATGAGTGCGCGTCACGCAGCTGCAGCAAGTTTTTTGTTGGCCCCCAAGGACCTAAACCGGAAATAGAACCCGCGTGAACTGTACAGCCCTATATGCATGCCCAATACTATTTCTAGATCCCACTTGAGTTCTCCGCCTCAAATTGACTTGCCCCGAGACCCCGAGTGAAATGGGTGAGTTCTCCGCCTCAAATTGACTTGCCCCGAGACCCCGAGTGAAATGAGTGAGTTCTCCGCCTCAAAGTGACTTGCCCCGAGACCCCGAATAAAATGGGTGAGTTCTCCGCCTCAAAGTGACTTGCCCCGAGACCCGGAGTGAAATGGGTGAGTTCTCCGCCTCAAATTGACTTGCCTCGAGACCCCGAGTGAAATGGGTGAGTTCTCCGCCTCGGATTGACTTGCCCCGAGACCCCGAGTGAAATAGGTGAGTTCTCCGTCTCAAAGTGACTCGCCCCGAGACCCCGAGTGAAATGGGTGAGTTCTCCGCTTCAAATTGACTTGCCCCGAGACCCCGAGTGGAATGGGTGAGTTCTCCGCCTCAAATTGCCTTGCCCCGAGACCCCGAGTGAAATAGGTGAGTTCTCCGCCTCGGATTGACTTGCCCCGAGATCCCGAGTGAAATGGGTGAGTTCTCCGCCTCAAAGTGACTTGCCCCGAGACCCCGAGTGAAATGGGTGAGTTCTCCGCTTCAAATTGACTTGCCCCGAGACCCCGAGTGAAATGGGTGAGTTCTCCGCCCCAAAGTAACTTGCCCCGAGACCCCGAGTCAAATGGGTGAGTTCTCCGCCTCAAATTGACTTGCCCCGAGACCCCGAGTGAAATGGGTGAGTTCTCCGCCTCAAATTGCCTTGCCCCGAGACCCCGAGTGAAATGGGCGAGTTCTCCGCCTCAAAGTGACTTGCCCCGAGACCCCGAGTGAAATGGGTGAGTTCTCCGCCTCAAATTGACTTGCCCCGAGACCCTGAGTGAAATGGGTGAGTTCTCCACTTCAAAGTGACTTGCCCCGAGACCCCGAGTGAAATGGGTGAGTTCTCCGCCTCAAAGTAACTTGCCCCGAGACCCGGAGTGAAATGGGTGAGTTCTCCGCCTCAAATTGACTTGCCTCGAGACCCCGAGTGAAATGGGTGAGTTCTCCGCCTCGGATTGACTTGCCCCGAGACCCCGAGTGAAATAGGTGAGTTCTCCGTCTCAAAGTGACTTGCCCCGAGACCCCGAGTGAAATGGGTGAGTTCTCCGCCTCGGATTGACTTGCCCCGAGACCCCGAGTGAAATAGGTGAGTTCTCCGTCTCAAAGTGACTTGCCCCGAGACCCCGAGTGAAATGGGTGAGTTCTCCGCCTCGGATTGACTTGCCCCGAGACCCCGAGTGAAATAGGTGAGTTCTCCGTCTCAAAGTAACTTGCCCCGAGACCCCGAGTGAAATGGGTGAGTTCTCCGCTTCAAATTGACTTGCCCCGAGACCCCAAGTCAAATGGGTGAGTTCTCCGGCTCAAAGTGACTTGCCTCGAGACCCCGAGTGAAATGGGTGAGTTCTCCGCCTCAAAGTAACTTGCCCCGAGACCCCGAGTGAAATGGGTGAGTTCTCTGCCTGAAAGTGACTTTCCCCGAGACCCCGAGTGAAATGGGTATTTTAACATTACATATCCATTATCGACCTCCGTGATCTACCATCATTGATTCATTATTTAATAAAAAATATTTTGGCGGAGGCCTATTTTCGCACTTTGCGTCGTGCCTCTCGCACGTCTTCGCTTTTCACTCAATGACATCAGTAAGTCTGACGTACGGGCGGATCCAGTGGACCGCCCCCCCCCCTCCGACCTGATATTCCGTCACTCGCGTATTCGTGAACCTTTTTTTTTTTTTTTTATTGATTTAAATCATATATGGTACATCCATATATATAACGGTTTTCAACTACACCCGTTGAACACTTAAACACTTAACCACCAGAATATATATAGATCAACACTTAAACAACAAAATATATATAGATACCTATTCAACTTGACAAAAAATATTCTATTAAGGATTTACCCCATTTTTTAATCATGCTTTTCTGTTTTTCATTGTCTTTGGAATTATGGTATTCTAAACGAAAGTAACTCTTGATAACCCTTATGCAACTGGACAATATAAGTCTTTTGCCAGTACATCTGGCCACATATATGTATCTCTTGATTAATAGTATAATTATATTCAAGAGATATTCATTGGTTACGTTAAAAACCCCTAACATTGTGTCTTTTGCGGAGAACATAATTATGTCTCTAATATTAGATTGATTGCGTAACCAGTTATAAAAGTCGTCCACAGTATTCTCACCTCGTCACATTCCACGTATAAATATTCTAAAGTTTCCGGATGTTTTTCACAATAATTGCATAAATTGTTCTCTATAATGTTACAGCGCTTTAGAAATACATTAGTCACAACTATTCTGTGTATAATGGCAAACTGAAAACTCCGAAGCTTTTCATTGATGGTTACAAGATATGGTGATTTATATATCACGCACCATTTATCTCTGAGTATGGTCGGGCCTAGTATTTCGCTCCACTTTCGCTCGTTATTAAAACTAAATTGCAGACTAATAACCAACTTTCTATATACATAGTTGCATACTTTTTTAATCGATAATAATTCTTCTAAATGTAAACACATAACAGAGTCTAATTTTTGTCCTTCATGACGACACATCTTCACCCATTTTTGGGAGATGGAAAATACTAAAGTAAAGTAAAATTGAGAATATTGCGAAATGTTTTTATAAACTCGTCAAACCGAAGTGGTTCACCATTGCTGTTTACTAGGTCGTTCACCCACCTAATACCTTTCCTCAACAATTCTGTCTTTCCACAAAGTAAATGATCATTCTTCATAAAGTACGAGTTCCATAACGGTTGCCTAAGGACATTAAATAATTCATCATCTTATCTCAACCATGATCTAAACACAGCCTAAAAAGGGCCAAAAAGGATTTTTAATTTGTGTGAATCCTTTTAGAGATTTTAAGTCTAACTCCCAACATAGGTTTTTGTCGTCGCATATTGTGCTACAAAACAACTGTCGCTAAGACCCAGTACATTTTACCAATCTGTCAATCCATGATATTTTCAGAGCGAACAAGAAGGATTCTATATGAGTAAGATTAAGGCCACCTCGATCGACCGTTTGATTCAAGATTCATATCCATGTATTCGTCATATGCGGATATACTTAATACATTAATGAACATAACAGAGAAGGTAAAGACCGCTTTGACACCGGATACTCTCATTAAGATTAAAACTGCTATCACCGGCTAATAATTCTTTGACACATATCGCAGTTTAAAACATGACAATTCGCAAGATAATTGCTAATGCTATTATCTCTAATATATTTTGAGAATCCTGTCAGGCTGTGATCTGATCTAAGATTATTGCCCGTTCGGTATCTACAATTCCAATCAGGCACTACCTGGTGCATTTCCTATCATGGCCATATGAGTATTTTTTTAAGCGGATCTGGGCAAATTACTTGGGGAGATAATAATTCTTCAATTTATGATAGAACTTTAGATTTTGTAAACGGTGAATATCTTCAATATCTTGTTTTAGTAGGTTTAGCTGCTTGAAAAGGGGCTCGCTGTGAGCATTAAAAATGTTCCGAGATCAATTCTTACTGCCCTATTGTACAACATTTAACAAAATAACCAAATGTAAAATGACCATTTAACAAAATGACCAAATGTAATGCCGAACAATTACTGACCAAGTTTTGCAAGAGCCTCCTACAGGTACCGCGAAATGCATCCAACATCGGATCTTATGCCGCACTATAGGGCAATATCCTTTATGTTATGACACAAACCGTTCGCTTTTGGGCCCATATCTGGACTAGTAAAAACAAAATACTCCGCGCAGCATTTAAAAGGGCAATGGACTGTGATGGCAATGGGACCCACACCTTAGCGTCTGCTATTAAATATATATTATCTAAGGCTGGGGTACATAACTGTTGGGATAAAGGATGGGAGATGATAGCACACACATGTTCTCCCACATACAAAACAATCTGGAAGAGAAGTATAAAACACAATTCTGGAAAAGTTTAAAATCGCTCACTGGCACACCGGGAGGGGGCAATAAGTTACGAACATATGCAACCCTAAAATCTAATGACACCATGGAACCATATCTCAGTGCTGGACTACCCAAAAAATATCAACGGTGGTTTGCCAGACTCAGTACCTGTGACAGAACGCGTATGTAAACATTGCACGTCGGGGAGAGTGCAAGATGAGATTCATTTCATTTTACATTGCGAAAAATTCTCTAGTCACAGAAACATGCTTAAAGCCGAAATTTTGGGGTTGGGGTTATCTTTTAGTGGGGAGGGACAAAAAGGCTTAAATGACCTGCTGTCAAGCGATCACCCTGCGGCACTATTTGTGGTCGGTAACCACAACACGCAGCACGCGTGTATTTACATGTCGTAGACCAATAAAGAATTGAATTGAATTGAATTTAATTGGATTTTGTATCTAATATATTCATTCCCCACAGTAACCACAAGCTAGCATGCCGCAGTTTATGCAAGAAAGAATGAGGGAATTGTATATAGTTAAGAGAGTATATTTGAGCAGACGATATTTGGACAGAGTCTATTCACGATTTTCAGGGCCTTTGAGATTTTAATGCAGATCTTGTCAACATGACTATGCCACTTCATATTCTTGGTAATTGATAAAGCCAACATGCCAAATTCATCTACATATTCAACTTGAACATAATTTATTACACGATCTGGTAACTGTAGTTTCTTGCCAGGCATATGAAAGACCATAGATTTAGTCTGACTAGGATTCAATGACCGCCTACTTGCATTTAACCATTTGCTTATATTACTTAGTTCATCGTTTAATGAAGCACTGGAGGATGCGGATGTATCAGTTTGTACTGGGCTTAAGGTACCTATTAAATTAGTGTCATCTGCATACAAGATAAAATAAACGAGATTGCGTCACCCGTAAGGTGAGATGACGTAAAATGTAAAATCCAGATTACGTCTTCGGTCCACTACAATGACCTTGATCTTAACAGTTGATTTGACTCTGACTTTGACCTGTGACCTACAGACCCCGTTAACGAACTTGCTCGGATATCGATGAGTAAATTTATACGACGAAATGTTGCGTTTTGTGGCCTACACAGAGTGCACAGACACACCCTGAGATCCAGATTTGACCATTCAAATTCGTATTTAGCCTTTAAGATCCAGATGTGATACCTCAGATCGATATTGACCCCTCGGATCCGGCAGCTCCACAACTGTCGGTATAGTGAGCATCCTCTCAATTGTTAGCCCCATCCCAAAAGTAAAAGTAACTCTTCAGTTTCGCCCGCAGGTTCGGTAGACATCTGAAACCAAACTGCCCGTTTATTCAGTTTCTGTCTATATTTCTAGTTTCTACATCCCTACCATGCACATTTTTGGTCCTATCTCCCAATGGTTAAGGAACAAACAAAAAATTCCTGTGACCTTCACCTTTGACGTACATACCCCGCTAACGAACTTGACCGAGATATGTCGAATACCTATCGATGGGTAAAGTTACAGAACAAAATGTTGCGTTTTGCGACCTACAGAGCGTGCGCGCACGCACACACACACACACACAGAGACAGACAAACGAACGAAGTGATAGATGCCGTAAAATCGAAGATTTTACGTCATAACAAACGAACGAAGTGATAGATGCAGTAAAATCGAAGATTTTACGTCATAAAAAGCTCACCGGCCGACGTGATATCATTTATGTAAATGATGAAAAGAAGGGAACCCAGTATTGGACCTTGGGGACTGACTCCTGAGTCACATTTGTCGATGTCAACATATTGTGTACGATCGGTTAAATAATCCTTTAGCACTTCTAGAGCCGTGTCACGTATGCCGTAATGGGTCGATTTATAGATCAATATTTGGGCCTGTTGTGTCAAAGACCTTAGTTTGATAGATAAAGGAAAATATCTAAACAAGTTGCCCATTATCCATATATTGCATAGTTCGTTCAACGGACGGTTCCAGGGGCAATTCTAGCAATACCGTCACTACGCTGTGCGTAGCAGGAAAGTGGCCATATTCTCGGTTTGCTGCAATAATGATCGTTCTGGCGTCTATTTTGCCTAGATATATTAAATATCTAATTAAAGAATATCTATTTTTACAGAATACATAACTTGGTACCCGTTGTCTGCCGATTACAACTTGTTATAAAGCGATGATATGGACTGCCGCTGTCACTTTCTTGTCAATGTAAATTCGAGTGTCTCAAACCTTGATGCGTAGCAACCAGGAACTTCGAACGGGAAGTCTAACAGATAGGCTAAACTGTTCTTAATCTAGTGAAATATAAGCTGTGCTTCCATTATGTAATGTAATACTTACAGGAAAGTTTATAGAGACATCGTGTTTGTTTGTTCTGTGAGTAACATTGCCACAGAACCAACCTACCCCTGACAAGAGAAACCTTGAAGCTGGGCACCTGAACCAACTCCATAAGAATGCATGGTAAATGCATGCGAGAATCTGTTTTCTAACCCGTAACACGCAGTGTCGTTGCCTAGGGAGGGTATCTGGAACGGTTTATTAGTTCAATATTAGCCAATTCTATGGAATATTTGAATCTAAATCCGTATTGACTATTATTAGTTATCAAGTTCTTTAGCAATTTTGGGTCCAATATTAGCAAACAAAGCGTCACATTTAGTGACTATGTCTTGCTTATCATAGATAGTACTGCCATCTACCTTAAATATTTGCGAACCCAGCACCTGTTGATTTGCGGTCTATTGCGCAGAAGTGGAGTGGACCCCAATGCGGCATCACTCCAGTGGTGAGGCCCCCCAGACGGTTGTCAATGCGAAATCACTCCAGCGGTGAGGCCCTACAGATGGTTGTCAATGCGACATCACTCCAGTGGTGAGGCCCCCCAGATGGTTGTCAGTGCGAAATCACTCCAGCGGTGAGGCCCCCCAGATGGTTGTCAGTGCGAAATCACTCCTGCGGTGAGGCCCCCCAGATGGTTGTCTCCAGCGGTGAGGCCCCCAAGATGGTTGTTTCCAGCGGTGAGGCCCCCCAGATGGTTGTCTCCAGCAGTGAGGCCCCCAAGATGGTTGTTTCCAGCAGTGAGGCCCCCCAGATGGTTGCCCATTCCTTAGGCAAATTATGATGGATTGGAGTTGTAATAATAGTTACTTCTTGAGGCAACGTAATTGACCAGCACGATAATATAACTGTGAAAGTCTCGTTCTGCCGTAAGCCGACGACCCGTATTGCCCCATACACGTACCTTAGTTACCCCTCGGGGTGTTGGCTGTATTACAGGGTCAGTCACGTGGGCCGCCGGGTCTACCTCGAGCGCTTCTTGGAGGATCCACAGCCATCAATGCCTGGTGCTGTAATCGATGCTACCTCCACATTGTTCACCCTGACCGCCATGTCGGTGTTGTGGCCGCCGTACCTGGTGGCGGCAGCGGCCCGTCGACACGTGCGTCTCCCGAGCTGCCCCTGCCGTGTGTGGCGTGGGTTGCCATGCCAGGTGAGACACAATGTGGGGTGCAGCATGGAGACCCACTGGCCATGGAGACCCACAGGCCGGGAGACCCACAGACCATGGAGACCCACAGGCCTGGGTGTCATGGCTGATAGATGAGGTGCCCTGGGGGTAGAGAGTCTGGGTGTGGTGGGCATGGCTGTTGTGGGTGGGTGGCCTTTGTCAGGACTTGTCTCCAAGCGCGGCATGTTGCAGTCCGGACAAAAACAGTTAGAAGAAACGTACTGACTCCATTGCCAGTTTCTTGACCTATGGTTCATGCCCCATGCGAGCAGCGAAGTCAAACATCCATCATATAGCGTCATTTACCTTTATTTATTACATATCGTAATTAACAACTATCATATCAGTTGGTACTTAACGAAGCATGTAAGGATAAGCTATAAATTACACACATGTGTGCACAAATTAACGAGTGTAATCAAACCCATTTATAACAGAGGATGACAACAAAGTATTTATACCTTCGAGTTCCATGTCACTAAGTTTGACGTTATAGAGCCCCAGAACTGTTGCTAGCATATGACAGCGAAGTGTGCCCATGAAATGCCCATCGCATTTAAGGAATACATAGACTCTTATCTCTCGCATACAGCGAGGTACAGCCATGCTTTCATTCAGTTTAATCCGTATTTCAGTCCACAGGTAAACTATTCTATTTCACTTACTAAATTCCGTTCATAATTAACTTAAAGGTTTATTTGAAGTTGCCATAAGCTAAATATCTATATGACATGCCCAATAAAAAGGGGCTATTAGTGATGTTTATCATCACCATCATCGTAACTAAGATGAATTATTCCTCCTTGCAGATTTCATTGAACTACTCCATTCGTACATACCGAGACTGGGCATGGATTGGTGCCGGGTGATATGTTAAACCAATAAATTAAGCCATCAGTGAATGTTGTCCGATCACCACAGTGACGTGTTGACCATGTGGAGAGGAGAGGAAAGTGTTGGCCTCCTCGCCTTGGCGCCGCCACCTATCCCGCCACGGCGGCCGCATACGTGACCGCCCTCCATTCGTTATTCATTACCCGATGCCAAATCGATAAGAAACTACGAATGACCTGAGCAGTTTATTCCTCTGGCGGCGGAGGGCCAAAGAAAGAATTCCTAGAAGCAAAATTCGATAGGGAGGTGCGTTCTCGTAGCTACGAGATTAGACGCAAGATTGAGGCTGGACGGAGTGCTGTAATTCACTTCTCGTGTTTTCCACTTCTCGGTGTCAGAGGAGTGAGCTGGTCACGTCAAAACATCATTCTTTTCTCTCAGTCGCATGCAGTTGTGATAACTGTGAGAAATAAACGAATCTTTTGCGAAAATGGACTGGAAAATTACCGGTATCTATCGGTGAGACTCCAGATAAATATTGTATGCCTAATATTGTGATTGTTGTTTGCATAGGCTTGTTGAGACCAGCACAAACGCCGCCATATATTACAAGTTTCATCGATGTGCGACCAACATCGGAGCTAGGCTACAAAAGGAGAAAAACAATACAGGGTTATCTACATTTCTAACAGTGTAAAGGGTTCCGGAGACTATACTAAGGCCCGGCTATTTTCGTGAAATTTGTCTTTTCATCCAATATTAATAAAATAATGTTGGCCAAACATGTGGGATCAATTCACCATTTTTCATTCCCCAACGGCCTGGAAAAACACGTTTTCAGGTTTACGAGCGAATCTTAGCGAAATAGCCCCCAATGCTAACCGGTTTGACCTCCCCAAAACACGCGCTGACTAAGTGGAAACCAATAATTCAGGCCTACTTCATCCCAGATTTTTTATGTAAACTGAAATTTGCTGCGGTAAAAAGAGATTGCCTTCCTCCATGCGACCTCGCCTCGGTAACAGTGTTACATTGGCTGTTGGCACAGCACGGTGCCGCAGCCAGCGCCATCTATCACCCGGCCGATCAATGGCGGGCGCCGTCTCGCCGACGCCACCTCCCGACGGCGGCACAAATAAGTGACGCTGAGATATTTAAATAATATGTATAATACATAGGTGAAGCCAGTTTCTGGGACAGCGGATAAGAAAGAGCATCGTGCACTTTATGAAAAAGTGCAAATAAGTGTATTGATTAATATACGAGAGGTACACGTTGTCGTCATGGTAATTTAAATTTACATATGGCCGCCACTAATATCAGTCATTGAGAATTTCTGCGGGTCCAGTCCATCCTTCCAAAGTGAATGAGCGGGAAATGCCCGCCACAACAAGATGGCGGTCAGTCCTAATCACTGTAACAAACCATATCTGCCCTTTTCTGCAGAGAGATGATACTGGGGTCAAGTATTACATGTTAGTGTAACCATATTTGTATTGGCAATTGGAAAACAGGCACACTGCCTATGCGAATTCCTCTTGCTTACAAGAGTCTTACATGTTGAGATCAATGCGTCCATTGGTGAAATGACTGACACCATATCACGTGCTCCGGTTCATACCACGTTTCTATGCCAGTTAAAAAGCACTTACTGCTTGTTGCTTAGCGATTAAGTATTATTGATTCAGCGATGGTCGCCAACTTGCTTTATGTATATATATATATACATATATATTGGATATATTATTTGCGTTGAACAAAGAAAATCACTCACGTCAGACATATATATTTAGATTTACTTCCAAAAATATTATTTTGTTGGTTGATAGATTTCAACGACGGTCAATTGCAAAACTCAAAATAGCGACCTGTCACCATGACGATGGCGATGGGTGTCCCATCTTGTATTAATCATCACACTTTAAAGGTTACGTAAATCAGTGTTAGACCTTTTGGCAAAACGTGGGAGATTCGGCCATTTATTAGCCCGTAACCCACATATAAGCTTTGACGAAACAATGCAACAACTCCGCAAGAGTGTTATATTCATAAATGGATATCGAGACGATACTGGACCATGGCGAGCTGTATCAATACGAGGATCCCCACCGAGCACGCCAGGAGAACTGTCGTGTGGGTCAGGCGGCGTGAGGCGGAGGGTACATCCTGTGTCCGCCCCGTGGCACGAGTGTCCTTACGCAACGTCACGGCAGTCTGGTTGGACCGCTGCTCGGCAGGTGGCGCTAGGAGCACTTCATCATCCGTTTCTGTATTGGCCTGATGCCTATTGTCCGGGACTTCTTGGACGGGAGTGGTGGCGCCGGTACTGGGGCCAGGCGCCAGCGACACGCCTCGGGTGGCCGCGTCCTCCTGTGTGGGACCACAGTGCCCCGACCACCATCTCGCCCTGAGCTGTGCGATCACCCCGCCTGTCTGGAGGTGATGCATGGCTGCGTCAAGCTGGGCAGCGAGGGGCGACCCCCGGCGGACGGCCATGGCATACTGCCCGGGGTTAATGACCTCCGGGGTGACCCTCAGCGAGCAGGACGGCGCGCGACTCGCCAGGTAATCGGCGAACACCTTCTCCAACATGAAGACGTAGTCGCCATGGGACTGCAGCACGCGCTGGACACCGTCGTCACGGCTACGCACCACAGACGGCGGCATGGCGACCTTGACCTTGTGCCACAGCCGCTCTACGTCGGCGTCGTGCAGGGCCTCCCGCTGCAGGAAGTAGAAGGTCAGACTGCCAGAGATGACCCCGATGTGGACGCCCGTGACGTTGGCGAAGTGGAGCGGTGAGTTCGGGGCGGGTGGCGCCCCCAGGCGGTACATGGCGGCGGTGCCCGAGTCCATGAAGGCTGCCGTAAAGTCGACCACCTCCTGGCGGTGGCGCAGCCTGGTCAGCGCGGCGGCCGCCACATCGGCGTCCTGCCAAACAGGAACACTACACACTGTACACACACTGGGAGGAGAAGCTGTACACACACTGGAGGGAGAAACTGTACACACACTGGAGGGAGAAGCAGTCTGAGATACATCCATATTTCTAATCCTAATATCAAATTGTCAGCCTCGTGAATCATATAATGGCCTTAGTTGGGGTTACTTTTACCATGTGTGTTCTATTTCAATTTCTGGTATGTCTCCCTGTATAAAACAAAACACTTGTTTTCGGAACGACAGCTTCAGGTTTGTTTCCGCGATTTTTGTTCGATACGTTATGCAAATGGTGAAAATAAATGAACATAAACGATGACAGCAAACGTTTTGTAAAATGAACGTTAATACATGGGATACATGGGATACATGGGATACATGGGATACATGAGATACATGGAATACATGGAATACATGCGACACATGAGACACCTGGGATACATGAGACACATGGGATACATGGGATTCATGGGGTACATGGGATACATGGGATACATGGGATACTTGGGATACATGGGATACATGGGTCACAGGGGACACATGGGATACATGGGAAACATGGGTCACAGGGGATACATGGGATACATGGGATACATGGGATACATGGGATACATGGGTCACAGGGGACACATGGGACACATGGGATACATGGGATACATGGGATACATGGGATACATGGGATACATGGGATACATGGGTCACAGGGGACACATGGGACACATGGGATACATGGGATACATGGGATACATGGGATACATGGGATACATGGGATACATGGGATACATGGGTCACAGGGGACACATGGGACACATGGGATACATGGGATACATGAGATACATGGGATACATGGGATATATGGGTCACAGGGGACACATGGGATACATGGGTCACAGGGGACACAAGGGATACATGGGATACATGGGTCACATGGGATACATGGGATACATGGGATACATGGGTCACAGGGGACACATGGGACACATGGGTCACATGGGATACATGGGTCACAGGGGACACATGGGATACATGGGATACATGGGTCACAGGGGTCACAAGGGACACAGGGGACACATGGGACACATGGGATACATGGGATACATGGGATACATGGGTCACAGGGGACACATGGGACACATGGGATACAGGGGACACATGGGATACAGGGGACACATGGGATACATGGGATACATGGGATACATGGGATACATGGGATACATGGGTCACAGGGGACACATGGGATACAGGGGACACATGGGATACATGGGATACATGGGATACATGGGTCACATGGGATACATGGGATACATGGGATACATGGGTCACAGGGGACACATGGGATACATGGGATACATGGGTCACAGGGGTCACAAGGGACACAGGGGACACATGGGACACATGGGATACATGGGATACATGGGATACATGGGTCACAGGGGACACATGGGATACAGGGGACACATGGGATACAGGGGACACATGGGATACATGGGATACATGGGATACATGGGATTCATGGGATACATGGGATACAGGGGATACATGGGATCAGCAATGGTATAACTCACTCTCACTACCTTGTGGGGTAACCGACCTTGTTAATGGGCGTTATTCTACTCTGATAGTACGAACTAATTCCATGTCCA
Organism: Arenicola marina; assembly: GCA_964019135.1. Lineage (NCBI taxonomy): Eukaryota > Metazoa > Annelida > Polychaeta > Arenicolidae > Arenicola > Arenicola marina. Next base: position 36,472,300 of record OZ025256.1, on the reverse strand, counting down.
GTGTTTGTATGTAGATCACCTGTACACACGTTATGGTTTTGTCCTGCCATGGGATAAACACCTGCACGTGTGTGCTGTCGTCCTGAAGATCGCACGATCGCGTCATCTAGCGTGTCACGTGACTGGTCCACAGTATGTCGTCCACCATTTCCTACCGTGCACCAAGCTCATGCCCCGTAAACCAGTCTCGCCTGAATGGTTAGCCACAATGTCTATACATATTCCATGATACGCCATTATACCCTGGTAAGCTGGCATTGCATAGAGAATGGAGGGCTAGTTGTGGGCCCACCAAAACCATCCATATTCGCAATGCCGAAATGGCTCACGAACAGCGGCCAAGAGACACATTCGCTTTTATCAGGAGCGATAAAAATAAAATTTAATTGAGAATAGATAAATGATCCTTCATAGTGAATCGTAAATTATATGCTGCGTGGCTTGTTCTTGTTAGCATATATGTTATGGGAAACCATTTTCAGAACGGTCCTCAACGTTAAACGAAATCTGTATTGATTTTGTGGAGCTCGATGTTTAGCAGTGTTGTCTTTGAAACATTTGATTTGTCAGTCATACAAAGAACATGTTCCTAGCTTCCCTTATTGATATCTGTATTGGACTTCAAAAGTGACCACCATGGGGCAGACCACATTTGACAATTTTGTCTATAAAACCATTGATCAAGTCGAAGGCGATTACCGGGTACGCTTGTTACTTAGTACCGTGCCGTGCGCCAGTACACCAGTACCCCTGTACGCCGGTACGCTGGCACGCTGGTATGCTAGTACGCTGGTATGCTGGTATGCTGGTATGCTGGTATGCAGGTACGATGGTACGATGGTACGCTGTTACGATGGTACGCTGCTACGCTGGTACGCTGGTACACCAGTACGCGTGTACACCAGTGCGCGTGTACACCAGTACGCGTGTACACCAGTACGCGTGTACGCCGGTACACCAGTACGCTGGTACGCTGGTGCAGCAGTACGCAGGTACGCTGGTACGCTGGTACGCTGGTACGCCAGTACGCAGGTACGCCAGTACGCAGGTACGCCAGTACGCAGGTACGCTGGTGCACCAGTACGCAGGTACGCTGGTACACCAGTAAGCAGGTGCGCTGGTACACCAGTACGCCTGTACGCTGGTGCACCAGTACGCTGGTACGCTGGTACGCCAGCACGCAGGTACGCCAGTACGCAGGTTCGCCAGTACGCAGGTACGCCAGTACGCAGGTACGCTGGTACACCAGTAAGCAGGTGCGCTGGTACACCAGTACGCCTGTACGCTGGTGCACCAGTACGCTGGTACGCTGGTACGCCAGTACGCAGGTACGCTGGTACACCAGTACGCAGGTACGCTGGTACGCCAGTAAGCAGGCGCGCTAGTACACCAGTACGCAGGTACGCTGCTACACCAGTACGCAGGTACGCTGGTACACCAGTAAGCAGGTGCGCTGGTACACCAGTAAGCAGGTGCGCTGGTACACCAGTAAGCAGATGCGCTGGTACGTCAGTACGCCTGTACGCTGGTGCACCAGTAAGCAGGTGCGCTGGTACACCAGTAAGCAGATGCGCTGGTACGTCAGTAAGCAGATGCGCTGGTACACCAGTGCGCCGGTACACTTGTACGCTGATACGCTGATACGCCGGTACGCCTGCGCGCTGATATACCGGTTAGATGGAACGCCATACCCCGACGATGACCTCTCCAATCATGCCGTTCCAGGTGCCGTCTGGCTGCGGGATGCCGTACGCCCCGTTACGCACCAGGCGCAGCCGGTACGCTCGCCCCAGGGACCGGGCCAGTAGGCGCACCAGGTCCGGTATGAACCCCTCGTACTGCTCGCCGCCGCCGCCGCCGCCGCCGCCGCCGCTCGCGTTCGCTGGGATACGGTACAAAAATGGCGGCTCCTACAAAAGGACGAATCTTGGATGAGATTGCGATTGGGGGTAAGCAGTATATATGTTGTGGCGTATTACATAGCGGTCACGGCTCGTATGAAATACTCAAATAGTATAGAATTAAAGCAATTGAGCAATTAGACAGGACAGTTGGTTTCCAAGCATTACAATAATATACGAATTGTACCACACTAAAGGGTTACATCCTAGTTTCAATATGATGAAAGGGTTAATGACGCTGCAAACAGGTTGAGAACATTATGAGGGGGGGGGGGGCATTATTGCCCACATTCGTATATTATGCCTACACCACATGACTGATATAGTCCGTATCAAAATCATGGAAGGCTGTCAATAACTCAAAAAAAAGCCGCAACGATGTCTCATTATATACGTTTCTCATTTGGTCATAGGGTTATTTTTAGCGACTGTTTCAATGCTTCCAATGTATGCCCCCTGGGAAAGATGCCGCCTCTTCCCGGAGCTGTAGAGCCACAAGGCACGGACTGGAAGACGGGACACGATGGCAGGCTGGAGGAGCTGAATCGATTAGGGCCTCAGACACTCATGTCACCAGTGTTTTACCTCAATGGACGTGAAGATCAGCGGCCTCTGTGTCTGTGGATCCGGGTCGCCACCGCGAGAGGCGTGTAAACCTGCAGAGAAAGGCCAGAGGTTCATTCAGCCGCCGGCATAGACGGCAAGGTCCCTACTGCAAGGAAGAAGGGCAGGGAATACATTCTCCGATCTCCGCGATTGGCATCCAGGAATTCTTGGCTGTTGGCAATTTGTCGAGATCATTATCCGTACAATACCAGGATCACCGTGAAGACCCTTGCTCTGTTTACCGCGATCCGTTATAGCCGCCTGCGAATATCCCCCCCCCCCCCCAAATTAATTTGAACAAGGTTAAGCATTAAACGAGCCTTTGGAACCCTTAACTCCACCGGATATGACGTTTTGTACTGGACGAGAGTTCTGTAAACACACATCTAGAACTACGGTTTTAGAACTACAGAAAATTGCTCTGAAAATGTGTTCATAGAGCGGCTTGCGACCGAATTTAGTTGGTAAAACGCCCCGACTGAATAGATTTCGTTGATAAAGTGCCCCGACTGAACATATTATGGCGGTAAAACGCCCCTACGGAGCGGATTTGGGGTTTGATAAAGGGGGGGTTTTACGGCGGACCCCCACGCCCGGTACCCCCCCCCCCCAGCCCCCCGGGGGTTCACCTATTGCCAGACCATTTCCCGCGGTGTCAACTGGACGAAATGTCCCATCCACCCTCGTGTAGTCACTTTGCATTCAGTACGTGGCGTCCTATTAGAATATTCATGAGTTGTCGAGTGATGTCACATCATTGCTCAATATATGATGAATGGCTGGAAATATGCGTCTGTCTACGGCAAATAAGGGTCTGAACATAACGGGTCCTGCTGGGTTGTTGGCGACCGAGGGTTCTGTCTGCAGGGGATTACTTTGTTTGGGGATAGGATGACGGGATATAAGGCACTGAATCCGAGACATATGCATAGTTTATCAATGTTTATCACCATTATGTTCGTACCGAGAAATTGTCTTCGTTGGTCAACTTGGATATCTTATTTGGAAATTAGCATAGGACGCTCATAGCTTCGACGCCGGCAAAAGGCCAACTGCACGGACCATTGCTGGAGATTCCATCTGGGGTTCTTCATGAGTTAAGTGCTGCCACCTAATGGAGTCTCTTAGAGACAGGCCAAGGCTCATGTTTAAGGATGTTTGCAAGCGTGAGATGAAGGCTTTCCTGCCTCGATTTGAATTCTTGGGAGGATCTGGCATCCCAATGGGACGGACACCTCTCATGTGAGAGGGAATGGCCCACCACGACGGGCTCTGGTTTGACAAACTGGATTTAAAACGCCAATCTCGGCGCCCAGCGAGTACAAACCAAGACCTAACGACAGGTCACCGATGCGATTACTGGGGTAAGCTATGTCGGTCACAGATAGGCTTTTTTAGTCATAAACGCAAATGCCGCGAAGCAAATCTTATTACTTAAACTAAGACAAAGCTGCAAGGCCATCGTCTTTCGCAGACGGACGGATGCCAACCAACAGCTTTGAAGCTAGAGGCCACTTTATTTGGCTGCCTTGTCTGACATGTTTTTAGTCTATATATCATTAACACGAATGACTCCATCTCCAATTCGACGTTAGATTGGACGTTCTCATGTCATGTACCGCAGGGTTACATTCCGTTTATGTCTAAGAAGGAAGGTCTTCTGTCGTGGCCAGTGGCTTGGCATGGAGCTCATCGATCGAAAGGCGAGAGGCAGCGCCTCAGTACCTGGCGGCTGATTACAACCTCAATACATCCTCAGCTATTGCATGTTAAGCCTACCGTGTTCAGCGACCCCCCCGCCCCCCGGCCTGGAAGCCGATTGCGGCGTGGTGGTGCCTTCATTTTGTGTCGGTAGATGGCGGTGGTGAACGCCTTGCCATATAACGAGGTGGAGTTACTGCCCCGCGGGGTGCTAGGACGTCTGGAATCACTGGGCGGACGTCCCGGCGTCTCGCCCGGCGCCAGATACCGCCGCCGATTGGGTCGATTGTAACCACGAATGGCAGCCAGGTCGGGGAGAACTGGACAGTAAACAGAGCAGGACACCCAACGATAAAACTGTCTAGGCGTTACGGGGTCGGCGTGTGGGTGATATACATGTAATGAGTCATTCTAAGATGATGGTCCATCAACTGGTAAACAGTATAGGATATGATTACGAAACAGTTTACGAAAGTTATAAAAAAATTATGCAACCTTCACCCTGCGATCTAATTAAGGCACAATTGTATACCTTTACGGTTGTGCTTGACATATTTATTCTAGATTATTTTTCTTAATAACATCGATAACAATGAATGCGAAAGTCAGTCTAAGCAATCCTAAAACACTATTCGTGACCCCAGCACTATTGAGGCCAACCGTCATGTTGGCAGTTACGCGGAGCAGAGGTGATATGAGGAACGAGCGCCCTCTGCTGGCAAAGTGTTCGAGAGCCAGTGCGATAAACACTATCTGTGGGTCAATGACTGTCAGTGGTTGTCTGGTGTCCAGGGAAGCTAGGCTTAATTTGGTGGAGGCCTCAGCCGGATTCTATGATCACACAGTCCCATAAATACAATTCCACGTCAGAGTGGATTCATTGACGGTCTCTAACTATGACAGCGTGATGGCTGGCCGTGATGGTCGGAGGTCTGGTTTGGTCGGTAGCGCAGTGAGCTTCAGATCCAGAGACCCGGGTGTGTGTAGCTCAGTCGGTAGCGCAGTGAGCTTCAGATCCAGAGACCCGGGTGTGTGTAGCTCAGTCGGTAGCGCAGTGAGCTTCAGATCCAGAGACCCGGGTGTGTGTAACTCAGTCGGTAGCGCAGTGAGCTTCAGATCCAGAGACCCGGGTGTGTGTAGCTCAGTCGGTAGCGCAGTGAGCTTCAGATCAAGAGACCCGGGTGTGTGTAACTGAGTCGGTAGCGCAGTGAGCCTCAGATCCAGAGACCCGGGTGTGTGTAGCTCAGTCGGTAGCGCAGTGAGCTTCAGATCCACAGACCCGGGTGTGTGTAACTCAGTCGGTAGTGCAGTGAGCTTCAGATCCAGAGACCCGGGTGTGTGTAGCTCAGTCGGTAGCGCCATGAGCTTCAGATCGACAGACCCGGGTGTGTGTAGCTCAGTCGGTAGCGCAGTGAGCTTCAGATCCACAGACCCGGGTGTGTGTAGCTCAGTCGGTAGCGCACTTGGCTTCAGATCGACCGACCCGGGTGTGTGTAGTTCAGTCGGTAGCGCACTTGGCTTCAGATCCACAGACCCGGGTGTGTGTAGCTCAGTCGGTAGCGCAGTGAGCTTCAGATCCAGAGACCCGGGTGTGTGTAGCTCAGTCCGTAGCGCAGTGAACGTCAGATCCAGAGACCCGGGTGTGTGTAGCTCAGTCGGTAGCGCACTTGGCTTCAGATCCACAGATACACACATTTGTACAGGGCGGCCTAAACTGTCAATGCATCTTACATCAACCATTTAGAACTCCCTCTTGTGAAATTGATTGCCCAATGCACAAAATGCCCTGGGCGCTGGAAACCGTTACAATTGGAGGGGGGGGGGGATGATCTGTTCAAATACTAATATATGTATATGATTTGTTCAAATACTAATTGTACATCTGTAATGCAAATCGCTGAGAACATATATATTACTGGTATCCATGAAGAGGTGAGGGTACCGCGACCGAACAGACCCATTGAGACTATGGTGCATCGACACAAGTCTGATGGGACGTGAGCAGCGTTACACAGTCTGACCTTGACCAGTGATGACGACCAGGCTGGCCAGGATGAGCTGGTCACGGAGGGTCATGATGCTGGGCGGCTTGACCACCACACCCACAGGCCACAGCGGCGGCAGCTGGAGTAGGACAACAGACAGTCATACAATACACGGTCGCGACATCATACCGTAAGTGGCTTGTCAATTCTGGTGGACATCTTGATAATTTCTCAGAAAAAGGTTTCATTCATGTTAATCTAGTCATGAAATTACCTGACATCGACATCGTAGAAGCTTTAAAGAGGGTTTAAGGCAATCAATGCAGCAGAGCATTGTTCTTACTTAGCAATGATAACCGGTAGGACATCAGTTTACATGGATCATTGTCGCCAGGGGTTGCGCGAATTTACACGCACACAACCCAAACCTGTCTACGATGACACAACTCTGAATTGCAGACGGATTGTCAATTCTGGTGGATAATGTGATACAAATCAAAGTTCATTTGTTCACAACTGTGAAGAAAAAGAGCAAAACGACGTTAATCTTAGGCAGACGTCCAAACATCGAGACGTTAAAGGGAACCGCCAGCCTGGCCTCTAACGCTGCTTTACCGATTCATATAATACTCAATTGTCCATCCTCCAAATTACAGAATTTTTCGTCCTATCTATAGCTCACAATAAAATTTAGAAGTGACCGCCGCGCACGATTTCGCCGCCTACCCAGGCGGCAGCCCTTTTTGGAGGTGTGTCCACGATTGACCTATCAGGAGTCGATACTCTAATTTATTCAAACCGGAAATTGCGCCTGTTGTGTGAGCAATACAAGAGCGCGTGATCATCGCTAATATAAAGAGCTGCGATCCTAAATCCAATCATGGCATTGTTGCGCAGTCAACCGTCTCAAGACGTATATCACTTTGTTTGGATGGTACTTTTCCATGAAATACTAAGATCATGTTCTACTGCGCGGCTTGGAACTGCCGCTGTTCATCTGTAAATCGCGGTCCTGATCTCTCTGTCCGCGAGTGATAACATAAGGCGGTGCCACATGAATAGTCACAATACGCGTCACTGCTCCCGGCAAAATGGCGCTCTGCTGCACATTGCTGGGGGCGGGTTGCCTTAATTTGTTTCTCCTTATGCCCTGCTCACATAGACTAAGACTGGTCGGCCGACGTCAGAGCTCGCCCACGCCACCGAGTTCTTCAACTTTCCCACCGAGCGGCCGCAAATCGGCCGAGCTCGGCCGAGCTCGGCCGAGAGGTGGGCCGACGTCTCCGCCGACCTAAGGAAATTGGCCGAGCTCGGCCTGGTTTGAATGTCTGCATTAAAACTGGAAAGGCCTCGGCCGAGCACCTGAAATGAGCCACCGAGCAGCAATGCTCGGCCGAGGTCGGCCGAGGTCACGGCCGATTTGGGGCCGATTTGGGGCCAATTTCCCCCTTTTTAGCTCGGCCGAGGCGTCGGTGGGGTTATGTGAGCAGGGCATTACCAGTCCGCCGAAACGAAGCAATAACACTCGCCAATTTAATTTTAAGATGTGAACTTTCGGTGCAGATCGCGATTAACTTAGGTTGGACACTCGCTTTAACAGGCAATTAGTGCGATGCCACAACATTGGGCTAGTCTAGACAAAACTCCACAGTATACAGATCTACACACAAAACGTCATTACAGAGAAATGTATTCTTTAGGATTTGAATCTGCTAGTTCCATCAATATAATCATGGACAGCTCTAAATATAGCTTTGTTTTCTTCAATTGGTAAATCATTATTTCCATATAAAATAGTTCCGATAGACATAGACGTATATTTCAGAATAATTGGTGCCAGTCGATCACGCATAACTGTAAACCTCGGACATTGAAAGAAGTAGTGTATTGTGTCCTCCCTCGTCGCTCCACAGAGACACTGCTGCTCGTCAATAATATGCATATCAAATAGATGTGCCTTTAGGTCACTGCAACTCATTCTGAGACGCGCATGAACAACATTCGTTGAGCGCCGACCGTAGTTAAATAATTTATTTGTTGCCCGACTGGTTCGAATGTCAAGGTTGACTAAAGCCCTTTTGAAAGCTTTGTTGTCACTAAGTGATCTTACGGAGATTGGTAGTTCATTCCAGAGCCTAATTGCGCTTGGTAGAAAGGAGTTGTAGTACGACGTCAGACGTGTTTGAACAGTAGTTACATTAAATGGCTGAGCACTTCGTAACTCATAATGTGTTCTGTCATTTACAGTTTGCGGTAGGATATCACACAGGTACTCGGGTGCTTCCCCATAAAACATTTTGTGAAACAAGATAAGTTTAAACCTTCTACGTCGAGCACTCAGTGTTTCCCAGCCCAATTCGTTATAAATCAAAGAGTGGCTTGTGTGCTTAATGGCTCCAGACACAAGACGGCCAGCTCGGAGCTGAACAGCTTCTAATTTATCAGCGTCCGCTTGGGTGCAGCCATCCCACACAACGCATGCATATTCCATAGTTGGGCGTACAAATGTTTTATACATCAAGTCTAATACACCCCTTTTGAGTGTAAAACGCAGCCTTGCCAACAAATCAACCCTTCTATTAGCTTTCAGAAAAATTTCATTAATATGAGCCGTCCAGGTTACTCCTCAGCTTAACGTAACACCGAGGTGTTTGTGCTCAGTGACGCTGTTTAAAGTTTCATTACCCATGTACAACGCTGGAACATCACGTCTATGTTTGTTAGATATCACCATATATTTCGTCTTGGGGGCACTAAACGTAATGAACCAATCTGATGCCCACGTTTCCATACGCTCCAGGTCTTGAGTTACCATATCAGCTCCAATGGTCTCGTCACCATCATCAACGATTACATATACAGTCGTGTCATCAGCAAAGAGTCGTATATTCGAATGTAAACCATCAACAATATCATTAATATAGATTAAAAATAACATGGGACCTAGGACTGATCCTTGTGGAACCCCAGCTTGTATATTGCCCAAAGAAAACGCCGCGCCATCAATTACAACTCGCTGATATCTGTCTTCCAAATAATTTTTAAACCATTCTAGTAAATTGCCAGAAATCCCAATACGTTTAAGTTTTTTTAAAAGGCCAGAGTGCCAAACACGGTCAAATGCCTTAGAGATATCACAAAAGACAACGCGTACATCTTTTTGCTTATCCAATGCCTCACTAAATATGTGACATAAATGAACTAATTGATTGGTTGTGCTGTCACCTGGTATGAAGCCAGACTGAAATCGACATAGAATATCGTTGTCGCGCAGGTAGTTGAAGGCATGCTAAAAAATAAACCTTTCGAGTAATTTCCCGGTACAGCTTAGAAGCGACACAGGTCTGTAGTTTTCAACGACATTGCGGCTACCTTTTTTGTATATAGGGATAACATTCGCCTGCTTCCACAAAAGAGGCATCTTACACGTTTCAAGGCATACGTTAAACAATTTAGATAAGGGTTCACATATAAAATAGCCGGCTTCCCGCAGCATTCGCGGGCTGACACCATCATGACCACTGGCCTTTTTTACATTGATACATTTCAATAAATCAGAGACTTCTTCCTTTGTCACCACAATACGACTCAATCCCGGATATCCGCATCCGGATATAAACATATTCGCTTTGGCTTCAGCGTTAGTCTCTGCGTGCCCATCATTCTGCAACACTGGATACCCATGATTTTCGTTTGAGCCAAGCATTTTCTTAGATATACTCCACCATTTCTTTGGTGACACACTACTCGACTCATTTAGTACCCGCTCTAATTCACCTAGATAGTCTGCTTTTGCCTCCCTAATGTTAGAAATATACTCATTACGTAACCTTCTATATAAAGCCCAGTCACTGTCCTTTCCAAATTTCGTGGCCTTGTTGTGGGCCCTGTCTAACATTCTTTTTTTTAAACGAAGACCGTTATTATAGAACGGTTTGTCATTTGGGCGTATGGTCACCATCTTGTTTGGAATATGATTGGAACAAATAGTTATAAACTGCGAAGTCCACTTTTCGCACATCATGTCTGGGTCTGATCCAGTGAAACACTCGCTCCAGTCAGTTTGTGACAACTCTTCGCGAAATAAGTTGAAATCGGTTTTATCGTAGGACCATATCTTACGCTCATAACACTTGGCTCTTGTCGTTTTAAAACACAATTTACAAGCTATCGCAGAGTGGTCACTTGTGGTAACAGGTGTCATTATCGAAATGTTTTGAACAAGGTGTGATGGGCAGCTGATAAATTGGTCGAGAATGGATCGAGTTGTCGGAGTGACACGTGTAGGCTTGTCAACGTGAATAGACATATGATTGTTGTTGCCCGTGGTGCATTCCAACCAAATACTTTCAATGTCGCCTGTCTCAAGGTCGGTTCTCCGTGTAGCTATCACGTTATCAGATACCCATATCATAACCCCGCCCCAAGTCCATTCCACCCTGTCTCTGCGAAAAATCTGCTGGTAACCTGTTAGTCTGAGGTCAATCTGGGACGTGGGTTTCAAATGCGTTTCCGTTATGCAAATGATATCATAAGCACCACAAAAGTTTGAGTTAATGTAGAGTATTTCGTCATCGTGTAATCCGTTAACGTTTGCATGGCACACAGTGACCGCCCTGAGGCGTCGGGCAGGAGTGCCTCGCTCACCACTAGGGCCGGGGTTCATTTCGATATCACCGGAGCATAACCTGATTTGGGCAGAAGATACATGTGCCATAAGCTTCTCACAAAACGAAGTACATTTCAACCAGAGCATTTCTTTTGGTTTCGCCCCCGTAAGCTCCTAGTCAAGATCATGCAACTATACCTGTGCCCTGACACTAGTACCCTTTCTTGGCTACATACACCTCTTCTTAATACAAATAGATGACTGAGTAATTCATATAAACAATGCAAATTTCCGACCTTCTTAGATTGGATCAACAAGAAACACGAACGAGCAACAAAAAACTTGAGTCCAACAGGGCCGAACATAATGAGCAGTAATGAACAACAATACGTTTATCATGTTTATTGTGTTTGTATTGCCCGCATGTTTTGAGTTATGGTTCCGATACACAGTTATTCATACAAAAGCAGTGTGTGATAATGTTTATCATATCTCCTGTCATATCTGGGTTGTTTAACTGTTGGTAATGTGTCACATCTATACAAAGCCTGGTTGAACTTGAAATATATGTATAATTTATACTATGGATGGTGACGATAGCTTAAGAAATTTTGGAACTATGCAAAATCAATCTTTGATCGAAGTCCTAAGACTAGGGGAAAGAATTTTCACTGACGATACTTCTGTGGAACCTGAGCCAATACAGCATTCTCCTTATTTTAATGATGAAGAAATGTCGCACGTCTTAAAAAGTAAACAGAACCATTTCTGTATACTAAGTCTAAACATATGTTCCATTTCATCAAAATTTGATGAACTCAGATTGTTTATAGAGTGGATCAAAAGTAATGATTTAGAATTCTCTGCTATATGTATACAAGAAACTTGGCTATCGGATGATTCGGATACTGCATATTATCAGTTAGACAACTATAAGTTAATTTCTAAGGGTAAATATTGTAGTACTCGTGGTGGATTATTAATTTATTTGCATGATAAATATCAGTACAAAGAACTTGTACCACTGGTTATATCAGATATCTGGGAAGGTCAATTCATTGAAATAGGCGGGTGTTCCTCAGAAAAAAAAACTTATAATAGAGAATATATACAGGCCCCCTTGTGATACCAAAGCAAATTATGAAGTATTTACGGAGGAAATGGGACGTGTCCTCAATGTCTATGGAGGAAACCACAGTGAGGTCATTATTGCTGGTGACTTTAACATAGATTTATTAAGACTAAACGAGAAACCAGCGTTTAATGATTATTTTGACACAGTTATCTCTTCAAGCTTCTTCCATAAAATTACTCTTCCTACGAGACTATCGAAACATAGGGGTACCCTAATAGATAATTTTCTTTGCAAATTAACGCCGAATACTTTAAATACAACGGCGGGTATTTTAACAAAGGCGACGTCAGATCACTTTCCATATTTTATCTGCTTAAACATTGATATTCGTAATGCCAATAAAAGCCCCTCTCACATAATGGTACGTAAATTTGACCCTGAAGCGATTATAAATTTCAAAAAGTATATCGCACACTCCAACGTATTTAATAAACTCCACGTAGACATGACTACAGATCCGAACCACAATTACGAGATATTAGATGATACAATACAAAAAGCCAAAGTAATATCAATGCCTGTCAAACGAGTTAAATTTAATAAACGCAAGCACAAAAAGTCTGACTGGATTACTAACGGCCTAATGAAATCGATATCTTTCAGAGACAACCTTTATAGACAACTCAAAAAGACACCAGTGAACAATGATGAATATGAAATGCTTAAAACTAACTTAAAGACGTATAACAGAATCCTAAAACAAAATATACAATCAGCAAAGCAGATACACTACAGCAATCGTTTTAATCACTACAAAAAGGACATGAAAAATACTTGGATTGAAATAAAAAAATCTTAAATAACACAAGACATAAAGACAGGTTTCCACAGATATTTAATATTGATGGCATCCCTGTAACGGACAAACTTGTCATAGCTAATAGTTTTAATAGATTTTTCGTGAATGCCGCAACAAATATCTGTGATAAAATACAAAAACCGAATAATATAACGTTTAGTGACTATCTGAAACAGGCCCCATGTAAAACGGAACTTAATTTCCGGCCAATAGATAAGCATGAGACGTTACGAATTATTAATGGGCTAAAACCCAAATCTAGCTCTGGGCATGATGAACTATCAGTTAAATTACTTAAAATCATAAAAGATAAAATAAGCGAAACTGTCACGTTCATCTTTAACCAGTCTATAGCCACAGGAATATTTCCAGACAAGCTTAAACTAGCGAAAGTTATTCCAATCTTAAAGAAAGGTGATGAGGCAAATATAGATAATTATCGACCAATATCAATCCTACCAGCTATCTCTAAGGTATTTGAAAAAGCAATATTCAACCAACTATATGAACATTTTCACATTGAAAAACTGTTTAACCCCGGCCAATATGGATTTAGAAAAAAACACTCTACAGAGCTAGCTACATTGGAACTCATAGACAGAACCATTCAAAAACTAGACCAAGGGGATATTCCTATAAGTATCTACCTTGACTTGTCTAAAGCCTTTGACACTCTTAATCATAATATACTTACGGCAAAATTAAAACACTATGGAGTGACTGGCAACTCGTTAACTCTTTTACAAAACTATATTTCCAATCGCAAGCAATATGTAAGCATTGATAATGTTGAATCTGCTCGACTTAACCTTTCCCGCGGAGTTCCCCAAGGATCAATTTTAGGACCTCTCCTTTTCATAATATATGTTAACGATATCGAAAATGCAAGTGAAATTTTTCAAGCTATAATATATGCAGATGACACCACACTCCTTAGCACTCTGGAGACAGATACATCAAATATCGTAGAAATAAATGCGGAACTATCGAAAATAAACGACTGGTTAAAAGTAAATGAACTGTGTCTCAATACACGTAACACAAAGTTCATGCTATTCCATATGCCACAAAAGAAAATACGTTCTCCTGATATCTATATAGATGGAAAGAAAATAGAACAAGTGAACAGCTTCAATTTACTAGGTCTCACAATTGATAAACATTTGAATTGGCACTGCCATACGTGTAAAGTAGCGACAAAAATTAATAACGTTACGGGTATACTCTACAAGTTGAAAAATGTACTTCCTCCACATATCTTAGTCACTATTTATAATTCTCTAATTCTGCCGCACCTATACTATTGCATACTTGCATGGGGTCACCAGATAGATAGACCAAGCAAACTTCAAAGGAAGGCAATTAGGATTATTACTAATAACAGATATATTTCTCACACAGAACCACTATTCAAGGAGTTAAAACAGCTAAAATTAAAGGACCTACATAAATTACAGGAACTTAAGTTTTATTATAAACTTGTTAACAACGATCTGCCATTATATTTCTATCAAGCCTGGACTTTCCCAAGAGTATACGACATACATAATTATAATACTAGACAAAAGCATACTTTTCACATCCCCAGAACAAACCATAAGTTTGCCGATCATTGCATTAGACACAACTTACTAACCGTAATGAATGACACTCCACGGATCATCTTAGACAAAGCAACATCACATTGTTTAAAGGGGTTTACGCAATACATAAAAAATACGATCATCGATTCATACTCCTATGAATGTAACATCCTTCACTGCTACATATGTAATCAACTAAAGTTATAACTGGCATACAGCGGCCCATAGCATACCTACTTATCTACAATACAATTCCATGTTTTAGCCATTAACTCCCTGTATTGAGACACATTTGTTCTATTTGTTTGTTTGTGTGTTTTATTTTTGGGTTATCTATTTATTTTATCTTTTTTAGGTGGCTCCCATGCTAGCGACTAACCGTCTTAATGGGAGTCTCCTCAACTAATGCCAATGAATTTTTGTCTTGTCAGTTGGTACTATTCATTGTATTTCTTGTATGTTTCTTTTTGGCATGTTGAAATAAACACCATTACTTTACTTACGAGTTGGTACCTATATACATGCTATCGGCAGTGGCAGCGGCGTGTGGTCAGATGCAGGAATTATAAGCGGAAGGAAACAACAGAAGCGCCTTCTCGGCCGCCGGTCGCCGCGCTTGAATGAGCAGACATGAGACCGCTAAATACAAGACAAACTCCATCCGCGAATAACTCTCAAATGTCAGGAACTACCCTTAATTCGCCCGGTATATGGTTAGGAATACGGCGGTGTTATCCGTCTCCTGACGACGCATGAGATAGCGGAGGTGTCTCCCGGCGCCCTGGGCCCCGTCGTCCTCGCATCCCTCGGTTGTCTCGTGGGCTCCGCGGGAGTCCTTAAATCGGAATGCAGCGGTCACGTGGGCGGCCTCCTGTCTGGCGGGATCCAACATCAGCGTCCTGTATGCCTCCCGGACGCCGGATAGAGAACTCACGGGAACCCGTGTGGCTGTTACGAAGACTCCAACAGAGATCACGGTATGACCTTGTGTGTGACCTTTCTTGTCCTTGAGTAGCTGTTCCTTTTCCAACACCGGAGTCCGAAGAGTCTCCCTGGGTGACGGCTTAGGTAGGGGGTCCCTTTGCAGCTCGCCATTAATCCATAGTTTATCCTTGGACATCCGTACATTGATTGGCGCGTGTCCTGACAGTTTCTTTAGTTCAGCTATATTTTCGCTATGGCGGCGCCGTTTCTCCAGGGTGTCAGTAGGGTATTGGGGGGTAATTTTACCACACTCGTAACCCTTCTTTGGCAGTGACCTGCCAAACTGTTGCACCACATCGGCTCCCTTTTGGGTGGCAAAGCGAACAATTATAGGCCTAGGTCTTTTCTTGACCCCAGCGGGGGCCTGGCGCCCGAGGCGATGAGCACGGTCAATCAGCGGTACCGAATCTCTAAAGCCAGATGTGGTCAGGAAATTAGACACAATACCTTCGCAGTCTTCGGTGCCTGCCGCCTCGCTGGCTTCAGGGATATTGTGCAGCAATACGTTACGTTTCATGGATCTTAATGTTAAGTCCTCTACACGCTCGGTGAGTATGTTAATCCGTTCGTTCTTGTTGATAATAATTCCTTTCAATAGATCCAGTTCTGATTGTTGGCGTAAACTTGTATAAACTTGTACTTGATGTTAGGAGATGATTGTATACATTGCTTATTTCTGACGTATTATTTTCAGCAAAAGGAATTTGTATAGGCATTGCCTGTTTTCCAATTGCGTAATAAAAATATGTTTAAACTAATTAGTGGGATGTTTCAGTTCTTGGGTAAGTGTGGCAGTCCTCGCAATATGAACGTACCCTGAGGTACCTAATGAATATTAATCATTACTTAAAAAGCTTCAGCAAATGAAGGAACTAAATAAAATCAATCAATCAATCTAACCACTCCCTACCCCTCCGTGTATCCGCCCACTCCCTACCCCTCCTTGTATCCGCCCACTCCCTCCCCCTCCTTGTATCCGCCCACTCCCTACCCCTCCTTGTATCCGCCCATGGTCTACTTCCAGTAACAACGTCGATAATAGATACTTATATTTTTGTCCAGTGGCAGAATATGTCACATTAAGTAGCTTTAGAAGGTTTTCGTGCACTGATAATTTCTCGTTCCGATGTAAGTATGTTCTGCACTTTGTGACATTGGGCAAGATGTACTTACTATGCTACTATGGGATGATGTTAACCAACAATCATGACGTATTATGTAAGATAGAGATTTCATCCGTTCATGTCACATACTGGGTTATTCTGTTCAGTTGCCATGGCTTTCATGGCTTCCATTGTTTACATAGGCCTCACCACGGTATTGTTGCCATTGCGCATACGCGCATAGATGCACACGCCTCAGAAAATGTGACATGTATTCACTATCATGGCCTTACATTGTTAGTTTGTCTTCGGGTAACGAATAATTTATTATTGTAATTGTGGGCTAATTGCGATAAATTGCTATATTTGGGAAGCATATCAAGTAACCGATAAAATGTACAACACAGTAGCTGAGCGGGGATCCAAATTCTCAGAAATTAGCATTATTTATATGGCGCTCAGGTAAAGAACTGACTTTTTCTTTGGACTGAGTTGTAAGGCACATTTGTTTTATCGGTTACTTGATATGGTCCTCAAAGAAGTACAATAATAATATGAAGCAATATACATTTTTTGTGGAATTGATATCTTTGAATTCGTATCTATATTAGTACATATTAGTACATAGTAGTATATTGGCTATAATTTCTCAAAAAACATTTCATTGATGTTATTCTAGTCCACCAAATGCATATTTTGCACATTATGTACTTACCTGGCACAGAGATATAGAGACTTTGTGAAAGAATCTTAAATAAGTAAAATGCAACAGTGTATTTGTGACTCCTATGTGACCGGTGCTAACAGGTAGGGCATCAGCTGCCACGGACTGGAACCAAACCCAAGTCTCTATCCATAATGATACTAACTTGAATTGATGCACGCTGAACTAATCCACGCATACGCTTATTTGTAAGGTACTTACGCCTGAATAATGAAAGGCGCTGTCACATCGGCGGGAGGCTTGCTGCGGGCCGCTGACTGGGAATTAGGCGGAAGACCCTTCTCGCCCAGCCGACAACTGCGCTAGACGTCACAAATCACAGCTTACTGGTCGTGCCAATGGCCATTGTCCTGGCGTCCCTGTCCCTGGCCAGGCATCCCTTCAGAAGCCTCTGGCGCTGCGAGCTGTGGGTGCGTGACTCACACTGCCAGCCCCGCTGCGCCCTGCCAACCATCAGCGCTCCCAGCGGCCTCTATAGGGAAGAGACTGACCGCAGCGGGAGCCGCCAGGACCAAGACAAAGCCTTCCGCGGACCTCAGGGGGAGTGAGGGGTGTGCGGCAATGCTCCTCACCGCCCCGCGGTGCCTACCCCACTCCGCGGACCGCAGGGGGAGTGAGGGGCGTGCGGCAATGCTCCTCACCGCCCCGCTGTGCCAACCCCACTCCGCGGACCTCAGGGGGAGTGAGGGGGGTGGGGCAATGCTCCTCACCGCCCCGCTGTGCCAACCCCACTCCGCGGACCTCAGGGGGAGTGAGGGGGGTGGGGCAATGCTCCTCACCGCCCCGCGGTGCCTACCCCACTCCGCGGACCTCAGGGGGAGTGAGGGGCGTGCGGCAATGCTCCTCACCGCCCCGCTGTGCCAACCCCACTCCGCGGACCTCAGGGGGAGTGAGGGGGGTGGGGCAATGCTCCTCACCGCCCCGCGGTGCCTACCCCATTCCGCAAAGGAAAAGGCAGACTCAGAAACTGGAGCTTGTTAACGCTAGCTTCATTTCGGGGAAGGCAGGTTAGCATTTTGACGACCAGGGTCAAAGACCAAAATAGCAATTATATGCAAATTTCAAGTATTGCAAACTGACTTTCGGTGGGGTTTTGCCTTGATTTTACTGAATATGCAATATTTTTACCGATGTGAGCTGTGTTCGCTGTAGCCCAGGTTACGCATGGCGAGTCCATGGCAAATGGGTTCCAGCGATGTGCAGTCTGTTATACGCCGGGTCGGATGGAGTGTAACACCAGGTCAGATGGAGTGTAACACTGGGTCAGATGGAGTGTAACACATGGTCAGATGGAGTGTAACACAGGGTCAGATGGAGCGTAACACAGGGCCAGATGAAGTGTAACACAGGGTCAGATGGAGCGTAACACAGGGTCAGATGGAGTGTGACACCGGGTCAGATGGAGTGTAACACAGGGTCAGATGGAGTGTAACACCGGGTCAGATGGAGTGTAACACAGGGTCAGATGAAGTGTAACACAGGGTCAGATGGAGTGTAACACAGGGTCAGATGGAGTGTAACACCGGGTCAGATGGAGTGTAACACCGGGCCAGATGGAGTGTAACACCGGTCAGATGGAGTGTAACACAGGATCAGATGGGAGTATAACACCTGACCTGCGCTGTCAGATATCAACCCTTGGGGCGTATACCGCTGGACTAATACCCGCCATGTGACTAGGCACTGTCATTTAACTATTTTCGTCGTAACGACGGTTATCCTGGTGGAGGGCGCCGTTATTAATTGTGTGTTTCGGGTGTCCCTATACCCCCCTAAACGTACGGTGCCCACCCGCAAGTAAAAACAAAGGCTAGTTTTATTACTCTTTAGCGACTGACTCGAGGCGACCGACGCGAACAAAGGAGTGGCTTTTAGGCGTTAACAAGCTTCATGAGGTACGCCACAGGTCGCGGTGCGGGTCGCGGTGCGGGTCACGGTGCGGGTCGCGGTGCGGGTCACGGTGCGGGTCACGGTGCGGGTCACGGTGCGGGTCACGGTGCGGGTCACGGTGCGGGTCACGGTGCGGGTCACGGTGCGGGTCACGGTGCGGGTCGGGGTGCGGGTCACGGTGCGGGAAAGAGGGGGCGAGTGTGGTCCGATGTGGGTAAAAAATACCTCTGTCAGTAATGCCGGCCTTTGCTTGGGTCTTCTTTTCTGCCGAGCGACCGACCAGATTTTTCGCGACATGAGTTACATACCATTAAATAACAGTCATGGGTCAGATGGCTCTGAGCCAACTCCCGTGGTCAAAGCAAAAACCAACACTTTAAACAGGAAAGCCGTCCTGTTTTTTTCTCTGTGGTCAAAGCAAAAACCAAAGCGCTAAACTGAAAAACAACAGCTGACTACAAGACCTACCAGGCCATGTGGTGATCCCGGCCGATACCTGGCTAGACCAGCCGAGACCTGGCTAGACCGGCCGAGACCTGGCTAGACCGCAAGAGACCTGGCTACACCAGCCGAGACCTGGCTAGACCGGCCGAGACCTGGCTAGACCAGCCGAGACCTGGCTAGACCAGTCGAGACCTGGCTACACCAGCCGAGACCTGGCTAGACCGGCCGAGACCTGGCTAGACCGGCCGAGACCTGGCTAGACCAGCCGAGACCTGGCTAGACCAGCCGAGACCTGGCTAGACCGGCCGAGACCTAGCTAGACCAGCCGAGACCTGGCTAGACCGACCGAGACCTGGCTAGACCGACTGAGACCTGGCTAGACCGACCGAGACCTGGCTAGACCGACCGAGACCTGGCTAGACCGACCGAGAGCTGGCTGGACCGAACGAAACCTAGCTAAACCGATCAAGACCTGGCTAGACCGACCGAGACTTAGCTAGGCCGACCGAGACCTGGCTACGCCGACCGAGACCTGGCTAGACCGACCGAGACCTGGCTAGGCCGATCGAGAGCTGGCTAGACCGATCGAGACCTGGCTAGACCGACCAAGACCTAGCTAGACCGACCGAGAGTTGGCTGGACCGACCGAGACCTGGCTAGACCGACCAAGAGCTGGCTAGACCGACAGAGACCTGGCTAGGCCGACCGAGAGGTGGTTACACCGACCGAGACCTGGCTAGACCGACCGAGACCTAGCTAGACCGACCGAGACCTGGCTAGACCGATCCAGACCTGGCTAGACCGACCGAGACCTGGCTAGACCGACCGTGACCTGGCTAGACCGACCGAGACCTAGCTAGACCGACCGAGACCTGGCTAGACCGACCGAGACTTGGCTAGGCTGACCAAGACCAAGCTAGACCGAACGAGAGCTGGCTAGACCGACCGAGACCTGGCTAGACCGACCGAGACTTGGCTAGGCTGACCGAGACCTAGATAGACCGACCGAGAGCTGGCTAGACCGACCGAGACCTGGCTAGACCGACCGAGACTTAGCTAGGCCGACCGAGACCTGCCTAGGCCGACCGAGACCTGGCTAGACCGACCGAGAACCTGGCTAGACCGACCGAGACCTGGCTAGACCGACCGAGAGCTGGCTAGACCGACCAAGACCTGGCTAGACCGACCAAGACCTAGCTAGACCGACCGAGAGCTGGCTAGACCGACCGAGACCTGGCTAGACCGACCGAGACCTGGGTAGTCCCGACCGAGACCTGGCTAGACCAACCGAGACCTAGCTAGACCGACCGAGACCTGACTAGACCGACCGAGACCTGGCTAGACCGACCGAGATCTAGCTAGACCGAACGAGACCTGGCTAATCCGACCAAGAGCTGGCTAGACCGACCGAGACCTGGCTAGACCGACCGACACCTAGCTAGATCGACCGAGACCTGGCTAGACCAACCGAGACCTAGCTAGACTGACCGAGACTTAGCTAGGCCGACCGATACCTGGCTAGACCGACCGAGACCTGGCTAGACCGCAAGAGACCTAGCTAGGCCGATCGAGAGCTGGCTAGACCGACCGAGACCTGGCTAGACCGACCGAGGCCTAGCTAGACCGATTTTTCGCGACATGAGTTACATACCATTAAATAACAGTCATGGGTCAGATGGCTCTGAGCCAACTCCCGTGGTCAAAGCAAAAACCAACACTTTAAACAGGAAAGCCGTCCTGTTTTTTTCTCTGTGGTCAAAGCAAAAACCAAAGCGCTAAACTGAAAAACAACAGCTGACTACAACACCTACCAGGCCATGTGGTGATCCCGGCCGATACCTGGCTAGACCAGCCGAGACCTGGCTAGACCGGCCGAGACCTGGCTAGACCGCAAGAGACCTGGCTACACCAGCCGAGACCTGGCTAGACCGGCCGAGACCTGGCTAGACCAGCCGAGACCTGGCTAGACCAGTCGAGACCTGGCTACACCAGCCGAGACCTGGCTAGACCGGCCGAGACCTGGCTAGACCGGCCGAGACCTGGCTAGACCAGCCGAGACCTGGCTAGACCAGCCGAGACCTGGCTAGACCGGCCGAGACCTAGCTAGACCAGCCGAGACCTGGCTAGACCGACCGAGACCTGGCTAGACCGACTGAGACCTGGCTAGACCGACCGAGACCTGGCTAGACCGACCGAGACCTGGCTAGACCGACCGAGAGCTGGCTGGACCGAACGAAACCTAGCTAAACCGATCAAGACCTGGCTAGACCGACCGAGACTTAGCTAGGCCGACCGAGACCTGGCTAGGCCGACCGAGACCTGGCTAGACCGACCGAGACCTGGCTAGGCCGATCGAGAGCTGGCTAGACCGATCGAGACCTGGCTAGACCGACCAAGACCTAGCTAGACCGACCGAGAGTTGGCTGGACCGACCGAGACCTGGCTAGACCGACCGAGACCTGGCTAGACAGACCGAGACCTGGCTAGACCGCAAGAGACCTAGCTAGACCGACCGAGACCTGGCTAGACCGACCGAAACCTGGCTAGACCGACCGCAACCTGGCTAGACCGATCGAGACCTGGCTAGACCGACCGAGACCTGGCTAGACAGACCGAGACCTGGCTAGACCGCAAGAGACCTGGCTAGACCGACCGAGACCTGGCTAGACCGACCGAGACCTTGCTAGACAGACCGAGATTAAGCTAGGCCGACCGAGACCTGGCTAGACCGACCGAGACCTAGCTAGACCGACCGAGACCTAGCTAGATCGACTGAGACCTGGCTAGACCGACCGAGACCTGGCTAGACCGACCGAGACCTGGCTAGACCGACCGAGACCTAGCTAGACCGACCGAGAGCTGGATAGACCGACCGAGAGCTGGCTAGACCGACCGAGACCTAGCTAGATCGACTGAGACCTGGCTAAACCGACAGAGACCTAGCTAGACCGACCGAGACAAAGCTAGACCAACTGAGACCTGGCTAGACCAACCGAGACCTAGCTAGACCGACCGAGACCAAGCTAGACCAACTGAGACCTGGCTAGACCGACCGAGACCTAGCTAGACCGACCGAGACCTAGCTAGACCAACCGAGACCTAGCTAGACCAACCGAAATCTGGCTAGACCAACCGAAACCTGGCTAGACCGGGTCAGATGGGAGTATAACACCGGGTCAGATGAAGTGTAACACCGGGTCAGATGGAGTTGAACACCGGGTCAGATGGGAGTGTAACACTGGGTCAGATGAAGTGTAACACCGGGTCAGATGGAGTTGAACACCGGGTCAGATGGGAGTGTAACACCGGGTCAGAAGAGAGTATAACACCGGGTCAGATGGAGTGTAACACCGGGTCAGATGGAGTGTAACACCGGGTCAGATGGAGTGCAACACAGGATCAGATGCAGTGTAACACACGGGTCAGATGGAGTGTAACACCGGGTCAGATGGAGTGTAACACAGGATCAGATGGAGTGTAACACCGAGTCAGATTGAGTGTAACACCGAAACCTGGCTAGACCGACCGAGACCTGGCTAGACCAAACCGAGACCTGGCTAGACCGACCGAGACCTGGCTAGACCGACCGAGACCTGGCTAGACCAAACCGAGACCTGGCTAGACCAAACCGAGACCTGGCTAGACCGACCGAGACAAAGCTAGACCAACTGAGACCTGGCTAGACCAACCGAGACCTGGCTAGACCGACCGAGACTTAGCTAGACCAACCGTGACTTAGCTAGGCCGACCGAGACCTGGCTAGGCCGACCGAGACCTGGCTAGACCGACCGAGACCTAGCTAGACCGACCGAGACCTGGCTAGACCGACCGAGACCTGGCTAGACCGACCGAGACCTGGCTAGACCGACCGAGACCTAGCTAGACCGACCGAGACTTGGCTAGACCGACCGAGACCTAGCTAGACCGACCGAGACCTGGCTAGACTGACCCAGACCTAGCTAGACCGACCGAGACCTGGCTAGACCGACCGAGAGCTGGCTAGACCGACCGAGACTTGGCTAGACCGACCGAGACCTAGCTAGACCGACCGAGACCTGGCTAGACCGACCGAGACCTGGCTAGACCGACCGAGAACCTGGCTAGACCGACCGAGACCTGGCTAGACCGACCGAGAGCTTGCTAGACCGACCGAGACCTGGCTAGACCGACCGAGACCTGGCTAGACCGACCGAGACCTGGCTAGACCGACCGAGACTTGGCTAGGCTGACCGAGACCTAGATAGACCGACCGAGAGCTGGCTAGACCGACCGAGACCTGGCTAGACCGACCGAGACTTAGCTAGACCGACCGAGACCTGGCTAGACCGACCGAGACCTGGCTAGACCGACCGAGAACCTGGCTAGACCGACCGAGACCTGGCTAGACCGACCGAGACCTGGGTAGTCCCGACCGAGACCTGGCTAGACCAACCGAGACCTAGCTAGACCGACCGAGACCTGACTAGACCGACCGAGACCTGGCTAGACCGACCGAGACCTAGCTAGACCGAACGAGACCTGGCTAAACCGACCAAGAGCTGGCTAGACCGACCGAGACCTGGCTAGACCGACCGACACCTAGCTAGATCGACCGAGACCTGGCTAGACCAACCGAGACCTAGCTAGACTGACCGAGACTTAGCTAGACTGATCAAGACCTAGCTAGACCGACCGAGAGCTGGCTAGACCGACCGAGACCAAGCTAGACCAACCGAGACCTAGATAGACCGACCGAGAGCTGGCTGGACCAAACGAAACCTAGCTAGACCGATCAAGACCTGGCTAGACCGACCGAGACTTAGCTAGGCCGACCGAGACCTGGCTAGGCCGACCGAGAACCTGGCTAGGCCGATCGAGAGCTGGCTAGACCGACCGAGTCCTGGCTAGACCGACCAAGACCTAGCTAGACCGACCGAGAGCTGGCTAGACCGACCGAGACCTGGCTAGACCGACCAAGACCTAGCTAGACCGACCGAGACCTGGCTAGACCGACCCAGACCTAGCTAGACCGAACAAGACCTGGCTAGACCGACCAAGAGCTGGCTAGACCGACCGAGACCAGGCTAGACCGACCGACACCTAGCTAGATCGACCGAGACCTGGCTAGACCAACCGAGACCTAGCTAGACTGACCGAGACTTAGCTAGGCCGACCGAGACCTGGCTAGACCGACCGAGACCTAGCTAGACTGACCGAGACCTAGCGAGGCCGATCCAGAGCTGGCTAGACCGACCGAGACCTGGCTAGACCGACCGAGACCTGGCTAGACCGACCGAGACCTGGCTAGACCGACCGAGAGCTGGCTGGACCGACCGAAACCTAGCTATACCGATCAAGACCTGGCTAGACCGACCGAGACTTAGCTAGGGCGACCGAGACCTGGCTAGGCCGACCGAGACCTGGCTAGACCGACCGAGACCTGGCTAGGCCGATCGAGAGCTGGCTAGACCGACGGAGAGCTGGCTGGACCGACCGAGACCTGGCTAGACCAACCGAGACCTAGCTAGAATGACCGAGACTTAGCTAGGCCGACCGAGACCTGGCTAGACCGACCGAGACCTGGCTAGACCGACCGAGACCTGGCTAGACCGACCGAGAGCTGGCTGGACCGACCGAAACCTAGCTAGACCGATCAAGACCTGGCTAGACCGACCGTGACTTAGCTAGGGCGACCGAGACTTAGCTAGGCCGACCGAGACCTGGCTAGACCGACCGAGACCTAGCTAGACCGCAAGAGACCTAGCTAGGCCGATCCAGAGCTTGCTAGACCGACCGAGACCTGGCTAGACCGACCGAGACCTGGCTAGACCGACCGAGACCTGGCTAGACCGACCGAGACTTGGCTAGGCTGACCGAGACCTAGATAGACCGACCGAGAGCTGGCTAGACCGACCGAGACCTGGCTAGACCGACCGAGACTTAGCTAGGCCGACCGAGACCTGCCTAGGCCGACCGAGACCTGGCTAGACCGACCGAGAACCTGGCTAGACCGACCGAGACCTGGCTAGACCGACCGAGAGCTGGCTAGACCAACCAAGACCTAGCTAGACCGACCGAGAGCTGGCTAGACCGACCGAGACCTGGCTAGACCGACCGATACCTGGGTAGTCCCGACCGAGACCTGGCTAGACCAACCGAGACCTAGCTAGACCGACCGAGACCTGACTAGACCGACCGACCCCTGGCTAGACCGACCGAGACCTAGCTAGACCGAACGAGACCTGGCTAAACCGACCAAGAGCTGGCTAGACCGACCGAGACCTGGCTAGACCGACCGACACCTAGCTAGATCGACCGAGACCTGGCTAGACCAACCGAGACCTAGCTAGACTGACCGAGACTTAGCTAGGCCGACCGATACCTGGCTAGACCGACCGAGACCTGGCTAGACCGCAAGAGACCTAGCTAGGCCGATCGAGAGCTGGCTAGACCGACCGAGACCTGGCTAGACCGACCGAGGCCTAGCTAGACCGACCGAGAGCTGGATAGTCCGACCGAGACCTGGCTAGACCGACCGAGACCTAGCTAGACCGACCGAGACCTAGCTAGACCGACCGAGAGCTGGCTAGACCGACCGAGACCTGGCTAGATCGACCGAGACCTAGCTAGACCGACCGAGACCTGGCTTGACCGACCGAGAGCTGGCTAGACCGACCGAGACCTGGCTAGATCGACCGAGACCTAGATAGACCGACCGGGACCTGGCTAGACCGACCAAGAGCTGGCTAGACCGACCGAGACCTGGCTAGACCGCCCGAGACCTAGCTAGACCGATCGAGACCTGGTTAGACCGACCAAAACCTGGCTAGACCGACCGAGACCTGGCTAGACCAAACCGAGACCTGGCTAGACCGACCGAGACCTGGCTAGACCGACCGAGACCTGGCTAGACCGACCGAGAACTGGCTAGACCGACCGAGACCTAGCTAGACCGACCGAGAGTTGGCTAGACCGACCGAGACATGGCTAGACCGACCGAGACCTAGCTAGACCGACCGAGAGCTGGCTAGACCGGGTCAGATGGGAGTGTAACACCGGGTCAGATGAAGTGTAACACCGGGTCGGATAGAGTTGAACACCGGGTCAGATGGGAGTGTAACACCGGGTCAGATGGGAGTATAACACCGGGTCAGATGGAGTGTAACACCGGGTCAGATGGAGTGTAACACCGGGTCAGATGGAGTGCAACACAGGATCAGATGCAGTGTAACACACGGGTCAGATGGAGTGTAACACCGGGTCAGATGGAGTGTAACACAGGATCAGATGGAGTGTAACACCGAGTCAGATTGAGTGTAACACCGAAACCTGGCTAGACCGACCGAGACCTGGCTAGACCAAACCGAGACCTGGCTAGACCGACCGAGACCTGGCTAGACCGACCGAGACCTGGCTAGACCAAACCGAGACCTGGCTCGACCGACCGAGACCTGGCTAGAACGACCGAGACAAAGCTAGACCAACTGAGACCTGGCTAGACCAACCGAGACCTGGCTAAACCGACCGAGACTTAGCTAGACCGACCGTGACTTAGCTAGGCCGACCGAGACCTGGCTAGGCCGACCGAGACCTGGCTAGACCGACCGAGACCTAGCTAGACCGACCGAGACCTGGCTAGACCGACCGAGACCTGGCTAGACCGACCGAGACCTGGCTACACCGACCGAGACCTAGCTAGACCGACCGAGACTTGGCTAGACCGACCGAGACCTAGCTAGACCGACCGAGACCTGGCTAGACCGACCCAGACCTAGCTAGACCGACCGAGACCTGGCTAGACCGACCGAGAGCTGGCTAGACCGACCGAGACTTGGCTAGACGGACCGAGACCTAGCTAGACCGACCGAGACCTGGCTAGACCGACCGAGACTTGGCTAGACTGACCAAGACCTAGCTAGACCGACCGAGAGCTGGCTAGACCGACCGAGACCAAGCTAGACCAACCGAGACCTAGATAGACCGACCGAGAGCTGGCTGGACCGAACGAAACCTAGCTAGACCGATCAAGACCTGGCTAGACCGACCGTGACTTAGCTAGGGCGACCGAGACTTAGCTAGGCCGACCGAGACCTGGCTAGACCGACCGAGACCTAGCTAGACCGCAAGAGACCTAGCTAGGCCGATCCAGAGCTTGCTAGACCGACCGAGACCTGGCTAGACCGACCGAGACCTGGCTAGACCGACCGAGACCTGGCTAGACCGACCGAGACTTGGCTAGGCTGACCGAGACCTAGATAGACCGACCGAGAGCTGGCTAGACCGACCGAGACCTGGCTAGACCGACCGAGACTTAGCTAGGCCGACCGAGACCTGCCTAGGCCGACCGAGACCTGGCTAGACCGACCGAGAACCTGGCTAGACCGACCGAGACCTGGCTAGACCGACCGAGAGGTGGCTCGACCAACCAAGACCTAGCTAGACCGACCGAGAGCTGGCTAGACCGACCGAGACCTGGCTAGACCGACCGAGACCTGGGTAGTCCCGACCGAGACCTGGCTAGACCAACCGAGACCTAGCTAGACCGACCGAGACCTGACTAGACCGACCGAGACCTGGCTAGACCGACCGAGACCTAGCTAGACCGAACGAGACCTGGCTAAACCGACCAAGAGCTGGCTAGACCGACCGAGACCTGGCTAGACCGACCGACACCTAGCTAGATCGACCGAGACCTGGCTAGACCAACCGAGACCTAGCTAGACTGACCGAGACTTAGCTAGGCCGACCGATACCTGGCTAGAACGACCGAGACCTGGCTAGACCGCAAGAGACCTAGCTAGGCCGATCGAGAGCTGGCTAGACCGACCGAGACCTGGCTAGACCGACCGAGGCCTAGCTAGACCGACCGAGAGCTGGATAGTCCGACCGAGACCTGGCTAGACCGACCGAGACCTGGCTAGATCGACCGAGACCTAGCTAGACCGACCGAGACCTGGCTAGACCGACCGAGAGCTGGCTAGACCGACCGAGACCTGGCTAGATCGACCGAGACCTAGATAGACCGACCGGGACCTGGCTAGACCGACCAAGAGCTGGCTAGACCAACCGAGACCTGGCTAGACCGCCCGAGACCTAGCTAGACCGATCGAGACCTGGTTAGACCGACCAAAACCTGGCTAGACCGACCGAGACCTGGCTAGACCAAACCGAGACCTGGCTAGACCGACCGAGACCTGGCTAGAGCGTCCGAGACCTGGGTAGTCCCGACCGAGACTTAGCTAGGCCGACCGAGACCTGGCTAGACCGACCGAGACCTGGCTAGACCGACCGAGAACTGGCTAGACCGACCGAGACCTAGCTAGACCGACCGAGAGTTGGCTAGACCGACCGAGACATGGCTAGACCGACCGAGACCTAGCTAGACCGACCGAGAGCTGGCTAGACCGGGTTAGATGGGAGTATAACACCGGGTCAGATGAAGTGTAACACCGGGTCAGATGGAGTTGAACACCGGGTCAAATGGGAGTGTAACACCGGGTCAGATGAAGTGTAACACCGGGTCGGATGGAGTTGAACACCGGGTCAGATGGGAGTGTAACACCGGGTCAGATGGGAGTATAACACCGGGTCAGATGGAGTGTAACACCGGGTCAGATGGAGTGTAACACCGGGTCAGATGGAGTGCAACACAGGATCAGATGCAGTGTAACACACGGGTCAGATGGAGTGTAACACCGGGTCAGATGGAGTGTAACACAGGATCAGATGGAGTGTAACACCGAGTCAGATTGAGTGTAACACCGAAACCTGGCTAGACCGACCGAGACCTGGCTAGACCAAACCGAGACCTGGCTAGACCGACCGAGACCTGGCTAGACCGACCGAGACCTGGCTAGACCAAACCGAGACCTGGCTCGACCGACCGAGACCTGGCTAGAACGACCGAGACAAAGCTAGACCAACTGAGACCTGGCTAGACCAACCGAGACCTGGCTAAACCGACCGAGACTTAGCTAGACCGACCGTGACTTAGCTAGGCCGACCGAGACCTGGCTAGGCCGACCGAGACCTGGCTAGACCGACCGAGACCTAGCTAGACCGACCGAGACCTGGCTAGACCGACCGAGACCTGGCTAGACCGACCGAGACCTGGCTACACCGACCGAGACCTAGCTAGACCGACCGAGACTTGGCTAGACCGACCGAGACCTAGCTAGACCGACCGAGACCTGGCTAGACCGACCCAGACCTAGCTAGACCGACCGAGACCTGGCTAGACCGACCGAGAGCTGGCTAGACCGACCGAGACTTGGCTAGACCGACCGAGACCTAGCTAGACCGACCGAGACCTGGCTAGACCGACCGAGACTTGGCTAGACTGACCAAGACCTGGCTAGACCGACCGAGAGCTGGCTAGACCGACCGAGACCAAGCTAGACCAACCGAGACCTAGATAGACCGACCGAGAGCTGGCTGGACCGAACGAAACCTAGCTAGACCGATCGAGACCTGGCTAGACCGACCGAGACTTAGCTAGGCCGACCGAGACCTGGCTAGGCCGACCGAGAACTTGGCTAGGCCGATCGAGAGCTGGCTAGGCCGACCGAGACCTGGCTAGACTGACCAAGACCTAGCTAGACCGACCGACAGCTGGCTAGACCGACCGAGACCTGGCTAGACCGACCGAGACCTAGCTAGACCGACCGAGACCTGGCTAGACCGACCCAGACCTAGCTAGACCGAACAAGACCTGGCTAGACCGACCAAGAGCTGGCTAGACCGACCGAGACCAGGCTAGACCGACCGACACCTAGCTAGATCGACCGAGACCTGGCTAGACCAACCGGACCTAGCTAGACTGACCGAGACTAAGCTAGGCCGACCGAGGCCTGGCTAGACCGACCGAGACCTAGCTAGACTGACCGAGACCTAGCGAGGCCGATCCAGAGCTGGCTAGACCGACCGAGACCTGGCTAGACCGACCGTGACTTAGCTAGGCCGACCGAGACCTGGCTAGGCCGACCGAGAGCTGGCTGGACCGACCGAGACCTAGCTAGACCGACCGAGACCTGGCTAGACCGACCGAGACCTGGCTAGACCGACCGAGACCTGGCTAGACCGACCGAGACCTAGCTAGACCGACCGAGACTTGGCTAGACCGACCGAGACCTAGCTAGACCGACCGAGACCTGGCTAGACCGACCCAGACCTAGCTAGACCGACCGAGACTTGGCTAGACCGACCGAGACCTAGCTAGACCGACCGAGACCTGGCTAGACCGACCGAGACTTGGCTAGACTGACCAAGACCTAGCTAGACCGACCGAGAGCTGGCTAGACCGACCGAGACCAAGCTAGACCAACCGAGACCTAGATAGACCGACCGAGAGCTGGCTGGACCGAACGAAACCTAGCTAGACCGATCGAGACCTGGCTAGACCGACCGAGACTTAGCTAGGCCGACCGAGACCTGGCTAGGCCGACCGAGAACCTGGCTAGGCCGATCGAGAGCTGGCTAGGCCGACCGAGACCTGGCTAGACCGACCAAGACCTAGCTAGACCGACCGACAGCTGGCTAGACCGACCGAGACCTGGCTAGACCGACCGAGACCTAGCTAGACCGACCGAGACCTGGCTAGACCGACCCAGACCTAGCTAGACCGAACAAGACCTGGCTAGACCGACCAAGAGCTGGCTAGACCGACCGAGACCAGGCTAGACCGACCGAGACCTGGCTAGACAGACCGAGACCTGGCTAGACCGCAAGAGACCTAGCTAGACCGACCGAGACGTGGCTAGACCGACCGAAACCTGGCTAGACCGACCGCAACCTGGCTAGACCGATCGAGACCTGGCTAGACCGACCGAGACGTGGCTAGACAGACCGAGACCTGGCTAGACCGCAAGAGACCTGGCTAGACCGACCGAGACCTGGCTAGACCGACCGAGACCTTGCTAGACAGACCGAGATTAAGCTAGGCCGACCGAGACCTGGCTAGACCGACCGAGACCTAGCTAGACCGACCGAGACCTAGCTAGATCGACTGAGACCTGGCTAGACCGACCGAGACCTGGCTAGACCGACCGAGACCTGGCTAGACCGACCGAGACCTAGCTAGACCGACCGAGAGCTGGATAGACCGACCGAGAGCTGGCTAGACCGACCGAGACCTAGCTAGATCGACTGAGACCTGGCTAAACCGACAGAGACCTAGCTAGACCGACCGAGACAAAGCTAGACCAACTGAGACCTGGCTAGACCAACCGAGACCTAGCTAGACCGACCGAGACCAAGCTAGACCAACTGAGACCTGGCTAGACCGACCGAGACCTAGCTAGACCGACCGAGACCTAGCTAGACCAACCGAGACCTAGCTAGACCAACCGAAATCTGGCTAGACCAACCGAAACCTGGCTAGACCGGGTCAGATGGGAGTATAACACCGGGTCAGATGAAGTGTAACACCGGGTCAGATGGAGTTGAACACCGGGTCAGATGGGAGTGTAACACTGGGTCAGATGAAGTGTAACACCGGGTCAGATGGAGTTGAACACCGGGTCAGATGGGAGTGTAACACCGGGTCAGAAGAGAGTATAACACCGGGTCAGATGGAGTGTAACACCGGGTCAGATGGAGTGTAACACCGGGTCAGATGGAGTGCAACACAGGATCAGATGCAGTGTAACACACGGGTCAGATGGAGTGTAACACCGGGTCAGATGGAGTGTAACACAGGATCAGATGGAGTGTAACACCGAGTCAGATTGAGTGTAACACCGAAACCTGGCTAGACCGACCGAGACCTGGCTAGACCAAACCGAGACCTGGCTAGACCGACCGAGACCTGGCTAGACCGACCGAGACCTGGCTAGACCAAACCGAGACCTGGCTAGACCAAACCGAGACCTGGCTAGACCGACCGAGACAAAGCTAGACCAACTGAGACCTGGCTAGACCAACCGAGACCTGGCTAGACCGACCGAGACTTAGCTAGACCAACCGTGACTTAGCTAGGCCGACCGAGACCTGGCTAGGCCGACCGAGACCTGGCTAGACCGACCGAGACCTAGCTAGACCGACCGAGACCTGGCTAGACCGACCGAGACCTGGCTAGACCGACCGAGACCTGGCTAGACCGACCGAGACCTAGCTAGACCGACCGAGACTTGGCTAGACCGACCGAGACCTAGCTAGACCGACCGAGACCTGGCTAGACTGACCCAGACCTAGCTAGACCGACCGAGACCTGGCTAGACCGACCGAGAGCTGGCTAGACCGACCGAGACTTGGCTAGACCGACCGAGACCTAGCTAGACCGACCGAGACCTGGCTAGACCGACCGAGACCTGGCTAGACCGACCGAGAACCTGGCTAGACCGACCGAGACCTGGCTAGACCGACCGAGAGCTTGCTAGACCGACCGAGACCTGGCTAGACCGACCGAGACCTGGCTAGACCGACCGAGACCTGGCTAGACCGACCGAGACTTGGCTAGGCTGACCGAGACCTAGATAGACCGACCGAGAGCTGGCTAGACCGACCGAGACCTGGCTAGACCGACCGAGACTTAGCTAGACCGACCGAGACCTGGCTAGACCGACCGAGACCTGGCTAGACCGACCGAGAACCTGGCTAGACCGACCGAGACCTGGCTAGACCGACCGAGACCTGGGTAGTCCCGACCGAGACCTGGCTAGACCAACCGAGACCTAGCTAGACCGACCGAGACCTGACTAGACCGACCGAGACCTGGCTAGACCGACCGAGACCTAGCTAGACCGAACGAGACCTGGCTAAACCGACCAAGAGCTGGCTAGACCGACCGAGACCTGGCTAGACCGACCGACACCTAGCTAGATCGACCGAGACCTGGCTAGACCAACCGAGACCTAGCTAGACTGACCGAGACTTAGCTAGACTGATCAAGACCTAGCTAGACCGACCGAGAGCTGGCTAGACCGACCGAGACCAAGCTAGACCAACCGAGACCTAGATAGACCGACCGAGAGCTGGCTGGACCAAACGAAACCTAGCTAGACCGATCAAGACCTGGCTAGACCGACCGAGACTTAGCTAGGCCGACCGAGACCTGGCTAGGCCGACCGAGAACCTGGCTAGGCCGATCGAGAGCTGGCTAGACCGACCGAGTCCTGGCTAGACCGACCAAGACCTAGCTAGACCGACCGAGAGCTGGCTAGACCGACCGAGACCTGGCTAGACCGACCAAGACCTAGCTAGACCGACCGAGACCTGGCTAGACCGACCCAGACCTAGCTAGACCGAACAAGACCTGGCTAGACCGACCAAGAGCTGGCTAGACCGACCGAGACCAGGCTAGACCGACCGACACCTAGCTAGATCGACCGAGACCTGGCTAGACCAACCGAGACCTAGCTAGACTGACCGAGACTTAGCTAGGCCGACCGAGACCTGGCTAGACCGACCGAGACCTAGCTAGACTGACCGAGACCTAGCGAGGCCGATCCAGAGCTGGCTAGACCGATCGAGACCTGGCTAGACCGACCGAGACCTGGCTAGACCGACCGAGACCTGGCTAGACCGACCGAGAGCTGGCTGGACCGACCGAAACCTAGCTAGACCGATCAAGACCTGGCTAGACCGACCGAGACTTAGCTAGGGCGACCGAGACCTGGCTAGGCCGACCGAGACCTGGCTAGACCGACCGAGACCTGGCTAGGCCGATCGAGAGCTCGCTAGACCGACGGAGAGCTGGCTGGACCGACCGAGACCTGGCTAGACCAACCGAGACCTAGCTAGAATGACCGAGACTTAGCTAGGCCGACCGAGACCTGGCTAGACCGACCGAGACCTGGCTAGACCGACCGAGACCTGGCTAGACCGACCGAGAGCTGGCTGGACCGACCGAAACCTAGCTAGACCGATCAAGACCTGGCTAGACCGACCGTGACTTAGCTAGGGCGACCGAGACTTAGCTAGGCCGACCGAGACCTGGCTAGACCGACCGAGACCTAGCTAGACCGCAAGAGACCTAGCTAGGCCGATCCAGAGCTTGCTAGACCGACCGAGACCTGGCTAGACCGACCGAGACCTGGCTAGACCGACCGAGACCTGGCTAGACCGACCGAGACTTGGCTAGGCTGACCGAGACCTAGATAGACCGACCGAGAGCTGGCTAGACCGACCGAGACCTGGCTAGACCGACCGAGACTTAGCTAGGCCGACCGAGACCTGCCTAGGCCGACCGAGACCTGGCTAGACCGACCGAGAACCTGGCTAGACCGACCGAGACCTGGCTAGACCGACCGAGAGCTGGCTAGACCAACCAAGACCTAGCTAGACCGACCGAGAGCTGGCTAGACCGACCGAGACCTGGCTAGACCGACCGATACCTGGGTAGTCCCGACCGAGACCTGGCTAGACCAACCGAGACCTAGCTAGACCGACCGAGACCTGACTAGACCGACCGACCCCTGGCTAGACCGACCGAGACCTAGCTAGACCGAACGAGACCTGGCTAAACCGACCAAGAGCTGGCTAGACCGACCGAGACCTGGCTAGACCGACCGACACCTAGCTAGATCGACCGAGACCTGGCTAGACCAACCGAGACCTAGCTAGACTGACCGAGACTTAGCTAGGCCGACCGATACCTGGCTAGACCGACCGAGACCTGGCTAGACCGCAAGAGACCTAGCTAGGCCGATCGAGAGCTGGCTAGACCGACCGAGACCTGGCTAGACCGACCGAGGCCTAGCTAGACCGACCGAGAGCTGGATAGTCCGACCGAGACCTGGCTAGACCGACCGAGACCTAGCTAGACCGACCGAGACCTAGCTAGACCGACCGAGAGCTGGCTAGACCGACCGAGACCTGGCTAGATCGACCGAGACCTAGCTAGACCGACCGAGACCTGGCTTGACCGACCGAGAGCTGGCTAGACCGACCGAGACCTGGCTAGATCGACCGAGACCTAGATAGACCGACCGGGACCTGGCTAGACCGACCAAGAGCTGGCTAGACCGACCGAGACCTGGCTAGACCGCCCGAGACCTAGCTAGACCGATCGAGACCTGGTTAGACCGACCAAAACCTGGCTAGACCGACCGAGACCTGGCTAGACCAAACCGAGACCTGGCTAGACCGACCGAGACCTGGCTAGACCGACCGAGACCTGGCTAGACCGACCGAGAACTGGCTAGACCGACCGAGACCTAGCTAGACCGACCGAGAGTTGGCTAGACCGACCGAGACATGGCTAGACCGACCGAGACCTAGCTAGACCGACCGAGAGCTGGCTAGACCGGGTCAGATGGGAGTGTAACACCGGGTCAGATGAAGTGTAACACCGGGTCGGATGGAGTTGAACACCGGGTCAGATGGGAGTGTAACACCGGGTCAGATGGGAGTATAACACCGGGTCAGATGGAGTGTAACACCGGGTCAGATGGAGTGTAACACCGGGTCAGATGGAGTGCAACACAGGATCAGATGCAGTGTAACACACGGGTCAGATGGAGTGTAACACCGGGTCAGATGGAGTGTAACACAGGATCAGATGGAGTGTAACACCGAGTCAGATTGAGTGTAACACCGAAACCTGGCTAGACCGACCGAGACCTGGCTAGACCAAACCGAGACCTGGCTAGACCGACCGAGACCTGGCTAGACCGACCGAGACCTGGCTAGACCAAACCGAGACCTGGCTCGACCGACCGAGACCTGGCTAGAACGACCGAGACAAAGCTAGACCAACTGAGACCTGGCTAGACCAACCGAGACCTGGCTAAACCGACCGAGACTTAGCTAGACCGACCGTGACTTAGCTAGGCCGACCGAGACCTGGCTAGGCCGACCGAGACCTGGCTAGACCGACCGAGACCTAGCTAGACCGACCGAGACCTGGCTAGACCGACCGAGACCTGGCTAGACCGACCGAGACCTGGCTACACCGACCGAGACCTAGCTAGACCGACCGAGACTTGGCTAGACCGACCGAGACCTAGCTAGACCGACCGAGACCTGGCTAGACCGACCCAGACCTAGCTAGACCGACCGAGACCTGGCTAGACCGACCGAGAGCTGGCTAGACCGACCGAGACTTGGCTAGACCAACCGAGACCTAGCTAGACCGACCGAGACCTGGCTAGACCGACCGAGACTTGGCTAGACTGACCAAGACCTAGCTAGACCGACCGAGAGCTGGCTAGACCGACCGAGACCAAGCTAGACCAACCGAGACCTAGATAGACCGACCGAGAGCTGGCTGGACCGAACGAAACCTAGCTAGACCGATCAAGACCTGGCTAGACCGACCGTGACTTAGCTAGGGCGACCGAGACTTAGCTAGGCCGACCGAGACCTGGCTAGACCGACCGAGACCTAGCTAGACCGCAAGAGACCTAGCTAGGCCGATCCAGAGCTTGCTAGACCGACCGAGACCTGGCTAGACCGACCGAGACCTGGCTAGACCGACCGAGACCTGGCTAGACCGACCGAGACTTGGCTAGGCTGACCGAGACCTAGATAGACCGACCGAGAGCTGGCTAGACCGACCGAGACCTGGCTAGACCGACCGAGACTTAGCTAGGCCGACCGAGACCTGCCTAGGCCGACCGAGACCTGGCTAGACCGACCGAGAACCTGGCTAGACCGACCGAGACCTGGCTAGACCGACCGAGAGGTGGCTCGACCAACCAAGACCTAGCTAGACCGACCGAGAGCTGGCTAGACCGACCGAGACCTGGCTAGACCGACCGAGACCTGGGTAGTCCCGACCGAGACCTGGCTAGACCAACCGAGACCTAGCTAGACCGACCGAGACCTGACTAGACCGACCGAGACCTGGCTAGACCGACCGAGACCTAGCTAGACCGAACGAGACCTGGCTAAACCGACCAAGAGCTGGCTAGACCGACCGAGACCTGGCTAGACCGACCGACACCTAGCTAGATCGACCGAGACCTGGCTAGACCAACCGAGACCTAGCTAGACTGACCGAGACTTAGCTAGGCCGACCGATACCTGGCTAGACCGACCGAGACCTGGCTAGACCGCAAGAGACCTAGCTAGGCCGATCGAGAGCTGGCTAGACCGACCGAGACCTGGCTAGACCGACCGAGGCCTAGCTAGACCGACCGAGAGCTGGATAGTCCGACCGAGACCTGGCTAGACCGACCGAGACCTGGCTAGATCGACCGAGACCTAGCTAGACCGACCGAGACCTGGCTAGACCGACCGAGAGCTGGCTAGACCGACCGAGACCTGACTAGATCGACCGAGACCTAGATAGACCGACCGGGACCTGGCTAGACCGACCAAGAGCTGGCTAGACCAACCGAGACCTGGCTAGACCGCCCGAGACCTAGCTAGACCGATCGAGACCTGGTTAGACCGACCAAAACCTGGCTAGACCGACCGAGACCTGGCTAGACCAAACCGAGACCTGGCTAGACCGACCGAGACCTGGCTAGAGCGTCCGAGACCTGGGTAGTCCCGACCGAGACTTAGCTAGGCCGACCGAGACCTGGCTAGACCGACCGAGACCTGGCTAGACCGACCGAGAACTGGCTAGACCGACCGAGACCTAGCTAGACCGACCGAGAGTTGGCTAGACCGACCGAGACATGGCTAGACCGACCGAGACCTAGCTAGACCGACCGAGAGCTGGCTAGACCGGGTTAGATGGGAGTATAACACCGGGTCAGATGAAGTGTAACACCGGGTCAGATGGAGTTGAACACCGGGTCAAATGGGAGTGTAACACCGGGTCAGATGAAGTGTAACACCGGGTCGGATGGAGTTGAACACCGGGTCAGATGGGAGTGTAACACCGGGTCAGATGGGAGTATAACACCGGGTCAGATGGAGTGTAACACCGGGTCAGATGGAGTGTAACACCGGGTCAGATGGAGTGCAACACAGGATCAGATGCAGTGTAACACACGGGTCAGATGGAGTGTAACACCGGGTCAGATGGAGTGTAACACAGGATCAGATGGAGTGTAACACCGAGTCAGATTGAGTGTAACACCGAAACCTGGCTAGACCGACCGAGACCTGGCTAGACCAAACCGAGACCTGGCTAGACCGACCGAGACCTGGCTAGACCGACCGAGACCTGGCTAGACCAAACCGAGACCTGGCTCGACCGACCGAGACCTGGCTAGAACGACCGAGACAAAGCTAGACCAACTGAGACCTGGCTAGACCAACCGAGACCTGGCTAAACCGACCGAGACTTAGCTAGACCGACCGTGACTTAGCTAGGCCGACCGAGACCTGGCTAGGCCGACCGAGACCTGGCTAGACCGACCGAGACCTAGCTAGACCGACCGAGACCTGGCTAGACCGACCGAGACCTGGCTAGACCGACCGAGACCTGGCTACACCGACCGAGACCTAGCTAGACCGACCGAGACTTGGCTAGACCGACCGAGACCTAGCTAGACCGACCGAGACCTGGCTAGACCGACCCAGACCTAGCTAGACCGACCGAGACCTGGCTAGACCGACCGAGAGCTGGCTAGACCGACCGAGACTTGGCTAGACCGACCGAGACCTAGCTAGACCGACCGAGACCTGGCTAGACCGACCGAGACTTGGCTAGACTGACCAAGACCTGGCTAGACCGACCGAGAGCTGGCTAGACCGACCGAGACCAAGCTAGACCAACCGAGACCTAGATAGACCGACCGAGAGCTGGCTGGACCGAACGAAACCTAGCTAGACCGATCGAGACCTGGCTAGACCGACCGAGACTTAGCTAGGCCGACCGAGACCTGGCTAGGCCGACCGAGAACTTGGCTAGGCCGATCGAGAGCTGGCTAGGCCGACCGAGACCTGGCTAGACCGACCAAGACCTAGCTAGACCGACCGACAGCTGGCTAGACCGACCGAGACCTGGCTAGACCGACCGAGACCTAGCTAGACCGACCGAGACCTGGCTAGACCGACCCAGACCTAGCTAGACCGAACAAGACCTGGCTAGACCGACCAAGAGCTGGCTAGACCGACCGAGACCAGGCTAGACCGACCGACACCTAGCTAGATCGACCGAGACCTGGCTAGACCAACCGGACCTAGCTAGACTGACCGAGACTAAGCTAGGCCGACCGAGGCCTGGCTAGACCGACCGAGACCTAGCTAGACTGACCGAGACCTAGCGAGGCCGATCCAGAGCTGGCTAGACCGACCGAGACCTGGCTAGACCGACCGTGACTTAGCTAGGCCGACCGAGACCTGGCTAGGCCGACCGAGAGCTGGCTGGACCGACCGAGACCTAGCTAGACCGACCGAGACCTGGCTAGACCGACCGAGACCTGGCTAGACCGACCGAGACCTGGCTAGACCGACCGAGACCTAGCTAGACCGACCGAGACTTGGCTAGACCGACCGAGACCTAGCTAGACCGACCGAGACCTGGCTAGACCGACCCAGACCTAGCTAGACCGACCGAGACTTGGCTAGACCGACCGAGACCTAGCTAGACCGACCGAGACCTGGCTAGACCGACCGAGACTTGGCTAGACTGACCAAGACCTAGCTAGACCGACCGAGAGCTGGCTAGACCGACCGAGACCAAGCTAGACCAACCGAGACCTAGATAGACCGACCGAGAGCTGGCTGGACCGAACGAAACCTAGCTAGACCGATCGAGACCTGGCTAGACCGACCGAGACTTAGCTAGGCCGACCGAGACCTGGCTAGGCCGACCGAGAACCTGGCTAGGCCGATCGAGAGCTGGCTAGGCCGACCGAGACCTGGCTAGACCGACCAAGACCTAGCTAGACCGACCGACAGCTGGCTAGACCGACCGAGACCTGGCTAGACCGACCGAGACCTAGCTAGACCGACCGAGACCTGGCTAGACCGACCCAGACCTAGCTAGACCGAACAAGACCTGGCTAGACCGACCAAGAGCTGGCTAGACCGACCGAGACCAGGCTAGACCGACCGACACCTAGCTAGATCGACCGAGACCTGGCTAGACCAACCGAGACCTAGCTAGACTGACCGAGACTTAGCTAGGCCGACCGAGACCTGGCTAGACCGACCGAGACCTAGCTAGACTGACCGAGACCTAGCGAGGCCGATCCAGAGCTGGCTAGACCGACCGAGACCTGGCTAGACCGACCGAGACCTGGCTAGACCGACCGAGACCTGGCTAGACCGACCGAGAGCTGGCTGGACTGACCGAAACCTAGCTAGACCGATCAAGACCTGGCTAGACCGACCGAGACTTAGCTAGGGCTACCGAGACCTGGCTAGGCCGACCGAGACCTGGCTAGACCGACCAAGACCTGGCTAGGCCGATCGAGAGCTGGCTAGACCGATCGAGAGCTGGCTAGACCGACCAAGACCTAGCTAGACCGACCGAGAGCTGGCTGGACCGACCGAGACCTGGCTAGACCGACCGAGACCTAGCTAGACCGACCGAGACCCGGCTAGACCGACCCAGACCTAGCTAGACCGACCGAGACCTGGCTAGACCAACCAAAAGCTGGCTAGACCGACCGAGACCTGGCTAGACCGACCGAGAGGTGGTTAGACCGA
The DNA here is from genome assembly GCA_964019135.1 of Arenicola marina. NCBI lineage: Eukaryota > Metazoa > Annelida > Polychaeta > Arenicolidae > Arenicola > Arenicola marina. The sequence continues at coordinate 36,431,362 of OZ025256.1, read as the reverse complement.
CCGAGACCTGGCTAGACCGACCGAGACCTAGCTAGACCGACCGAGACCTGGCTAGACCAACCCAGACCTAGCTAGACCGACCGCGACCTGGCTAGACCGACCGAAAGCTGGCTAGACCGACCGAGACCTGGCTAGACCGACCGAGACCTAGCTAGACCGACCGAGACCTGGCTAGACCGACCGAGACTTGGCTAGACTGACCAAGACCTAGCTAGACCGACCGAGAGCTGGCTAGACCGACCGAGACCTGGCTAGATCGCAAGAGACCTAGCTAGGCCGATCGAGAGCTGGCTAGACCGACCGAGACCTAGCTAGACCGACCGAGACCTAGATAGACCGACCGAGAGCTGGCTGGACCGACCGAAACCTAGCTAGACCGATCGAGACCTGGCTAGACCGACCGAGACTTAGCTAGGCCGACCGAAACCTGGCTAGGCCGCACGAGACCTGGCTAGACCGACCGAGAACCTGGCTAGGCCGATCGAGAGCTGGCTAGACCGACCGAGACCTGGCTAGACCGACCAAGACCTAGCTAGACCGACCGAGAGCTGGCTAGACCGACCGAGACCTGGCTAGACCGACCGAGACCTAGCTAGACCGACCGAGACCTGGCTAGACCGACCGAGACCTAGCTAGACCGAACGAGACCTGGCCAGACCGACCAAGAGCTGGCTAGACCGACCAAGACCTGGCTAGACCAACCGAGACCTAGCTAGACTGACCGAGACTTAGCTAGGCCGACCGAGACCTGGTTAGACCGACCGAGACCTGGCTAGACCGCAAGAGACCTAGCTAAGCCGATCGAGAGCTGGCTAGACCGACCGAGACCTGGCTAGACCGACCGAGACCTAGCTAGACCGACCGAGAGCTGGATAGTCCGACCGAGACCTGGCTAGACCGACCCAGACCTGGCTAGACCGACCGAGACCTAGCCAGACCGACCGCAACCTGGCTAGACCGACCAAGAGCTGGCTAGACCGACCGAGACCTGGCTAGACCGATCGAGACCTGGCTAGACCGACCGAAACCTGGCTAGACCGACCGAAACCTGGCTAGACCGACGGCAACCTGGCTAGACCGATCGAGACCTGGCTAGACCGACCGAGACCTGGCTAGACCAAACCGAGACCTGGCTAGACCGACCGAGACCTGGCTAGACCGTCCGAGACCTGGGTAGTCTCGACCGAGACTTAGCTAGGCCGACCGAGACCTGGCTAGACCGACCGAGACCTGGCTAGACCGACCGAGACCTGGCTAGACCGACCGAGACCTAGCTAGACCGACCGAGAGTTGGCTAGACCGACCGAGACATGGCTAGACCGACCGAGACCTAGCTAGACCGACCGAGAGCTGGCTAGACCGACCGAGACCGGGCTGGACCGACCGAGACATAGCTAGACCGACCGAGACCTAGCTAGACCGACCCAGACCCAGCTAGACCGACCGAGACCTGGCTAGACCGACCAAGAGATGGCTAGACCGACCGAGACCTGGCTAGACCGACCGAGATCTAGCTAGATCGACCGAGACCTAGCTAGACCAACCGAGACCTGGCTAGACCGACCGAGACCTGGCTAGACCGCCAGAGACCTAGCTAGGCCGATCGAGAGCTGGCTAGACCGACCGAGACCTGGCTAGACCGACCGAGACCTAGCTAGACCAACCGAGAGCTGGATAGTCCGACCGAGACCTGGCTAGACCGACCGAGACCTGGCTAGATCGACTGAGACCTTGCTAGACAGACCGAGATTAAGCTAGGCCGACCGAGACCTGGCTAGACCGACCGAGACCTGGCTAGACCGCAAGAGACCTAGCTAGGCCGATCGAGAGCTGGCTAGACCGACCGAGACCTGGCTAGACCGACCGAGACCTAGCTAGACCGACCGAGAGCTGGATAGTCCGACCGAGACCTGGCTAGACCGACCGAGACCTAGCTAGATCGACTGAGACCTGGCTAGACCGACCCAGACCTGGCTAGACCGACCGAGACCTAGCCAGACCGACCGAGACCTGGCTAGACCGACCGAGAGCTGGCTAGACCCACCGAGACCTGGCTAGACCGACCGAGACCTGGCTAGACCGACCCAGACCTGGCTAGACCGACCGAGACCTAGCTAGACCGACCGAGTCCTGGCTAGACCGACCGAAACTTGGCTAGACCGACCGCAACCTGGCTAGACCGATCGAGACCTGGCTAGACCGACCGAGATCTGGCTAGACCGACCCAGACCTAGCTAGACTGACCGAGACCTGGCTAGACCGACCAAGAGCTGGCTAGATCGACCGAGACCTGGCTAGACCGACCGAGACCTGGCTAGACCGACCGGGACCTGGCTAGACCGACCCAGACCTGGCTAGACCGACCGAGACCTGGCTAGACCGCCCGAGACCTAGCTAGGCCGACCGCGACCTGGCTAGACCGACCCAGATCTAGCTGGACCGACCGGGACCTGGCTAGACCGACCGAGACCTAGCTAGACCGCCCGAGACCTAGCTAGACCGCCCGAGACCTAGCTAGACCGACCGAGACCTGGCTAGACCGACCGAAACCTGGCTAGACCGACCGCAACCTGGCTAGACCGATCGAGACATGGCTAGACCGACCGAGACCTGGCTAGACAGACCGAGACCTGGCTAGACCGCAAGAGACCTAGCTAGACCGACCGAGACCTGGCTAGACCGACCGAAACCTGGCTAGACCGACCGAGACCTGGCTAGACCGATCAAGACTTGGCTAGACCGACCGAGACCTGGCTAGACAGACCGAGACGTGGCTAGACCGCAAGAGACCTAGCTAGACCGACCGAGACCTGGCTAGACCGACCGAAACCTGGCTAGACCGACCGCAACCTGGCTAGACCGATCAAGACCTGGCTAGACCGACCGAGACCTGGCTAGACAGACCAAGACCTAGCTAGACCGACCGAGTCCTGGCTAGACCGACCGAAACCTGGCTAGACCGACCGCAATCAGGCTAGACCGATCGAGACCGGGCTAGACCGACCGAGACCTGGCTAGACCAACCGATACTTGGCTAGACCGCCCGAGACCTAGCTAGACCGATCGAGACCTAGCTAGACCGATCGAAACCTGGCTAGACCAACCGAAACCTGGCTAGACCGACCGAGACCTGGCTAGACCGACCGAGACCTGGCTAGACCGACCGAGACCCGGTTGGACCGACCGAAACCTGGCTAGACCGACCGCAACCTGGCTAGGCCGCCCGAGACCTATCTAGACCGATCGAGACCTTGCTAGACCGACCGAAACCTGGCTAGACCGACCGAGACCTGGCTAGACCGACCGAGACCTGGCTAGACCGACCGAGACCTGGCTAGACCGACCGAAACCTGGCTTGACCGACCGCAACCTGGCTAGGCCGCCCGAGACCTGGCTAGACCGATCGAGACCTGGCTAGACCGACCGAAACCTGGCTGGACCGACGGCAACCTGGCTAGACCGATCGAGACCTGGCTAGACCGACCGAGACCTGGCTAGGCCAAACCGACCACCTGGCTAGACCGACCGAGACCTGGCTAGACCGCAAGAGACCTAGCTAGACCGACCGAGACCTGGCTAGACCGACCGAAACCTGGCTAGACCGACCGCAACCTGGCTAGACCGATCAAGACCTCGCTAGACAGACCGATACCTGGCCGGACAGACCGAGACCTGGCTAGACCGCAAGAGACCTGGCTAGACCGACCGAGACATGGCTAGACCGACCGAGACCTGGCTAGACTGACCGAAACCTGGCTAGACCGACGGCCACCTGGCTAGACCGATCGAGACCTGGCTAGACCGACCGAGACCTGGCTAGACCAAACCGAGACCTGGCTAGACCGACCGAGACCTGGCTAGACCGTCCGAGACCTGGGTAGTCCCGACCGAGACTTAGCTAGGCCCACCGAGACCTGGCTAGACCGACCGAGATCTGGCTAGACCGACCGAGACCTGGCTAGACCGACCGAGACATGGCTAGACCGACCGAGACCTAGCTAGACCGACCGAGATCTAGCTAGATCGACCGAGACCTGGCTAGACCGACCGAGACCTGGCTAGATCGCAAGAGACCTAGCTAGGCCGATCGAGAGCTGGCTAGACCGAACGAGACCTGGCTAGATCGCAAGAGACCTAGCTAGACCGACCGAGACCTGGCTAGACCGACCGAGACCTAGCTAGAACGACCGAGAGCTGGATAGACCGACCGAGACCTGGCTAGACCGACCGAGACCTGGCTAGACCGACCGAGATCTAGCTAGATCGACCGAGACCTGGCTAGACCGACCGAGACCTGGCTAGATCGCAAGAGACCTAGCTAGGCCGATCGAGAGCTGGCTAGACCGAACGAGACCTGGCTAGATCGCAAGAGACTTAGCTAGACCGACCGAGACCTGGCTAGACCGACCGAGACCTAGCTAGAACGACCGAGAGCTGGATAGACCGACCGAGACCTGGCTAGACTGACCGAGACCTAGCTAGACCGACCGAGAGCTGGATAGACCGGCCGAGACCTGGCTAGACCGACCGAGATCTAGCTAGATCGACCGAGACCTGGCTAGACCGACCGAGACCTGGCTAGATCGCAAGAGACCTAGCTAGGCCGATCGAGAGCTGGCTAGACCGACCGAGACCTAGCTAGACCAAACCGAGACCTGGCTAGACCGACCGAGACCTGGCTAGACCGTCCGAGACATGGGTAGTCCCGACCGAGACTTATCTAGGCCGACCGAGACCTGGCTAGACCGACCGAGACCTGGCTAGACCGACCGAGACCTGGCTAGACCGACCGAGACCTAGCTAGACCGACCGAGAGTTGGCTAGACCGACCGAGACATGGCTAGACCGACCGAGACCTAGATAGACCGACCGTGAGCTGGCTAGACCGACCGAGACCGGGCTAGACCGACCGAGACCTAGCTAGACCGACCCAGACCTAGCTAGACCGACCGAGACCTAGCTAGACCGACCAAGACCTGGCTTGACCGACCGCGACCTGGCTAGACCAACCGAGACCTAGCTAGACAGACCGTAATCTAGCTAGATCGACCGAGACCTGGCTAGACCGACCGAGACCTGGCTAGATCGCAAGAGACCTAGCTAGGCCGATCGAGAGCTGGCTAGACCGAACGAGACCTGGCTAGATCGCAAGAGACCTAGCTAGACCGACCGAGACCTGGCTAGACCGACCGAGACCTAGCTAGAACGACCGAGAGCTGGATAGACCGACCGAGACCTGGCTAGACTGACCGAGACCTAGCTAGACCGACCGAGAGCTGGATAGACCGGCCGAGACCTGGCTAGACCGACCGAGACCTAACTAGACCGACCGAGACCTGGCTAGACCGACCAAGAGCTGGCTAGACCGACCGAGACCTGGCTAAACCGACCGAGACCTGGCTAGACCGACCGAGACCTGGCTAGACCGACCCAGACCTGGCGAGACCGACCGAGACCTGGCTAGACCGACCGGGAGCTGGCTAGACCGACCGAGACCTAGCTAGACCGACCGAGACCTGGCTAGACCAGCCGAGACCTGGCTAGACCGACCGCGACCTGGCTAGACCAACCCAGATCTAGCTAGACCGACCGGGACCTGGCTAGACCGACCGAGACCTAGCTAGACCGCCCGAGACCTAGCAAGACGGCCTGAGACCTAGCCAAACCGAAGGAGACCTGGCTAGATCGACCAAAACCTGGCTAGACCGAACGCAACCTGGCTAGACCGATCGAGACCTGGCTAGACCGACCGAGACCTGGCTAGACAGACCGAGACCTGGCTAGACCGCAAGAGACTGAGCTAGACCGACCGAGACCTGGCTAGACCGACCGAAACCTGGATAGACCGACCGCAACCTGGCTAGACCGATCGAGACCTGGCTAGACCGACCGAGACCTGGCTAGACCGACCGAGACCTGGCTAGACAGACCGAGACCTGGCTAGACCGCACGAGACCTGGCTAGACCGACCGCGACCTGGCTAGACCGACCGAGTCCTGGCTAGACCGACCGAAACCTGGCTAGACCGACCGCAACCTGGCTAGACCGATCGAGAGCTGGCTAGACCGACGGAGTCCTGGCTAGACCGACCGAGACCTCGCTAGACCGACCGAGAGCTGGATAGACCGACCGAGACCTGGCTAGACCGACCGAGACCTAGCTAGATCGACTGAGACCTGGCTAGACCGACCGAGACCTAGCTAGGCCGATCGAGAGCTGGCTAGACCGACCGAGACCTAGCTAGACCGACCGAGAGCTGGATAGACCGACCGAGACCTGGCTAGACCGACCGAGACCTAGCTAGACCGACCGAGACCTGGCTAGACCGACCGAGTCCTGGCTAGACCGACCGAAACCTGGCTAGACCGACCGCAACCTGGCTAGACCGATCGAGACCTGGCTAGACAGACCGTGACCTGGCTAGACCGCAAGAGACCTAGCTAGACCGACCGAGACTTAGCTAGGCCGACCGAGACCAGGCTAGACCGACCGAGACCTGGCTAGACCGACCGAGACCTGGCTAGACCGACCGAGACCTAGCTAGACCGGCCGAGACCTGGCTAGACCGACCGAGACCTGGCTAGACCGACCGAGACCTGGCTAGACCGACCGAGACCTGGCTAGACCGACCGAGACCTTGCTAGACAGGCCGAGATCTGGCTAGACCGACCGAGACCTGGCTAGACCGACCGAGACCTGGCTAGACCGACCGAGGCCTGGCTAGACCGACCGAGACCTGAGTAGTTCCGACCGAGACTTAGCTAGACCAACCGAGACCTGGCTAGACCAACCGAGACCTAGCTAGACCGACCGAGACTTAGCTAGGCCGACCGAGACCTGGCTAGACCGACCGAGACCTGGCTAGACCGACCGAGACCTGGCTAGACCGACCGAGACCTGGCTAGACCGACCGAGACCTGAGTAGTCCCGACCGAGAGTTAGCTAGACCAACCGAGACCTGGCTAGACCGACCGAGACCTGGCTAGATCGCAAGAGACCTAGCTAGGCCGATCGAGAGCTGGCTAGACCGAACGAGACCTGGCTAGATCGCAAGAGACTTAGCTAGACCGACCGAGACCTGGCTAGACCGACCGAGACCTAGCTAGAACGACCGAGAGCTGGATAGACCGACCGAGACCTGACTAGACTGACCGAGACCTAGCTAGACCGACCGAGAGCTGGATAGACCGGCCGAGACCTGGCTAGACCGACCGAGACCTGGCTAGACCGACCGAAACCTGGCTAGACCGACCGAGACCTGGCTAGACCGACCGAGACTTAGCTAGACCAAACCGAGACCTGGCTAGACCGACCGAGACCTGGCTAGACCGTCCGAGACATGGGTAGTCCCGACCGAGACTTATCTAGGCCGACCGAGACCTGGCTAGACCGACCGAGACCTGGCTAGACCGACCGAGACCTGGCTAGACCGACCGAGACCTAGCTAGACCGACCGAGAGTTGGCTAGACCGACCGAGACATGGCTAGACCGACCGAGACCTAGATAGACCGACCGTGAGCTGGCTAGACCGACCGAGACCGGGCTAGACCGACCGAGACCTAGCTAGACCGACCCAGACCTAGCTAGACCGACCGAGACCTAGCTAGACCGACCAAGACCTGGCTTGACCGACCGCGACCTGGCTAGACCAACCGAGACCTAGCTAGACAGACCGTAATCTAGCTAGATCGACCGAGACCTGGCTAGACCGACCGAGACCTGGCTAGATCGCAAGAGACCTAGCTAGGCCGATCGAGAGCTGGCTAGACCGAACGAGACCTGGCTAGATCGCAAGAGACCTAGCTAGACCGACCGAGACCTGGCTAGACCGACCGAGACCTAGCTAGAACGACCGAGAGCTGGATAGACCGACCGAGACCTGGCTAGACTGACCGAGACCTAGCTAGACCGACCGAGAGCTGGATAGACCGGCCGAGACCTGGCTAGACCGACCGAGACCTAGCTAGAACGACCGAGAGCTGGATAGACCGACCGAGACCTGGCTAGACTGACCGAGACCTAGCTAGACCGACCGAGAGCTGGATAGACCGGCCGAGACCTGGCTAGACCGACCAAGAGCTGGCTAGACCGACCGAGACCTGGCTAGACCGACCGAGACCTGGCTAGACCGACCGAGACCTGGCTAGACCGACCCAGACCTGGCGAGACCGACCGAGACCTGGCTAGACCGACCGGGAGCTGGCTAGACCGACCGAGACCTAGCTAGACCGACCGAGACCTGGCTAGACCAGCCGAGACCTGGCTAGACCGACCGCGACCTGGCTAGACCAACCCAGATCTAGCTAGACCGACCGGGACCTGGCTAGACCGACCGAGACCTAGCTAGACCGCCCGAGACCTAGCTAGACGGCCTGAGACCTAGCCAAACCGAACGAGACCTGGCTAGACCGACCGAAACCTGGCTAGACCGAACGCAACCTGGCTAGACCGATCGAGACCTGGCTAGACCGACCGAGACCTGGCTAGACAGACCGAGACCTGGCTAGACCGCAAGAGACTGAGCTAGACCGACCGAGACCTGGCTAGACCGACCGAAACCTGGATAGACCGACCGCAACCTGGCTAGACCGATCGAGACCTGGCTAGACCGACCGAGACCTGGCTAGACAGACCGAGACCTGGCTAGACCGCACGAGACCTGGCTAGACCGACCGCGACCTGGCTAGACCGACCGAGTCCTGGCTAGACCGACCGAAACCTGGCTAGACCGACCGCAACGTGGCTAGACCGATCGAGACCTGGCTAGACCGACCGAAACCTGGCTAGACAGACCGAGACCTGGCTAGACCGCAAGAGACCTGGCTAGACCGACCGAGACCTGGCTAGACCGACCGAGTCCTGGCTAGACCGACCGAAACCTGGCTAGACCGACCGCAACCTGGCTAGACCGATCGAGACCTGGCTAGACAGACCGTGACCTGGCTAGACCGACCGAGACCTAGCTAGGCCGATCGAGAGCTGGCTAGACCGATCGAGAGCTGGCTAGACCGACCGAGAGCTGGCTAGACCGACCGAGACCTGGCTAGACAGACCGAGACCTAGCTAGACCAACCGAGACCTGGCTAGACCGACCGAGACCTAGCTAGATCGACTGAGACCTGGCTAGACCGACCGAGACCTAGCTAGGCCGATCGAGAGCTGGCTAGACCGATCGAGAGCTGGCTAGACCGACCGAGTCCTGGCTAGACCGACCGAGACCTAGCTAGACCGACCGAGAGCTGGATAGACCGACCGAGACCTGGCTAGACCGACCGAGACCTAGCTAGACCGACCGAGACCTGGCTAGACCGACCGAGTCCTGGCTAGACCGACCGAAACCTGGCTAGACCGACCGCAACCTGGCTAGACCGATCGAGACCTGGCTAGACAGACCGTGACCTGGCTAGACCGCAAGAGACCTAGCTAGACCGACCGAGACTTAGCTAGGCCGACCGAGACCAGGCTAGACCGACCGAGACCTGGCTAGACCGACCGAGACCTGGCTAGACCGACCGAGACCTAGCTAGACCGGCCGAGACCTGGCTAGACCAACCGAGACCTGGCTAGACCGACCGAGACCTGGCTAGACCGACCGAGACCTGGCTAGACCGACCGAGACCTTGCTAGACAGGCCGAGATCTGGCTAGACCGACCGAGACCTGGCTAGACCGACCGAGACCTGGCTAGACCGACCGAGGCCTGGCTAGACCGACCGAGACCTGAGTAGTCCCGACCGAGACTTAGCTAGACCAACCGAGACCTGGCTAGACCAACCGAGACCTAGCTAGACCGACCGAGACTTAGCTAGGCCGACCGAGACCTGGCTAGACCGACCGAGACCTGGCTAGACCGACCGAGACCTGGCTAGACCGACCGAGACCTGGCTAGACCGACCGAGACCTGAGTAGTCCCGACCGAGACTTAGCTAGACCAACCGAGACCTGGCTAGACCGACCGAGACCTGGCTAGACGGACCGAGACCTAGCTAGGCCGATCGAGACCTGGCTAGACCGACCGAGACCTGGCTAGACCGACCGAGACCTGGCTAGACCGACCGAGACCTAGCTAGACCGACCGAGAGCTGGCTAGACCGACCGAGACCTGGCTAGACCGACCGAGACCTAGCTAGACCGACCGAGACCTAGATAGACCGACCCCGACCTAGCTAGACCGATCAAGACCTGGCTAGACCGACCAAGAGCTGGCTAGACCGACCGAGACCTGGCTAGACCGACCTAGACCTAGCTAGCCCGACCGAGACCTGGCTAGACCGACCCAAACCTGGCTAGACCGACCAAGACCTGGCTAGAACGACCGAGACCTGGCTAGACCGACCGAGACCTAGCTAGACCAACCGAGACCTGGCTAGACCGACCGAGACCTAGCTAGACCGACCGAGACCTGGCTAGACCCACCAAGAGCTGGCTAGACCGACCGAGACCTGGCTAGACCGACCAAGATCTGGCTAGACCGACCGAGACCTGGCTAGACCGACCGAGACCTAGCTATATCGACCGAGACCTGGCTAGACCAACCGATACCTAGCTAGACTGACCGAGACTTAACTAGGCCGACCGAGACCTGGCTAGACCAACCGAGACCTGGCTAGACCGCCCGAGACCTAGCTAGGCCGATCGAGAGCTGGCTAGACCGACCGAGACCTGGCTAGACCGACCGAGACCTAGCTAGACCGACCGAGAGCTGGATAGACCGACCAAGACCTGGCTAGACCGACCGAGACCTAGCTAGATCGACCGAGACCTGGCTAGACCGACCCAGACCTAGCTAGACCGACCGAGACCTGGCTAGACCGACCAAGAGCTGTCTAGACCGACGGAGACCTGGCCAAACCGACCGAGACCTAGCTAGACCGACCGCGACCTGGCTAGACCGACCCAAACCTGGCTAGACCGACCCAGACCTGGCTAGACCAACCGAGACCTAGCTAGACTGACCGGGACTTAGCTAGGCCGACCGAGACCTGGCTAGACCGAGCGAGACCTGGCTAGACCGCCCGAGACCTAGCTAGACCGACCGCGACCTGGCTAGACCGACCCAGATCTAGCTAGAACGACCGGGACCTGGCTAGACCGACCAAGGGCTGGCTAGACCGACCGAGACATGGCTAGACCGCCCGAGACCTAGCTAGACCGAACGAGACCTGGCTAGACCGACAGAGACCTGGCTATACCGACCGAGACCTGGCTAGACCGCAAGAGACCTGGCTAGACCGACCGAGACCTGGCTAGACCGATCGAGACCTGGCTAGACCGACCGAGATCTGGCTAGACAGACCGTGACCTGGCTAGACCGCAAGAGACCTAGCTAGACCGATCGAGACCTGGCTAGACCGTCCGAGACCTGGATAGTCCCGACCGAAACCTGGCTAGACCGACCGAAACCTAGCTAGACCGATCGAGACCTGGCTAGACTGACCGAGAGCTGGCTAGACCAACCGAGACCTGGCTAGACCGCCCGAGACCTAGCTAGACCGACCGATACGTGCCTAGACCGACCGAAACCTAGCTAGACCGATCGAGACCTGGCTAGACCGTTCGAGACCTGGATAGTCCCGACCGAGACCTGGCTAGACCGACCGAAACCTAGCTAGACCGATCGAGACCTGGCTAGACCAACCGAGACCTGGCTAGACCAACCGAGACCTAGCTAGACCGACCGAAACCTGGCTAGACCGCCCGAGACCTGGCTAGACCGCAAGAGACCTAGCTAGACCGATCGAGACCTGGCTAGACCGACCGAGAGCTGGCTAGACCAACCGAGACCTGGCTAGACCACCCGAGACCTAGCTAGACCGACCGAGACCTGGCTAGACCGACCGAGACCTGGCTAGACCGACCGAGACCTGGCTAGACCGACCGAGACCTGGCTAGACCGACCGAAACCTGGCTAGACCGCAAGAGACCTAGCTAGACCGACCGAAACCTGGCTAGACCGACCGAAACCTGACTAGACCGACCGAAACCTGACTAGACCGACCGAGACCTGGCTAGACCGACCGAGACCTGGCTAGACCGACCGAGACCTGGCTAGACCGCAAGAGACCTGGCTAGACCGCAAGAGACCTAGCTAGACCGGCCGAAACCTGGCTAGACCGACCGAAACCTGACTAGACCGACCGAGACCTGGCTAGACCGACCGAGACCTGGCTAGACCGACCGATACCTGGCTAGACCGCAAGAGACCTGGCTAGACCGATCGAGACCTGGCTAGACCGACCGAGACCTGGCTAGACCGACCGAGACCTGGCTAGACCGACCGAGACCTAGCTAGACCGACCGCGACCTGGCTAGACCGACCCAAACCTGGATAGACCGACCCAGACTTGGCTAGACCAACCGAGACCTAGCTAGACTGACCGGGACTTAGCTAGGCCGACCGAGACCTGGCTAGACCGACCGAGACCTAGCTAGACCGACCGAGAGCTGGATAGACCGACCGAGACCTGGCTAGACCGACCGAGACCTAGCTAGATCAACCGAGACCTGGCTAGACCGACCCAGACCTAGCTAGACCGACCGAGACCTGGCTAGACCGACCAAGAGCTGTCTAGACCGACCGAGACCTGGCCAAACCGACCGAGACCTAGCTCGACCGACCGCGACCTGGCTAGACCGACCCAAACCTGGCTAGACCGACCCAGACCTGGCTAGACCAACCGAGACCTAGCTAGACTGACCGGGACTTAGCTAGGCCGACCGAGACCTGGCTAGACCGAGCGAGAGCTGGCTAGACCAACCGAGACCTGGCTAGACCACCCGAGACCTAGCTAGACCGACCGAGACCTGGCTAGACCGACCGAGACCTGGCTAGACCGACCGAGACCTGGCTAGACCGACCGAGACCTGGCTAGACCGACCGAAACCTGGCTAGACCGCAAGAGACCTAGCTAGACCGACCGAAACCTGGCTAGACCGACCGAAACCTGACTAGACCGACCGAAACCTGACTAGACCGACCGAGACCTGGCTAGACCGACCGAGACCTGGCTAGACCGACCGAGACCTGGCTAGACCGCAAGAGACCTGGCTAGACCGCAAGAGACCTAGCTAGACCGGCCGAAACCTGGCTAGACCGACCGAAACCTGACTAGACCGACCGAGACCTGGCTAGACCGACCGAGACCTGGCTAGACCGACCGATACCTGGCTAGACCGCAAGAGACCTGGCTAGACCGATCGAGACCTGGCTAGACCGACCGAGACCTGGCTAGACCGACCGAGACCTGGCTAGACCGCAAGAGACCTAGCTAGACCGATCGAGACCTGGCTAGACCGACCGAGACCTAGCTAGACCGACCGCGACCTGGCTAGACCGACCCAAACCTGGATAGACCGACCCAGACTTGGCTAGACCAACCGAGACCTAGCTAGACTGACCGGGACTTAGCTAGGCCGACCGAGACCTGGCTAGACCGACCGAGACCTAGCTAGACCGACCGAGAGCTGGATAGACCGACCGAGACCTGGCTAGACCGACCGAGACCTAGCTAGATCAACCGAGACCTGGCTAGACCGACCCAGACCTAGCTAGACCGACCGAGACCTGGCTAGACCGACCAAGAGCTGTCTAGACCGACCGAGACCTGGCCAAACCGACCGAGACCTAGCAAGACCGACCGAGACCTGGCTAGACCGACCGAGACCTGGCTAGACCGCCCGAGACCTAGCTAGGCCGATCGAGAGCTGGCTAGACCGACCGAGACCTGGCTAGACCGACCGAGACCTAGCTAGACCGACCAAGAGCTGGATAGACCGACCGAGACCTGGCTAGACCGACCGAGACCTGGCTAGACCGACCAAGAGCTGTCTAGACCGACCGAGACCTGGCCAAACCGACCGAGACCTAGCTCGACCGACCGCGACCTGGCTAGACCGACCCAAACCTGGCTAGACCGACCCAGACCTGGCTAGACCAACCGAGACCTAGCTAGACTGACCGGGACTTAGCTAGGCCGACCGAGACCTGGCTAGACCGAGCGAGACCTGGCTAGACCGCCCGAGACCTAGCTAGACCGACCGCGACCTGGCTAGACCGACCCAGATCTAGCTAGAACGACCGGGACCTGGCTAGACCGACCAAGGGCTGGCTAGACCGACCGAGACCTGGCTAGACCGCTCGAGACCTAGCTAGACCGAACGAGACCTGGCTAGACCGACAGAGACCTGGCTATACCGACCGAGACCTGGCTAGACCGCAAAAGACCTGGCTAGACCGACCGAGACCTGGCTAGACCGATCGAGACCTGGCTAGACCGACCGAGATCTGGCTAGACAGACCGTGACCTGGCTAGACCGCAAGAGACCTAGCTAGACCGATCGAGACCTGGCTAGACCGTCCGAGACCTGGATAGTCCCGACCGAAACCTGGCTAGACCGACCGAAACCTAGCTAGACCGATCGAGACCTGGCTAGACTGACCGAGAGCTGGCTAGACCAACCGAGACCTGGCTAGACCGCCCGAGACCTAGCTAGACCGACCGATACGTGCCTAGACCGACCGAAACCTAGCTAGACCGATCGAGACCTGGCTAGACCGTTCGAGACCTGGATAGTCCCGACCGAGACCTGGCTAGACCGACCGAAACCTAGCTAGACCGATCGAGACCTGGCTAGACCAACCGAGACCTGGCTAGACCAACCGAGACCTAGCTAGACCGACCGAAACCTGGCTAGACCGCCCGAGACCTAGCTAGACCGATCGAGACCTGGCTAGACCGACCGAGACCTGGCTAGACAGACCGAGACCTGGCTAGACCGACCGAGACCTGGCTAGACCGCAAGAGACCTAGCTAGACTGATCGAGACCTGGCTAGACCGACCGAGAGCTGGCTAGACCGACCGAGACCTGGCTAGACAGACCGAGACCTAGCTAGACCAGCCGAGACCTGGCTAGGCCGCCCGAGACCTAGCTAGACCGATCGAGACCTGGCTAGACCGACCGAGAGCTGGCTAGACCAACCGAGACCTGGCTAGGCCGCCCGAGACCTAGCTAGACCAACCAAGACCTGGCTAGACCGCCCGAGACCTAGCTAGACCGATCGAGACCTGGCTAGACCGAACGAGACCTGGCTAGACAGACCGAGACCTGGCTAGACCGACCGAGACCTGGCTAGACCGCAAGAGACCTAGCTAGACCGATCGAGACCTGGCTAGACCGACCGAGAGCTGGCTAGACCAACCGAGACCTGGCTAGGCCTCCCGAGACCAAGCTAGACCAACCGAGACCTGGCTAGGCCTCCCGAGACCTAGCTAGACCGATCGAGACCTGGCTAGACTGACCGAGAGCTGGCTAGACCAACCGAGACCTGGCTAGACCACCCGAGACCTAGCTAGACCGACCGAGACCTGGCTAGACCGACCGAGACCTGGCTAGACCGACCGAGACCTGGCTAGACCGACCGAGACCTGGCTAGACCGACCGAAACCTGGCTAGACCGCAAGAGACCTAGCTAGACCGACCGAAACCTTGCTAGACCGACCGAAACCTGACTAGACCGACCGAAACCTGACTAGACCGACCGAGACCTGGCTAGACCGACCGAGACCTGGCTAGACCGACCGAGACCTGGCTAGACCGCAAGAGACCTGGCTAGACCGCAAGAGACCTAGCTAGACCGGCCGAAACCTGGCTAGACCGACCGAAACCTGACTAGACCGACCGAGACATGGCTAGACCGACCGAGACCTGGCTAGACCGACCGATACCTGGCTAGACCGCAAGAGACCTAGCTAGACCGATCGAGACCTGGCTAGACCGACCGAGACCTGGCTAGACCGACCGAGACCTGGCTAGACCGCAAGAGACCTAGCTAGACCGATCGAGACCTGGCTAGACCGACCGAGACCTAGCTAGACCGACCGCGACCTGGCTAGACCGACCCAAACCTGGATAGACCGACCCAGACCTGGCTAGACCAACCGAGACCTAGCTAGACTGACCGGGACTTAGCTAGGCCGACCGAGACCTGGCTAGACCGACCGAGACCTAGCTAGACCGACCGAGAGCTGGATAGACCGACCGAGACCTGGCTAGACCGACCGAGACCTAGCTAGATCGACCGAGACCTGGCTAGACCGACCCAGACCTAGCTAGACCGACCGAGACCTGGCTAGACCGACCAAGAGCTGTCTAGACCGACCGAGACCTGGCCAAACCGACCGAGACCTAGCAAGACCGACCGAGACCTGGCTAGACCGACCGAGTCCTGGCTAGACCGCCCGAGACCTAGCTAGGCCGATCGAGAGCTGGCTAGACCGACCGAGACCTGGCTAGACCGACCGAGACCTAGCTAGACCGACCAAGAGCTGGATAGACCGACCGAGACCTGGCTAGACCGACCGAGACCTGGCTAGACCGACCAAGAGCTGTCTAGACCGACCGAGACCTGGCCAAACCGACCGAGACCTAGCTAGACCGACCGCGACCTGGCTAGACCGACCCAAACCTGGCTAGACCGACCCAGACCTGGCTAGACCAACCGAGACCTAGCTAGACTGACCGGGACTTAGCTAGGCCGACCGAGACCTGGCTAGACCGAGCGAGACCTGGCTAGACCGCCCGAGACCTAGCTAGACCGACCGCGACCTGGCTAGACCGACCCAGATCTAGCTAGAACGACCGGGACCTGGCTAGACCGACCAAGGGCTGGCTAGACCGACCGAGACCTGGCTAGACCGCTCGAGACCTAGCTAGACCGAACGAGACCTGGCTAGACCGACAGAGACCTGGCTATACCGACCGAGACCTGGCTAGACCGCAAAAGACCTGGCTAGACCGACCGAGACCTGGCTAGACCGATCGAGACCTGGCTAGACCGACCGAGATCTGGCTAGACAGACCGTGACCTGGCTAGACCGCAAGAGACCTAGCTAGACCGATCGAGACCTGGCTAGACCGTCCGAGACCTGGATAGTCCCGACCAAAACCTGGCTAGACCGACCGAAACCTAGCTAGACCGATCGAGACCTGGCTAGACTGACCGAGAGCTGGCTAGACCAACCGAGACCTGGCTAGACCGCCCGAGACCTAGCTAGACCGACCGATACGTGCCTAGACCGACCGAAACCTAGCTAGACCGATCGAGACCTGGCTAGACCGTTCGAGACCTGGATAGTCCCGACCGAGACCTGGCTAGACCGACCGAAACCTAGCTAGACCGATCGAGACCTGGCTAGACCAACCGAGACCTGGCTAGACCAACCGAGACCTAGCTAGACCGACCGAAACCTGGCTAGACCGCCCGAGACCTAGCTAGACCGATCGAGACCTGGCTAGACCGACCGAGACCTGGCTAGACAGACCGAGACCTGGCTAGACCGACCGAGACCTGGCTAGACCGCAAGAGACCTAGCTAGACTGATCGAGACCTGGCTAGACCGACCGAGAGCTGGCTAGACCGACCGAGACCTGGCTAGACAGACCGAGACCTAGCTAGACCAACCGAGACCTGGCTAGGCCGCCCGAGACCTAGCTAGACCGATCGAGACCTGGCTAGACCGACCGAGAGCTGGCTAGACCAACCGAGACCTGGCTAGGCCGCCCGAGACCTAGCTAGACCAACCAAGACCTGGCTAGACCGCCCGAGACCTAGCTAGACCGATCGAGACCTGGCTAGACCGAACGAGACCTGGCTAGACAGACCGAGACCTGGCTAGACCGACCGAGACCTGGCTAGACCGCAAGAGACCTAGCTAGACCGATCGAGACCTGGCTAGACCGACCGAGAGCTGGCTAGACCAACCGAGACATGGCTAGGCCTCCCGAGACCAAGCTAGACCAACCGAGACCTGGCTAGGCCTCCCGAGACCTAGCTAGACCGATCGAGACCTGGCTAGACTGACCGAGAGCTGGCTAGACCAACCGAGACCTGGCTAGACCACCCGAGACCTAGCTAGACCGACCGAGACCTGGCTAGACCGACCGAGACCTGGCTAGACCGACCGAGACCTGGCTAGACCGACCGAGACCTGGCTAGACCGACCGAAACCTGGCTAGACCGCAAGAGACCTAGCTAGACCGACCGAAACCTGGCTAGACCGACCGAAACCTGACTAGACCGACCGAAACCTGACTAGACCGACCGAGACCTGGCTAGACCGACCGAGACCTGGCTAGACCGACCGAGACCTGGCTAGACCGCAAGAGACCTGGCTAGACCGCAAGAGACCTGGCTAGACCGGCCGAAACCTGGCTAGACCGACCGAAACCTGACTAGACCGACCGAGACCTGGCTAGACCGACCGAGACCTGGCTAGACCGACCGATACCTGGCTAGACCGCAAGAGACCTAGCTAGACCGATCGAGACCTGGCTAGACCGACCGAGACCTGGCTAGACCGACCGAGACCTGGCTAGACCGCAAGAGACCTAGCTAGACCGATCGAGACCTGGCTAGACCGACCGAGACCTAGCTAGACCGACCGCGACCTGGCTAGACCGACCCAAACCTGGCTAGACCGACCCAGACCTGGCTAGACCAACCGAGACCTAGCTAGACTGACCGGGACTTAGCTAGGCCGACCGAGACCTGGCTAGACCGAGCGAGACCTGGCTAGACCGCCCGAGACCTAGCTAGACCGACCGCGACCTGGCTAGACCGACCCAGATCTAGCTAGAACGACCGGGACCTGGCTAGACCGACCAAGGGCTGGCTAGACCAACCGAGACCTGGCTAGACCGCCCGAGACCTAGCTAGACCGAACGAGACCTGGCTAGACCGACAGAGACCTGGCTAGACCGACCGAGACCTGGCTAGACCGCAAGAGACCTAGCTAGACCGACCGAGAGCTGGCTAGACCAACCGAGACCTGGCTAGGCCGCCCGAGACCTAGCTAGACCGACCGATACCTGGCTAGACCGACCGAAACCTAGCTAGACCGATCGAAACCTGGCTAGACCGACCGAAACCTAGCTAGACCGATCGAGACCTGGCTAGACTGACCGAGAGCTGGCTAGACCAACCGAGACCTGGCTAGACCGCCCGAGACCTAGCTAGACCGACCGATACGTGCCTAGACCGACCGAAACCTAGCTAGACCGATCGAGACCTGGCTAGACCGTTCGAGACCTGGATAGTCCCGACCGAGACCTGGCTAGACCGACCGAAACCTAGCTAGACCGATCGAGACCTGGCTAGACCAACCGAGACCTGGCTAGACCAACCGAGACCTAGCTAGACCGACCGAAACCTGGCTAGACCGCCCGAGACCTAGCTAGACCGATCGAGACCTGGCTAGACCGACCGAGACCTGGCTAGACAGACCGAGACCTGGCTAGACCGACCGAGACCTGGCTAGACCGCAAGAGACCTAGCTAGACCGATCGAGACCTGGCTAGACCGACCGAGAGCTGGCTAGACCAACCGAGACCTGGCTAGGCCGCCCGAGACCTAGCTAGACCAATCGAGACCTGGCTAGGCCGCCCGAGACCTAGCTAGACCGATCGAGACCTGGCTAGACCGACCGAGAGCTGGCTAGACCAACCGAGACCTGGCTAGGCCGCCCGAGACCTAGCTAGACCAACCGAGACCTGGCTAGACCGCCCGAGACCTAGCTAGACCGATCGAGACCTGGCTAGACCGAACGAGACCTGGCTAGACAGACCGAGACCTGGCTAGACCGACCGAGACCTGGCTAGACCGCAAGAGACCTGGCTAGACCGACCGAAACCTGACTAGACCGACCGAAACCTGACTAGACCGACCGAAACCTGGCTAGACCGACCGAAACCTGGCTAGACCGACCGAGACCTGGCTAGACCGCAAGAGACCTGGCTAGACCGCAAGAGACCTAGCTAGACCGGCCGAATCCTGGCTAGACCGACCGAAACCTGACTAGACCGACCGAGACCTGGCTAGACCGACCGAGACCTGGCTAGACCGACCGAGACCTGGCTAGACCGCAAGAGACCTAGCTAGACCGATCGAGACCTGGCTAGACCGACCGAGACCTGGCTAGACCGACCGAGACCTGGCTAGACCGCAAGACACCTAGCTAGACCGATCGAGACCTGGCTAGACCGACCGAGAGCTGGCTAGACCAACCGAGAAATGGCTAGGCCGCCCGAGACCTGGCTAGACCGACCGAGACCTGGCTAGACCGACCGAGACCTGGCTAGACCGGCCGAGACCTGGCTAGACCGACCGAGACCTGGCTAGACCGACCGAGACCTGGCTAGACCGACCGAGACCTGGCTAGACCGCAAGAGACCTAGCTAGACCGATCGAGACCTTGCTAGACCGACCGAGATCTGGCTAGACCGACCGAGAGCTGGCTAGACCAACCGAGACCTGGCTAGGCCGCCCGAGACCTAGCTAGACCAACCGAGACCTGGCTAGGCCTCCCGAGACCTAGCTAGACCGATCGAGACCTGGCTAGACTGACCGAGAGCTGGCTAGACCAACCGAGACCTGGCTAGACCGACCGAGACCTGGCTAGACCGGCCGAAACCTGGCTAGACCGACCGAAACCTGACTAGACCGCCCGAGACCTGGCTAGTCCGACCGAGACCTAGCTAGACCGACCGATACCTGGCTAGACCGGCCGAAACCTGGCTAGACCGACCGAAACCTGACTAGACCGCCCGAGACCTGGCTAGACCGACCGAGACCTAGCTAGACCGACCGATACCTGGCTAGACCGGCCGAAACCTGGCTAGACCGACCCAGATCTAGCTAGAACGACCGGGACCTGGCTAGACCGACCAAGGGCTGGCTAGACCGACCGAGACCTGGCTAGACCGCTCGAGACCTAGCTAGACCGAACGAGACCTGGCTAGACCGACAGAGACCTGGCTATACCGACCGAGACCTGGCTAGACCGCAAAAGACCTGGCTAGACCGACCGAGACCTGGCTAGACCGATCGAGACCTGGCTAGACCGACCGAGATCTGGCTAGACAGACCGTGACCTGGCTAGACCGCAAGAGACCTAGCTAGACCGATCGAGACCTGGCTAGACCGTCCGAGACCTGGATAGTCCCGACCGAAACCTGGCTAGACCGACCGAAACCTAGCTAGACCGATCGAGACCTGGCTAGACTGACCGAGAGCTGGCTAGACCAACCGAGACCTGGCTAGACCGCCCGAGACCTAGCTAGACCGACCGATACGTGCCTAGACCGACCGAAACCTAGCTAGACCGATCGAGACCTGGCTAGACCGTTCGAGACCTGGATAGTCCCGACCGAGACCTGGCTAGACCGACCGAAACCTAGCTAGACCGATCGAGACCTGGCTAGACCAACCGAGACCTGGCTAGACCAACCGAGACCTAGCTAGACCGACCGAAACCTGGCTAGACCGCCCGAGACCTAGTTAGACCGATCGAGACCTGGCTAGACCGACCGAGACCTGGCTAGACAGACCGAGACCTGGCTAGACCGACCGAGACCTGGCTAGACCGCAAGAGACCTAGCTAGACTGATCGAGACCTGGCTAGACCGACCGAGAGCTGGCTAGACCGACCGAGACCTGGCTAGACAGACCGAGACCTAGCTAGACCAACCGAGACCTGGCTAGGCCGCCCGAGACCTAGCTAGACCGATCGAGACCTGGCTAGACCGACCGAGAGCTGGCTAGACCAACCGAGACCTGGCTAGGCCGCCCGAGACCTAGCTAGACCAACCAAGACCTGGCTAGACCGCCCGAGACCTAGCTAGACCGATCGAGACCTGGCTAGACCGAACGAGACCTGGCTAGACAGACCGAGACCTGGCTAGACCGCAAGAGACCTAGCTAGACCGATCGAGACCTGGCTAGACCGCAAGAGACCTAGCTAGACCGATCGAGACCTGGCTAGACCGACCGAGACCTGGCTAGACCGCAAGAGACCTAGCTAGACCGATCGAGACCTGGCTAGACCGACCGAGAGCTGGCTAGACCAACCGAGACATGGCTAGGCCTCCCGAGACCAAGCTAGACCAACCGAGACCTGGCTAGGCCTCCCGAGACCTAGCTAGACCGATCGAGACCTGGCTAGACTGACCGAGAGCTGGCTAGACCAACCGAGACCTGGCTAGACCACCCGAGACCTAGCTAGACCGACCGAGACCTGGCTAGACCGACCGAGACCTGGCTAGACCGACCGAGACCTGGCTAGACCGACCGAGACCTGGCTAGACCGACCGAAACCTGGCTAGACCGCAAGAGACCTAGCTAGACCGACCGAAACCTGGCTAGACCGACCGAAACCTGACTAGACCGACCGAAACCTGACTAGACCGACCGAGACCTGGCTAGACCGACCGAGACCTGGCTAGACCGACCGAGACCTGGCTAGACCGCAAGAGACCTGGCTAGACCGCAAGAGACCTAGCTAGACCGGCCGAAACCTGGCTAGACCGACCGAAACCTGACTAGACCGACCGAGACCTGGCTAGACCGACCGAGACCTGGCTAGACCGACCGATACCTGGCTAGACCGCAAGAGACCTAGCTAGACCGATCGAGACCTGGCTAGACCGACCGAGACCTGGCTAGACCGACCGAGACCTGGCTAGACCGCAAGAGACCTAGCTAGACCGATCGAGACCTGGCTAGACCGACCGAGACCTAGCTAGACCGACCGCGACCTGGCTAGACCGACCCAAACCTGGCTAGACCGACCCAGACCTGGCTAGACCAACCGAGACCTAGCTAGACTGACCGGGACTTAGCTAGGCCGACCGAGACCTGGCTAGACCGAGCGAGACCTGGCTAGACCGCCCGAGACCTAGCTAGACCGACCGCGACCTGGCTAGACCGACCCAGATCTAGCTAGAACGACCGGGACCTGGCTAGACCGACCAAGGGCTGGCTAGACCAACCGAGACCTGGCTAGACCGCCCGAGACCTAGCTAGACCGAACGAGACCTGGCTAGACCGACAGAGACCTGGCTAGACCGACCGAGACCTGGCTAGACCGCAAGAGACCTAGCTAGACCGACCGAGAGCTGGCTAGACCAACCGAGACCTGGCTAGGCCGCCCGAGACCTAGCTAGACCGACCGATACCTGCCTAGACCGACCGAAACCTAGCTAGACCGATCGAAACCTGGCTAGACCGACCGAAACCTAGCTAGACCGATCGAGACCTGGCTAGACTGACCGAGAGCTGGCTAGACCAACCGAGACCTGGCTAGACCGCCCGAGACCTAGCTAGACCGACCGATACGTGCCTAGACCGACCGAAACCTAGCTAGACCGGTCGAGACCTGGCTAGACCGTTCGAGACCTGGATAGTCCCGACCGAGACCTGGCTAGACCGACCGAAACCTAGCTAGACCGATCGAGACCTGGCTAGACCAACCGAGACCTGGCTAGACCAACCGAGACCTAGCTAGACCGACCGAAACCTGGCTAGACCGCCCGAGACCTAGCTAGACCGATCGAGACCTGGCTAGACCGACCGAGACCTGGCTAGACAGACCGAGACCTGGCTAGACCGACCGAGACCTGGCTAGACCGCAAGAGACCTAGCTAGACCGATCGAGACCTGGCTAGACCGACCGAGAGCTGGCTAGACCAACCGAGACCTGGCTAGGCCGCCCGAGACCTAGCTAGACCAATCGAGACCTGGCTAGGCCGCCCGAGACCTAGCTAGACCGATCGAGACCTGGCTAGACCGACCGAGAGCTGGCTAGACCAACCGAGACCTGGCTAGGCCGCCCGAGACCTAGCTAGACCGATCGAGACCTGGCTAGACCGAACGAGACCTGGCTAGACAGACCGAGACCTGGCTAGACCGACCGAGACCTGGCTAGACCGCAAGAGACCTGGCTAGACCGACCGAAACCTGACTAGACCGACCGAAACCTGACTAGACCGACCGAAACCTGGCTAGACCGACCGAAACCTGGCTAGACCGACCGAGACCTGGCTAGACCGCAAGAGACCTGGCTAGACCGCAAGAGACCTAGCTAGACCGGCCGAATCCTGGCTAGACCGACCGAAACCTGACTAGACCGACCGAGACCTGGCTAGACCGACCGAGACCTGGCTAGACCGACCGAGACCTGGCTAGACCGCAAGAGACCTAGCTAGACCGATCGAGACCTGGCTAGACCGACCGAGACCTGGCTAGACCGACCGAGACCTGGCTAGACCGCAAGACACCTAGCTAGACCGATCGAGACCTGGCTAGACCGACCGAGAGCTGGCTAGACCAACCGAGACCTGGCTAGGCCGCCCGAGACCTGGCTAGACCGACCGAGACCTGGCTAGACCGACCGAGACCTGGCTAGACCGGCCGAGACCTGGCTAGACCGACCGAGACCTGGCTAGACCGACCGAGACCTGGCTAGACCGACCGAGACCTGGCTAGACCGCAAGAGACCTAGCTAGACCGATCGAGACCTTGCTAGACCGACCGAGATCTGGCTAGACCGACCGAGAGCTGGCTAGACCAACCGAGACCTGGCTAGGCCGCCCGAGACCTAGCTAGACCAACCGAGACCTGGCTAGGCCTCCCGAGACCTAGCTAGACCGATCGAGACCTGGCTAGACTGACCGAGAGCTGGCTAGACCAACCGAGACCTGGCTAGACCGACCGAGACCTGGCTAGACCGGCCGAAACCTGGCTAGACCGACCGAAACCTGACTAGACCGCCCGAGACCTGGCTAGACCGACCGAGACCTAGCTAGACCGACCGATACCTGGCTAGACCGGCCGAAACCTGGCTAGACCGACCGAAACCTGACTAGACCGCCCGAGACCTGGCTAGACCGACCGAGACCTAGCTAGACCGACCGATACCTGGCTAGACCGGCCGAAACCTGGCTAGACCGACCGCAACCTGGCTAGACCGCCCGAGACCTGGCTAGACCGCCCGAGACCTAGCTAGACCGACCGATACCTGGCTAGACCGGCCGAAACCTGGCTAGACCGACCGCAACCTGGCTAGACCGACCGAGACCTGAGTGTTCTAGCCTTGGGGTACTTGAACATGAGAGCCCATCCTCGCGACCCCAGCGGGCTTGCGTGCCACCCCCCCCCCCCTCCCCTCACCATCCGGCCTCGCCTCCCCCCAACCCACCTCCAGGCCTCACCACCCCCAAACGCCACACGGCCTCCCCTACCCCCACACCCACTAGCCGGCCTCCCCCCCCCAACACCCGGCGTCGCCTTCCCCCACCCAGCACCCGGCCTCGCCTTCCCCCACCCAGCACCCGGGCTCGCCTCCCCCCACCCAGCACCCG
This sequence comes from Arenicola marina, assembly GCA_964019135.1. NCBI lineage: Eukaryota > Metazoa > Annelida > Polychaeta > Arenicolidae > Arenicola > Arenicola marina. The sequence goes on along the minus strand of OZ025256.1, from coordinate 36,406,167 downwards.
GCCTCGCCTCCCCCCACCCAGCACCCGGCCTCGCCTCCCCCCACCCAGCCCCCGGCCTTGCCTCCCCCCACCCAGCACCCGGCCTCGCCTCCCCCCACCCAGCCCCCGGCCTTGCCTCCCCCCACCACTACCATCACCACGCTCCGCAGACCACAGGCCGCGGAACATCAGTGAAAGCTTCTTATTGTTTTTCCGCTTTACTGTTGCTTCACAATGTCGTAGAGATCAGGGTCATCCTAGCGGCCCGGGAACAGCGCGGTCACCAGCCACCAAATCCCCGTGAATCGCTGTTCGCAGTCACATGTCTCTTCGTCCCTAACACGGAATATACCCATCACCGTCGCCGCAAAAAAATATGTAATGTGATTCTCAAATTTGGAGATAAAAAGGAAATTCATCTATTACGTGATATAACGGGTGTTTTGGTTTTACACGCGGCTCATGAACAACACCTAGTTGTCATCAGCACCAGGAGTACATTTAGAGTAAACGGAACAATCCCAGAGAAACGTGCATGATCACGTCTTTAGTTGTTAAGGAAAGGTAGTGGACGTCGCTACCATGAGACATACTTTGACATATCTAAGCAGTAACAGTCACATCTATGTAGCGTATGCAAAGAACCAGTCACCACCACGCATTACTTTTATTACTTTTACCATAACAAACGACAAAAATGCATGCGTACGATGAATATGAATATGACCCGCGCGGCAGTATTTATAAATCACTGGTAGCTTACTAATGACAGACCCAGAGACCAAGATGACACACTCAGAGGACAGACCCAGATGACAGACCCGGAGGACAGACCCAGAGGACAGACCCAGAGGACAGACCCAGAGAACAGACCCTGTGGGCATACCCAAAAGGGTAGACCACAAGGACAGACTAAGAGGACAGACCAAGATGACAGCCCCAAAAAGGCTGACCAAAAGGACACACTAAGAGGACAGACCTAGATAACAGACCTAAGAGGGCAGACCAAAAAGACAGACTAAGAGGACAGACCCAAATAACAGACACAAAAGACAGACCCAGAAGACAGACCCAGCTAACAGACCCAGAGGACAGATCCAGAAGACAGATCCAGAGAACAGACCCAGAGGACAGATCCAGAAGACAGATCCAGAGAACAGACCCAGAGGACAGACCCAGAGGACAGACCCAGAGGACAGACCCAGAGAACAGACCCAGAGGACAGACCCAGAGGACAGACCCAGAGGACAGACCCAGAGAACAGACCCAAAGGACAGACCCAGAGGACACACCCAGAGGGCAGACCCAGAGGACACACCCAGCTAACAGACCCAGAGAACAGACCCAGAGGACAGACCCAGCTAACAGACCCAGAGAACAGACCCAGAGGACAGACCCAGCTAACAGACCCAAAGGACAGACCCAGAGGACACACCCAGAGGGCAGACCCAGAGGACACACCCAGCTAACACACCCAGAGAACAGACCCAGAGGACAGACCCAGCTAACAGACCAAGAGAACAGACCCAGAGGACAGACCCAGCTAACAGACCCAAAGAACAGACCCAGAGGACACACCCAGAGGGCAGACCCAGAGGACACACCCAGAGGGCAGACACAGAGGACAGACACAGAGGACAGACACAGAGGACAGACCCAGCTAACAGACCCAGAGGACAGACACAGAGGACTGACCCAGCTAACAGACCCAGAGGACAGACCCAGACCCCAGACCAAGATAAAAGACCCAGAGAACAGACCCAGAAGACAGACCAAGAGGGTAACAGGTATGAAATACCCCTTCGCAGTTTTCGATTAGGTCTCGCCGACAGCAATGAAACACTCAAAGTTTACGTTGACGTGGCAATTTCTGTGAAGCGTTCCTCGGATGCTTAATGATATACAGTATCGATCGGGTCTGTGGGGCATCAGCCCAAGACACTATATCGTACACAGGCGTACTCTTCAAGTTTGTGGCGATGTGACTGGCGGCGCCCACCGCGACGGCCCATCTTGTTCCTTGACATTGATGGCGACGCCTCGCCGCGCGACAGTAGGTGTTGCTATGTGACATGACAGGTCCTATTGCACACGTCTACTTCACTCCCTTGTAGTGGAACACCAGGTATAACAGAACGAAGTGTGGTTCAATTCCACGGGAGGATATCTCATGCACTGATGGCCCTGGCGTCCACAAACTGGAGACTTCTGGAGATTTATAACTGCGTGACGTAACTCAAATAAAGGACACCTAAATAGGGCGGCATCTATAGTTATGGCCAAATCGATCGCAGTGACGGTCCGACTGTTGTCCTGGCAGTGAGGGTGGGTCTGGTGTCCTGGCAGTGAGGGCGGGTCTGTTGTCCTGGCAGTGAGGGTGGGTCTGGTGTCTGGCAGTGAGGGTGGGCCTGGTGTCCTGGCAGTGAGGGTGGGCCTGGTGTCCTGGCAGTGAGGGTGGGTCTGGTGTCCTGGCAGTAAGGGTGGGCCTGGTGTCCTGGCAGTGTGGGTGGGTCTGGTGTCCTGGCAGTGAGGGTGGGTCTGGTGTCCTGGCAGTGAGGGCGGGCCTGTTGTCCTGGCAGTGAGGGTGGGTCTGGTGTCTGGCAGTGAGGGTGGGCCTGGTGTCCTGGCAGTGAGGGCGGGCCTGTTGTCCTGGCAGTGAGGGTGGGTCTGGTGTCTGGCAGTGAGGGTGGGCCTGGTGTCCTGGCAGTGAGGGTGGGCCTGGTGTCCTGGCAGTGAGGGTGGGTCTGGTGTCCTGGCAGTAAGGGTGGGCCTGGTGTCCTGGCAGTGTGGGTGGGTCTGGTGTCCTGGCAGTGAGGGTGGGTCTGGTGTCCTGGCAGTGAGGGTGGGTCTGGTGTCCTGGCAGTGAGGGTGGGCTGGTGTCCTGGCAGTGAGGGTGGGCCGGGCAGTGAGGGTGGGCCTGGTGTCCTGGCAGTGAGTGTGAGCCCGGTGTCCTGGCAGTGAGGGTGGGTCTGGTGTCTGGCAGTGAGGGTGGGCCTGGTGTCCTGGCAGTGAGGGTGGGCCTGGCAGCGAGGGTGGGTCTGGTGTCCTGGCAGTGAGGGTGGGTCTGGTGTCCTGGCAGTGAGGGTGGGTCTGGTGTCCTGGCAGTGAGGGTGGGTCTGGTGTCCCGGGCAGTGAGGGTGGGCCTGGTGTCCTGGCAGTGAGGGTGGGTCTGGTGTCCTGGCAGTGAGTGTGTCCTGGCAGTAAGGGTGAGTCTGATGTCCTGGCAGTGAGGGTGGGTCTGGTGTCCTGGCAGTGTGGGTGGGTCTGGTGTCCTGGCAGTGAGGGTGGGTCTGGTGTCCTGGCAGTGAGGGCGGGCCTGTTGTCCTGGCAGTGAGGGTGGGTCTGGTGTCTGGCAGTGAGGGTGGGCCTGGTGTCCTGGCAGTGAGGGCGGGCCTGTTGTCCTGGCAGTGAGGGTGGGTCTGGTGTCTGGCAGTGAGGGTGGGCCTGGTGTCCTGGCAGTGAGGGTGGGCCTGGTGTCCTGGCAGTGAGGGTGGGTCTGGTGTCCTGGCAGTAAGGGTGGGCCTGGTGTCCTGGCAGTGTGGGTGGGTCTGGTGTCCTGGCAGTGAGGGTGGGTCTGGTGTCCTGGCAGTGAGGGTGGGTCTGGTGTCCTGGCAGTGAGGGTGGGCTGGTGTCCTGGCAGTGAGGGTGGGCCGGGCAGTGAGGGTGGGCCTGGTGTCCTGGCAGTGAGTGTGAGCCCGGTGTCCTGGCAGTGAGGGTGGGTCTGGTGTCTGGCAGTGAGGGTGGGCCTGGTGTCCTGGCAGTGAGGGTGGGCCTGGCAGCGAGGGTGGGTCTGGTGTCCTGGCAGTGAGGGTGGGTCTGGTGTCCTGGCAGTGAGGGTGGGTCTGGTGTCCTGGCAGTGAGGGTGGGTCTGGTGTCCCGGGCAGTGAGGGTGGGCCTGGTGTCCTGGCAGTGAGGGTGGGTCTGGTGTCCTGGCAGTGAGTGTGTCCTGGCAGTAAGGGTGAGTCTGATGTCCTGGCAGTGAGGGTGGGCATGGTGTCCTGGCAATGAGGGTGGGCCTGGTGTCCTGGCAGTGAGGGTGGGTCTGGTGTCCTGACAGTGAGAGTGGGCCTGGTGTCCTGGCAGTGAGGGTGGGCCTGGTGTTCTGGCAGTGAGGGTGGGCCTGGTGTCCTGGCAGTGAGGGTGGGCCTGGTGTCCTGGCAGTGAGGGTGGGCCTGGTAGTGAGGGTGGGCCTGGTGTCCTGGCAGTGAAGGTGGGCTCAGTGTCGTGGTAGTGCGGGTGGGCTTGGTGTCCTGGCAGTGAGGTTGGGCCTGGCAGTGAGGGTGGGTCGGGTGTCCTGGCAGTGAGGGTGGGTCTGGTGTCCTGGCAGTGAGGGTGGGTCTGGTGTCCTGGCAGTGAAGGTGGGCTTAGTGTCGTGGTAGTGCGGGTGGGCCTGGTGTCCTGGCAGTGAGGTTGGGCCTGGCAGTGAGGGTGGGTCTGGTGTCCTGGCAGTGAGGGTGGGTCTGGTGTCCTGGCAGTGAAGGTGGGTCTGGTGTCCTGGCAGTGAGGGTGGGCCTGGTGTCCTGGCAGTGAGGGTGGGCCTGGTGTCCTGGCAGTGAGGGTGGGCCTGGTGTCCTGGCAGTGAGGGTGGGCCTGGTGTCCTGGCAGTGAGGGTGGGCCTGGTAGTGAGGGTGGGCCTGGTGTCCTGGCAGTGAGGGTGGGCCTGGTGTCCTGGCAGTGAGGGTGGGCCTGGTGTCCTGGCAGTGAGGTTGGGCCTGGCAGTGAGGGTGGGTCTGGTGTCCTGGCAGTGAGGGTGGGTCTAGTGTTCTGGCAGTGAGGATGGGTCTTGTGTCCTGGCAGTGAGGGTGGGCCTGGTGTCCTGGCAGTGAGGGTGGGCCTGGTGTCCTGGCAGTGAGGGTGGGCCTGGTGTCTGGCAGTGAGGGTGGGCCTGGTGTCCTGGCAGTGAGGGTGGGCCTGGTGTCTGGCAGTGAGGGTGCGTCTGGTGTCCTGGCAGTGAGGGTGGGTCTGGTGTCCTGACAGTGAGGGTGGGCCTGGTGTCCTGGCAGTGAGGGTGGGCCTGGTGTCCTGGCAGTGAGGGTAGGCCTGGTGTCCTGGCAGTAAGGGTGGGTCTGGTGTCCTGGCAGTGAGGGTGGGCCTGGTGTCCTGGCGGTGAGGGTGGGTCTGGTGTCCTGGCAGTGAGGGTAGGCCTGGTGTCCTGGCAGTGAGGGTGGGTCTGGTGTCCTGGCAGTGAGGGTGGGCCTGGTGTCCTGGCAGTGAGGGTGGGCCTGGTGTCCTGGCAGTGAAAGTGGGCCTGGTGTCCTGGCAGTGAGGGTGGACCTGGTAGTGAGGGTGGGCCTGGTGTCCTGGCAGTGAAGGTGGGCTTAGTGTCGTGGTAGTGCGGTGGGCCTGGTGTCCTGGCAGTGAGGTTGGGCCTGGCAGTGAGGGTGGGTGTGGTGTCCTGGCAGTGAGGGTGGGTCTGGTGTCCTGGCAGTGAGGGTGGGTCTGGTGTCCTGGCAGTGAGGGTGGGCCTGGTGTCCTGGCAGTGAAGGTGGGCCTGGTGTCTGGCAATGAGGGTGGGCCTGGTGTCCTGGCAGTGAGGGTGGGCCTGGTGTCTGGCAGTGAGGGTGGGCCTGATGTCCTGGCAGTGAGGGTGGGCCTCGTGCCCTGGCAGTGAGGGTGGGCCTGGTAGTGAGGGTGGGCCTGGTGTCCTGGCAGTGAGGGTGGGTCTGGTGTCCTGGCAGTAAGGGTGGGTCTGGTGTCCTGGCAGTGAGAGTGGGTCTTGTGTCCTGGCAGTAAGGGTGGGTCTGGTGTCTGGCAGTGAGGGTGGGCCTGGTGTCCTGGCAGTGAGTGTGGGCCTGGTGTCTGGCAGTGAGGGTGGGCCTGGTGTCCTGGCAGTGAGTGTGGGACTGGTGTCTGGCAGTGAGGGTGGGCCTGGTGTCCTGGCAGTGAGGGTGGGCCTGGTGTCCTGGCAGTGAGGGTGGGCCTGGTGTCCTAGCAGTGAGGGTGGGTCTGGTGTCCTGGCAGTAAGGGTGGGTCTGGTGTCCTGGCAGTGAGAGTGGGTCTTGTGTCCTGGCAGTAAGGGTGGGTCTGGTGTCTGGCAGTGAGGGTGGGCCTGGTGTCCTGGCAGTGAGTGTGGGCCTAGTGTCTGGCAGTGAGGGTGGGCCTGGTGTCCTGGCAGTGAGTGTGGGCCTGGTGTCTGGCAGTGAGGGTGGGTCTGGTGTCCTGGCAGTGAGGGAGGGCCTGGTGTCCTGGCAGTGAGGGTGGGCCTGGTGTCCTGGCAGTGAGTGTGGGACTGGTGTCCTGGCAGTGAGGGTCGGCCTGGTGCCCTGGCAGTGAGGGTGGCCCTGGTGTCTGGCAGTGAGGGTGGGCCTGGGGTCCTGCCAGTGAGGGTGGACCTGGTGTCTGGCAGTGAGGGTGGGTCTGGTGTCCTGGCAGTGAGGGTGGGCCTGGTGTCCTGGCAGTGAGGGTGGGCCTGGTGTCCTGGCAGTGAGGGAGGGTCTGGTGTCCTGGCAGTGAGGGTGGACATGGTGTCTGGCAGTGAGGGTGGGTCTGGTGTCCTGGCAGTGAGGGTGGGCCTGGTGTCCTGGCAGTGAGGGTGGCCCTGGTGTCTGGCAGTGAGGGTGGGCCTGGTGTCCTGGCAGTGAGGGTGGACCTGGTGTCTGGCAGTGAGGGTGGGTCTGGTGTCCTGGCAGTGAGGGTGGGCCTGGTGTCCTGGCAGTGAGGGTGGGCCTGGTGTCCTGGCAGTGAGGGAGGGTCTGTTGTCCTGGCAGTGAGTGTGGGCCTGGTGTCCTGGCAGTGAGGGTGGGTCTGGTGTCCTGGCAGTGAGGGTGGCCCTGGTGTCTGGCAGTGAGGATGGGCCTGGGGTCCTGCCAGTGAGGGTGGACCTGGTGTCTGGCAGTGAGGGTGGGTCTGGTGTCCTGGCAGTGAGGGTGGGCCTGGTGTCCTGGCAGTGAGGGTGGGCCTGGTGTCCTGGCAGTGAGGGAGGGTCTGGTGTCCTGGCAGTGAGGGTGGACATGGTGTCTGGCAGTGAGGGTGGGTCTGGTGTCCTGGCAGTGAGGGTGGGCCTGGTGTCCTGGCAGTGAGGGTGGCCCTGGTGTCTGGCAGTGAGGGTGGGCCTGGTGTCCTGGCAGTGAGGGTGGACCTGGTGTCTGGCAGTGAGGGTGGGTCTGGTGTCCTGGCAGTGAGGGTGGGCCTGGTGTCCTGGCAGTGAGGGTGGGCCTGGTGTCCTGGCAGTGAGGGAGGGTCTGTTGTCCTGGCAGTGAGTGTGGGCCTGGTGTCCTGGCAGTGAGGGTGGGTCTGGTGTCCTGGCAGTGAGGGTGGCCCTGGTGTCTGGCAGTGAGGGTGGGCCTGGTGTCCTGGCAGTTAGGGTGGGTCTGGTGTCCTGGCAGTGAGGGTGGGTCTGGTTTCCTAGCAGTGAGGGTGGGCCTGGTGTCCTGGCGATGAGGATGGGTCTGGTGTCCTGGCAGTGTGGGTGGGTCTGGTGTCTTGGCAGTGAGGGGGGGGGGGGGGGCGGGGGCCTGGTGTCTTGACAGTGGTAAGTGTTATGTGAAACAAATCGGTGTCATTGACCCTAGCTTGCTCTTCTTTGACCTGGTGGGGTAGGAGAGGGCTGGTATGATGGTGAACGAGGCAGAACAAGGCTATGCAGAAACAAATTGGTGTGCTAGAGTCCGGGCTGACCAGTGTGCAGAATGCAGAATCTCAGGCGATAGCAAAACCGTTACATTCACTATAGGTTGTGATGTATCCACTACAGGTTGGGGCTGTGAGTTTTAGACTGCCAGACGGGGATGTGAGGGTTAGACTGCCAGATTGGGCTGTGAGGTTTAGACTACCAGACGGGGATGTGAGGGTTAGACTGCCAGATTGGGCTGTGAGGGTTAGACTACCAGACGGGGATGTGAGGGTTAGACTGCCAGATTGGGCTGTGAGGTTTAGACTACCAGACGGGGATGTGAGGGTTAGACTGCCAGATTGGTCTGTGAGGTTCAGACTGCAGTATGGGGCTGTGAGTTTCAGACCACAAAATGGGTCTGTGAGGTTTAGACTACTTGGTGGGGCTGTGAGGTTTAGACTACGAGATGGGGCTGTGAGGGTTAGACTACAGGATGGGACTGTGAGGCAGATGCGGCTGTAAGGTTTAGACTGGATCATGGGGCTGTGAGGTTTGGAATATACAGAATGAGGCTGCAACGTTCAGACTACAGGATGGGGCTGTGAGGGTTAGACAACCAGATGGGGCTATAAAGTTTAGACTACCAATTGGGGATGTGATGTTTAGTCTACGAGATGGGGATGTGAGGTTTGGAATACAGAATGGGGCTGTGAGGTTCCGACTGCAGCATTGACTGTGAGGTTTAGACTGCAGGATGGGGCTGTTAGGCTTGGACTGCCTGATGGGGCTGTGAGGTTTAGACTGCTGGGTGCTGCTGTGAGGTTTAGAATACAGGATGGGGCTGTCAGGGTTAGACTACGAGATAGGGCTGTGATGTTTAGACTACAGGATGAGGCTCTGAGGTTTAGACTGCTAGGTGGGGCTGTGAGGTTTAGACTACGGGATGGGGATGTGAGGGTTAGACTACCAGATGGGGCTATGAGGTTTAGACTACAGGATGGGACTGTGAGGTTTAGACTACGAGGTGGGGATGTGAGAGTTAGACTACAAGATGGGGCTCTTATGTTTAAACTACAGGATGGGGCTGTGAGGTTTAGAATACAGGATGGGGCTGTGAGGTTTAGTCTACCAAATGGGGCTGTGATTTTCAGACTATCAGATGGGGCTGTGATGTTTAGACTACCAGATGAGGCTGTGAGGTTTTGACTACAGGATGGGGCTATGAGGTTCAGACTACAAAATGGGTCTGCGATGTTTAGACTACTAGATGAGGCTGTGAGGTTTAGACTACAGGATGGGGCTATGAGGTTTAGACTACAAAATGGGGCTGCGATGTTTAGAATACAGGATGGGGCTGTGAGGTTTAGTCTACCAAATGGGGCTGTGATTTTCAGACTACCAGATGGGGCTGTGAGGTTTAGACTGGAAGATGGGGCTGTAGGGTTTAGACTGCAGGATGGGGCTGTGATGTTTAGACTGCAGGATGGAGCTGTGAGGTTTAGACTGGAGGATGGGGCTGTGAGGTTTAGACTACAGGATGGGGCTGTGAAGTTTAGACTGCTGGGTGGGGCTGTGAGGTTCCGACTGCAGCATTGACTGTGAGGTTTAGACTGCAGGATGGGGCTGTGAGGTTTAGACTACGAGATGGGGCTGTTAGGTTTAGACTGCATGATGGGGCTGTGAGGTTTAGACTGCTGGGTGCTGCTGTGAGGTTTAGAATACAGGATGGGGCTGTCAGGGTTAGACTACGAGATAGGGCTGTGATGTTTAGACTACAGGATTAGGCTGTGAGGTTTAGACTACAGCATGGGACTGTGAGGTTTAGTCTACCAAATGGGGCTGTGATTGTTAGATTACGAGATGGGGCTGTGATGTTTAGACTACAGGATGGAGCTATGAGTTTTAGACTACAAAATGGGGCTGCGATGTTTAGACTACTAGATGAGGCTGTGAGGTTTAGACTACAGGATGGGGCTATGAGGTTTAGACTACTAGGTGGGGCTGTGAGGTTTAAACTACGAGGTGGGGATGTGAGAGTTAGACTACAAGATGGGGCTCTGAGGTTCAAACTACAGGATGGGGCTGTTAGGTTTAGTCTATCAAATGGGGCTGTGATTGTTAGACTACCAGATGAGGCTGTGAGGTTTAGACAACAGGATGGAGCTATGAGGTTTAGACTACAAAATGGGGCTGCGAGGTTTAGACTACCGGATGGGGCTGTGAGGTTCAGACTACCAGATGGGGCTGTGAGGTTTAGACTGCTGGGTGGGTCTGTGAGGCTTAGACTACAGGATGGGGCTGTGAAGTTTAGACTGCTGGGTGGGGCTGTGAGGTTTAGACTACGAGATGGGGATGCGAGGTTTAGACTACCAGGTGGGGCTGTGAGGTTTAGACTTTGAAATATGGCTGTGATGTTTAGACCACCAGATGGGGCTGTGAGGTTTAGACTGCAGAATGGGGCTGTGAGATTAAGACTACCAGATAGGGCTGTGAGGTTTAGACTGCATGATGGGGCTATGAGGGTTTGACTACCAGATGGGTCTGTGAGGTTTAGACCACGAGATGGGGCTGTGAGGCTTAGACTACGAGATGGGGCTGTGAGGCTTAGACTGCTGGGTGGGGCTGTGAGGTTTATACTGCAGGATGGGGCTGTGAGATTTAGACTAACAAATAGGGCTGTGAGATTTATACTACCAGATGGAGCTGTGAGGTTTAGACTGCAGGATTGAGCTGTGAGGTTTAGACTGCACGATGGGGCTGTAAGGTTTAGACTGCAGGATGAGGCTATGATGTTTAGACTGCAGGATGAGGCTATGATGTTTAGACTGCAGGATGGGGCTATGATGTTTAGACTGCAGGGTGGGGCTATGAGGTGTAGACTGCAGGATGGGGCTATGAGGTGTAGACAGCAGGATGGGGCTATGAGGTGTAGACTGCAGGGTGGGGCTATGAGGTGTAGACTGCAGGGTGGGGCTATGAGGTGTAGACTGCAGGATGGGGCTATGAGGTGTAGACTGCAGGGTGGGGCTATGAGGTGTAGACTGCAGGGTGGGGCTATGAGGTGTAGACTGCAGGGTGGGGCTATGAGGTGTAGACTGCAGGATGGGGCTATGAGGTGTAGACTGCAGGATGGGGCTATGAGGTGTAGACTGCAGGGTGGGGCTATGAGGTGTAGACTGCAGGATGGGGCTATGAGGTGTAGACTGCAGGGTGGGGCTATGAGGTGTAGACTGCAGGGTGGGGCTATGAGGTGTAGACTGCAGGATGGGGCTATGAGGTGTAGACTGCAGGATGGGGCTATGAGGTGTAGACTGCAGGGTGGGGCTATAAGGTGTAGACTGCAGGATGGGGCTATGAGGTGTAGACTGCAGGGTGGGGCTATGAGGTGTAGACTGCAGGGTGGGGCTATGAGGTGTAGACTGCAGGATGGGGCTATGAGGTGTAGACTGCAGGATGGGGCTATGAGGTGTAGACTGCAGGGTGGGGCTATGAGGTGTAGACTGCAGGGTGGGGCTATGAGGTGTAGACTGCAGGGTGGGGCTATGAGGTGCAGACTGCAGGGTGGGGCTATGAGGTGTAGACTGCAGGATGGGGCTATGAGGTGTAGACTGCAGGATGGGGCTATGAGGTGTAGACTGCAGGGTGGGGCTATGAGGTGTAGACTGCAGGATGGGGCTATGAGGTGTAGACTGCAGGATGGGGCTATGAGGTGTAGACTGCAGGATGGGGCTATGAGGTGTAGACTGCAGGGTGGGGCTATGAGGTGTAGACTGCAGGATGGGGCTATGAGGTGTAGACTGCAGGATGGGGCTATGAGGTGTAGACTGCAGGATGGGGCTATGAGGTGTAGACTGCAGGGTGGGGCTATGAGGTGTAGACTGCAGGGTGGGGCTATGAGGTGTAGACTGCAGGGTGGGGCTATGAGGTGTAGACTGCAGGGTGGGGCTATGAGGTGTAGACTGCAGGGTGGGGCTATGAGGTGTAGACTGCAGGATGGGGCTATGAGGTGTAGACTGCAGGATGGGGCTATGAGGTGTAGACTGCAGGGTGGGGCTATGAGGTGTAGACTGCAGGATGGGGCTATGAGGTGTAGACTGCAGGGTGGGGCTATGAGGTGTAGACTGCAGGGTGGGGCTATGAGGTGTAGACTGCAGGATGGGGCTATGAGATGTAGACTGCAGGATGGGGCTATGAGGTGTAGACTGCAGGGTGGGGCTATGAGGTGTAGACTGCAGGGTGGGGCTATAAGGTGTAGACTGCAGGGTGGGGCTATGAGGTGTAGACTGCAGGATGGGGCTATGAGGTGTAGACTGCAGGATGGGGCTATGAGGTGTAGACTGCAGGGTGGGGCTATGAGGTGTAGACTGCAGGATGGGGCTATGAGGTGTAGACTGCAGGGTGGGGCTATGAGGTGTAGACTGCAGGGTGGGGCTATGAGGTGTAGACTGCAGGATGGGGCTATGAGGTGTAGACTGCAGGATGGGGCTATGAGGTGTAGACTGCAGGGTGGGGCTATGAGGTGTAGACTGCAGGATGGGGCTATGAGGTGTAGACTGCAGGGTGGGGCTATGAGGTGTAGACTGCAGGGTGGGGCTATGAGGTGTAGACTGCAGGATGGGGCTATGAGGTGTAGACTGCAGGATGGGGCTATGAGGTGTAGACTGCAGGGTGGGGCTATGAGGTGTAGACTGCAGGGTGGGGCTATGAGGTGTAGACTGCAGGGTGGGGCTATGAGGTGTAGACTGCAGGGTGGGGCTATGAGGTGTAGACTGCAGGATGGGGCTATGAGGTGTAGACTGCAGGATGGGGCTATGAGGTGTAGACTGCAGGGTGGGGCTATGAGGTGTAGACTGCAGGATGGGGCTATGAGGTGTAGACTGCAGGATGGGGCTATGAGGTGTAGACTGCAGGGTGGGGCTATGAGGTGTAGACTGCAGGGTGGGGCTATGAGGTGTAGACTGCAGGGTGGGGCTATGAGGTGTAGACTGCAGGATGTGGCTATGAGGTGTAGACTGCAGGGTGGGGCTATGAGGTGTAGACTGCAGGGTGGGGCTATGAGGTGTAGACTGCAGGGTGGGGCTATGAGGTGTAGACTGCAGGATGGGGCTATGAGGTGTAGACTGCAGGATGGGGCTATGAGGTGTAGACTGCAGGGTGGGGCTATGAGGTGTAGACTGCAGGATGGGGCTATGAGGTGTAGACTGCAGGATGGGGCTATGAGGTGTAGACTGCAGGGTGGGGCTATGAGGTGTAGACTGCAGGATGGGGCTATGAGGTGTAGACTGCAGGGTGGGGCTATGAGGTGTAGACTGCAGGGTGGGGCTATGAGGTGTAGACTGCAGGATGGGGCTATGAGGTGTAGACTGCAGGGTGGGGCTATGAGGTGTAGACTGCAGGATGGGGCTATGAGGTGTAGACTGCAGGATGGGGCTATGAGGTGTAGACTGCAGGGTGGGGCTATGAGGTGTAGACTGCAGGATGGGGCTATGAGGTGTAGACTGCAGGGTGGGGCTATGAGGTGTAGACTGCAGGGTGGGGCTATGAGGTGTAGACTGCAGGATGGGGCTATGAGGTGTAGACTGCAGGATGGGGCTATGAGGTGTAGACTGCAGGGTGGGGCTATGAGGTGTAGACTGCAGGATGGGGCTATGAGGTGTAGACTGCAGGATGGGGCTATGAGGTGTAGACTGCAGGATGGGGCTATGAGGTGTAGACTGCAGGGTGGGGCTATGAGGTGTAGACTGCAGGATGGGGCTATGAGGTGTAGACTGCAGGGTGGGGCTATGAGGTGTAGACTGCAGGGTGGGGCTATGAGGTGTAGACTGCAGGATGGGGCTATGAGGTGTAGACTGCAGGGTGGGGCTATGAGGTGTAGACTGCAGGATGGGGCTATGAGGTGTAGACTGCAGGATGGGGCTATGAGGTGTAGACTGCAGGGTGGGGCTATGAGGTGTAGACTGCAGGATGGGGCTATGAGGTGTAGACTGCAGGGTGGGGCTATGAGGTGTAGACTGCAGGGTGGGGCTATGAGGTGTAGACTGCAGGATGGGGCTATGAGGTGTAGACTGCAGGATGGGGCTATGAGGTGTAGACTGCAGGGTGGGGCTATGAGGTGTAGACTGCAGGATGGGGCTATGAGGTGTAGACTGCAGGATGGGGCTATGAGGTGTAGACTGCAGGATGGGGCTATGAGGTGTAGACTGCAGGGTGGGGCTATGAGGTGTAGACTGCAGGATGGGGCTATGAGGTGTAGACTGCAGGGTGGGGCTATGAGGTGTAGACTGCAGGGTGGGGCTATGAGGTGTAGACTGCAGGATGGGGCTATGAGGTGTAGACTGCAGGATGGGGCTATGAGGTGTAGACTGCAGGGTGGGGCTATGAGGTGTAGACTGCAGGGTGGGGCTATGAGGTGTAGACTGCAGGATGGGGCTATGAGGTGTAGACTGCAGGGTGGGGCTATGAGGTGTAGACTGCAGGATGGGGCTATGAGGTGTAGACTGCAGGATGGGGCTATGAGGTGTAGACTGCAGGGTGGGGCTATGAGGTGTAGACTGCAGGATGGGGCTATGAGGTGTAGACTGCAGGATGGGGCTATGAGGTGTAGACTGCAGGATGGGGCTATGAGGTGTAGACTGCAGGATGGGGCTATGAGGTGTAGACTGCAGGGTGGGGCTATGAGGTGTAGACTGCAGGATGGGGCTATGAGGTGTAGACTGCAGGGTGGGGCTATGAGGTGTAGACTGCAGGGTGGGGCTATGAGGTGTAGACTGCAGGGTGGGGCTATGAGGTGTAGACTGCAGGGTGGGGCTATGAGGTGTAGACTGCAGGATGGGGCTATGAGGTGTAGACTGCAGGATGGGGCTATGAGGTGTAGACTGCAGGGTGGGGCTATGAGGTGTAGACTGCAGGATGGGGCTATGAGGTGTAGACTGCAGGGTGGGGCTATGAGGTGTAGACTGCAGGGTGGGGCTATGAGGTGTAGACTGCAGGATGGGGCTATGAGGTGTAGACTGCAGGATGGGGCTATGAGGTGTAGACTGCAGGGTGGGGCTATGAGGTGTAGACTGCAGGGTGGGGCTATGAGGTGTAGACTGCAGGGTGGGGCTATGAGGTGTAGACTGCAGGGTGGGGCTATGAGGTGTAGACTGCAGGATGGGGCTATGAGGTGTAGACTGCAGGATGGGGCTATGAGGTGTAGACTGCAGGGTGGGGCTATGAGGTGTAGACTGCAGGATGGGGCTATGAGGTGTAGACTGCAGGATGGGGCTATGAGGTGTAGACTGCAGGATGTGGCTATGAGGTGTAGACTGCAGGGTGGGGCTATGAGGTGTAGACTGCAGGGTGGGGCTATGAGGTGTAGACTGCAGGGTGGGGCTATGAGGTGTAGACTGCAGGATGGGGCTATGAGGTGTAGACTGCAGGATGGGGCTATGAGGTGTAGACTGCAGGGTGGGGCTATGAGGTGTAGACTGCAGGATGGGGCTATGAGGTGTAGACTGCAGGATGGGGCTATGAGGTGTAGACTGCAGGGTGGGGCTATGAGGTGTAGACTGCAGGATGGGGCTATGAGGTGTAGACTGCAGGGTGGGGCTATGAGGTGTAGACTGCAGGGTGGGGCTATGAGGTGTAGACTGCAGGATGGGGCTATGAGGTGTAGACTGCAGGGTGGGGCTATGAGGTGTAGACTGCAGGATGGGGCTATGAGGTGTAGACTGCAGGATGGGGCTATGAGGTGTAGACTGCAGGGTGGGGCTATGAGGTGTAGACTGCAGGATGGGGCTATGAGGTGTAGACTGCAGGGTGGGGCTATGAGGTGTAGACTGCAGGGTGGGGCTATGAGGTGTAGACTGCAGGATGGGGCTATGAGGTGTAGACTGCAGGATGGGGCTATGAGGTGTAGACTGCAGGGTGGGGCTATGAGGTGTAGACTGCAGGATGGGGCTATGAGGTGTAGACTGCAGGATGGGGCTATGAGGTGTAGACTGCAGGATGGGGCTATGAGGTGTAGACTGCAGGGTGGGGCTATGAGGTGTAGACTGCAGGATGGGGCTATGAGGTGTAGACTGCAGGGTGGGGCTATGAGGTGTAGACTGCAGGGTGGGGCTATGAGGTGTAGACTGCAGGATGGGGCTATGAGGTGTAGACTGCAGGGTGGGGCTATGAGGTGTAGACTGCAGGATGGGGCTATGAGGTTAGACTGCAGGATGGGGCTATGAGGTGTAGACTGCAGGGTGGGGCTATGAGGTGTAGACTGCAGGATGGGGCTATGAGGTGTAGACTGCAGGGTGGGGCTATGAGGTGTAGACTGCAGGGTGGGGCTATGAGGTGTAGACTGCAGGATGGGGCTATGAGGTGTAGACTGCAGGATGGGGCTATGAGGTGTAGACTGCAGGGTGGGGCTATGAGGTGTAGACTGCAGGGTGGGGCTATGAGGTGTAGACTGCAGGATGGGGCTATGAGGTGTAGACTGCAGGGTGAGGCTATGAGGTGTAGACTGCAGGGTGGGGCTATGAGGTGTAGACTGCAGGGTGGGGCTATGAGGTGTAGACTGCAGGATGGGGCTATGAGGTGTAGACTGCAGGGTGGGGCTATGAGGTGTAGACTGCAGGGTGGGGCTATGAGGTGTAGACTGCAGGATGGGGCTATGAGGTGTAGACTGCAGGATGGGGCTATGAGGTGTAGACTGCAGGGTGGGGCTATGAGGTGTAGACTGCAGGGTGGGGCTATGAGGTGTAGACTGCAGGGTGGGGCTATGAGGTGTAGACTGCAGGGTGGGGCTATGAGGTGTAGACTGCAGGGTGGGGCTATGAGGTGTAGACTGCAGGATGGGGCTATGAGGTGTAGACTGCAGGGTGGGGCTATGAGGTGTAGACTGCAGGGTGGGGCTATGAGGTGTAGACTGCAGGATGGGGCTATGAGGTGTAGACTGCAGGATGGGGCTATGAGGTGTAGACTGCAGGATGGGGCTATGAGGTGTAGACTGCAGGATGGGGCTATGAGGTGTAGACTGCAGGATGGGGCTGTGAGGTGTAGACTGCAGGATGGGGCTATGAGGTGTAGACTGCAGGGTGGGGCTATGAGGTGTAGACTGCAGGATGGGGCTATGAGGTGTAGACTGCAGGGTGGGGCTATGAGGTGTAGACTGCAGGGTGGGGCTATGAGGTGTAGACTGCAGGATGGGGCTATGAGGTGTAGACTGCAGGATGGGGCTATGAGGTGTAGACTGCAGGGTGGGGCTATGAGGTGTAGACTGCAGGATGGGGCTATGAGGTGTAGACTGCAGGATGGGGCTATGAGGTGTAGACTGCAGGATGGGGCTATGAGGTGTAGACTGCAGGATGGGGCTATGAGGTGTAGACTGCAGGGTGGGGCTATGAGGTGTAGACTGCAGGATGGGGCTATGAGGTGTAGACTGCAGGGTGGGGCTATGAGGTGTAGACTGCAGGGTGGGGCTATGAGGTGTAGACTGCAGGGTGGGGCTATGAGGTGTAGACTGCAGGATGGGGCTATGAGGTGTAGACTGCAGGATGGGGCTATGAGGTGTAGACTGCAGGGTGGGGCTATGAGGTGTAGACTGCAGGATGGGGCTATGAGGTGTAGACTGCAGGGTGGGGCTATGAGGTGTAGACTGCAGGGTGGGGCTATGAGGTGTAGACTGCAGGATGGGGCTATGAGGTGTAGACTGCAGGATGGGGCTATGAGGTGTAGACTGCAGGGTGGGGCTATGAGGTGTAGACTGCAGGGTGGGGCTATGAGGTGTAGACTGCAGGGTGGGGCTATGAGGTGTAGACTGCAGGGTGGGGCTATGAGGTGTAGACTGCAGGATGGGGCTATGAGGTGTAGACTGCAGGATGGGGCTATGAGGTGTAGACTGCAGGGTGGGGCTATGAGGTGTAGACTGCAGGATGGGGCTATGAGGTGTAGACTGCAGGATGGGGCTATGAGGTGTAGACTGCAGGGTGGGGCTATGAGGTGTAGACTGCAGGGTGGGGCTATGAGGTGTAGACTGCAGGGTGGGGCTATGAGGTTAGACTGCATGATGTAGCTATGAGGTGTAGACTGCAGGGTGGGGCTATGAGGTGTAGACTGCAGGGTGGGGCTATGAGGTGTAGACTGCAGGGTGGGGCTATGAGGTGTAGACTGCAGGGTGGGGCTATGAGGTGTAGACTGCAGGATGGGGCTATGAGGTGTAGACTGCAGGGTGGGGCTATGAGGTGTAGACTGCAGGATGGGGCTATGAGGTGTAGACTGCAGGATGGGGCTATGAGGTGTAGACTGCAGGGTGGGGCTATGAGGTGTAGACTGCAGGATGGGGCTATGAGGTGTAGACTGCAGGGTGGGGCTATGAGGTGTAGACTGCAGGGTGGGGCTATGAGGTGTAGACTGCAGGATGGGGCTATGAGGTGTAGACTGCAGGGTGGGGCTATGAGGTGTAGACTGCAGGATGGGGCTATGAGGTGTAGACTGCAGGATGGGGCTATGAGGTGTAGACTGCAGGGTGGGGCTATGAGGTGTAGACTGCAGGATGGGTCTATGAGGTGTAGACTGCAGGGTGGGGCTATGAGGTGTAGACTGCAGGGTGGGGCTATGAGGTGTAGACTGCAGGATGGGGCTATGAGGTGTAGACTGCAGGATGGGGCTATGAGGTGTAGACTGCAGGGTGGGGCTATGAGGTGTAGACTGCAGGATGGGGCTATGAGGTGTAGACTGCAGGATGGGGCTATGAGGTGTAGACTGCAGGATGGGGCTATGAGGTGTAGACTGCAGGGTGGGGCTATGAGGTGTAGACTGCAGGATGGGGCTATGAGGTGTAGACTGCAGGGTGGGGCTATGAGGTGTAGACTGCAGGGTGGGGCTATGAGGTGTAGACTGCAGGATGGGGCTATGAGGTGTAGACTGCAGGGTGGGGCTATGAGGTGTAGACTGCAGGATGGGGCTATGAGGTGTAGACTGCAGGATGGGGCTATGAGGTGTAGACTGCAGGGTGGGGCTATGAGGTGTAGACTGCAGGATGGGGCTATGAGGTGTAGACTGCAGGGTGGGGCTATGAGGTGTAGACTGCAGGGTGGGGCTATGAGGTGTAGACTGCAGGATGGGGCTATGAGGTGTAGACTGCAGGATGGGGCTATGAGGTGTAGACTGCAGGGTGGGGCTATGAGGTGTAGACTGCAGGGTGGGGCTATGAGGTGTAGACTGCAGGATGGGGCTATGAGGTGTAGACTGCAGGGTGAGGCTATGAGGTGTAGACTGCAGGGTGGGGCTATGAGGTGTAGACTGCAGGGTGGGGCTATGAGGTGTAGACTGCAGGATGGGGCTATGAGGTGTAGACTGCAGGGTGGGGCTATGAGGTGTAGACTGCAGGGTGGGGCTATGAGGTGTAGACTGCAGGATGGGGCTATGAGGTGTAGACTGCAGGATGGGGCTATGAGGTGTAGACTGCAGGGTGGGGCTATGAGGTGTAGACTGCAGGGTGGGGCTATGAGGTGTAGACTGCAGGGTGGGGCTATGAGGTGTAGACTGCAGGGTGGGGCTATGAGGTGTAGACTGCAGGGTGGGGCTATGAGGTGTAGACTGCAGGATGGGGCTATGAGGTGTAGACTGCAGGGTGGGGCTATGAGGTGTAGACTGCAGGGTGGGGCTATGAGGTGTAGACTGCAGGATGGGGCTATGAGGTGTAGACTGCAGGATGGGGCTATGAGGTGTAGACTGCAGGATGGGGCTATGAGGTGTAGACTGCAGGATGGGGCTGTGAGGTGTAGACTGCAGGATGGGGCTATGAGGTGTAGACTGCAGGATGGGGCTATGAGGTGTAGACTGCAGGGTGGGGCTATGAGGTGTAGACTGCAGGGTGGGGCTATGAGGTGTAGACTGCAGGATGGGGCTATGAGGTGTAGACTGCAGGATGGGGCTATGAGGTGTAGACTGCAGGATGGGGCTATGAGGTGTAGACTGCAGGATGGGGCTATGAGGTGTAGACTGCAGGGTGGGGCTATGAGGTGTAGACTGCAGGGTGGGGCTATGAGGTGTAGACTGCAGGATGGGGCTGTGAGGTGTAATGGGAGGTCGGACTGTCAGGTGCATCTTGTAGATTGCGACTGTGATATGTTGACTTGGCGGCATGGCTGTGATATGTTGACTTGGCGGCATGGCTGTGATATGTTGACTTGGCGGCATGGCTGTGATATGTTGACTTGGCGGCATGGCTGTGATATGTTGACTTGGCGGCATGGCTGTGATATGTTGACTTGGCGGCATGGCTGTGATATGTTGACTTGGCGGCATGGCTGTGATATGTTGACTTGGCGGCATGGCTGTGATATGTTGACTTGGCGGCATGGCTGTGATATGTTGACTTGGCGGCATGGCTGTGATATGTTGACTTGGCGGCATGGCTGTGATATGTTGACTTGGCGGCATGGCTGTGATATGTTGACTTGGCGGCATGGCTGTGATATGTTGACTTGGCGGCATGGCTGTGATATGTTGACTTGGCGGCATGGCTGTGATATGTTGACTTGGCGGCATGGCTGTGATATGTTGACTTGGCGGCATGGCTGTGATATGTTGACTTGGCGGCATGGCTGTGATATGTTGACTTGGCGGCATGGCTGTGATATGTTGACTTGGCGGCATGGCTGTGATATGTTGACTTGGCGGCATGGCTGTGATGTGTTGACTTGGCGGCATGGCTGTGATGTGTTGACTTGGCGTTATGGCCATGCCCTGACTGCATATTTGTGATGTGATTCATCTTGATGTTTAGTCATCCATTAAGTAATTCTATAAAGGTGGTCAGTTTGAGGCGCTCGTCAGATAGAGTTAGCGGGGTACCATCCCTGGCCCAAAAGCCTTCGTCACACACATACGCCATTTAGATTCAAGCGTCTTCTTGCAATGGGAAAGGTAAAATCCTTATATGTATTTTACACGCAGTTAACGACACTGACCGATTCTGCTGGCTGGTAGGGCCGAAGACCCATTGAACAGTTGGGACGATCTGTACCCGTATACCTGCTTTTGTCCAAACTAAATGATTATTCTTGTAGATTACTTTGCTTTAATTAATTCGTTTTTTAATTAGTTTTAAAAACTTGCACAGAACGTTATCGATCTCATAGCGAAACTTATATTATGATATCATGTCGCGCTGGAAATTCCTTGAAACCTGAATCCACGGTGCGTCTCCAGTTTTCTCCGTAGGACTCTCGACTCTCTCGATGAAAGGGCCGATGAAGGTGTTTCCCAGGTTGAATACCTTAAGCAAAAATGTGATGCATGCCTGGAGACGGCACTCAGTCTGGCTGAGCGGGATGGGAAGCATCGCCGCCACACGGCGTTGTGCGGCCCATAATGGGCGGCGGAAGATGGGGAGTGGCGGCACCGCTAATGTAGACTGATGACAGCCGCCAAGCAGCTTGAAAGGCAACCATCATACTGTAAAAAGGCATAGTAATGGCCCCGGGCTGGTCGCAGGCGGAGAGGCAGGGAAGGCAGCAAGAAAGAAGGACATACTAGAAAGGATTTGGATAGTAAGACATGGAGAGGCGAATGTAGACCCGGT